>CM033750.1:27297266-27897266 GCA_019671005.1 Hibiscus mutabilis | reverse complement strand
CACACTTACGGATGACTTTATGGAGACCGATAAGGATATGATGTAAGTAGCTTTAGTGATGAGGTTGTTTGGAGTTCTCAAGGTTTGTAGAAGGTGTTAAAGATTGGTTCTTGGAAGTTGGAGTTATTCTAGATTTGAAGCAACCAAGGTTTGTGTCAGAAGTATGTGGTTTTTCAAGATCTAGTTGATTATTATCGAGGTTTGTTAAGGAATCTTATGAGATTATTGCACCATTAGCGAAGTTGTGGCAAAGGATGTTCTGTTGATCTGGATGTTTGCTAGGTTTCGTTTGGGATCATAGCTTGAGTTTAGTTTGTTAATTAGTTTCGGGTTAATAACTAAATGTGTTTTCAAAGGAATATGACCAATTGGACATGGGTAATTTTTGGATCAAATAACAAGAATTATGTTTTTGATGACTAAAAAAATGATACAATTTGGTTTTAAAAGTGCTTTTTAAGAATTAAGTAGAAAGGCAACACATGCTAAGAATCTTTAGGAAGGAGTTTCACCCCTTGTATTTTAACAACTCAATTTTCTTTTGCTTAAAAAAACTACTACCGACGGTTAATATTTTCTCTAAAACAGAGGTTTTCTAAATTTTTATTCAACTAAAGACCATTGTTTTCGTATTTTCAACTTTCCTAAAATGTTTTTCAATGATCAATTGATATTTCGGTCTTATCTCTAATCTATTTTTCATCCAAATGATTTTTAAACTTGAGCAAATCGGTGGATTTTTGGTTAACAATGTTTTCACATTAGAATACAAGGGGGAGCTCATTTTAGTTGTACTCCTATCAAGCAATGTGAGCTATGGTTTCTTATTGACATTCCACACGCTTTGTGTCCTTAATCTATTATTTCTATTAACATTTGTGATTAAAACGAATTTAGTTAAGTTAGATTGTTTTATAGTGGTTTCAATAACAAATTATGGTTAGATTGTTCAAACATAATGATTTCTAATGGTTACTAATGATTTCTTATTGGTTGATAAATCTAAAATTGGTTTTACTAGTTTGGTCCCGGAATTAGTTTATGTGTCTAAATCGGGATAGTTGTTCTTCATGGACTGAGATTGATGTATGGTTAAGTGAAGCCTTTGGTGTTGGTTGTAGTTTTGGAAATTAGTTGGTGATCCTTGCAACTATTATTGAGATGAGAATTGTTTATGAAGGGCTAGTAGGATAATAAAAAGGATTAGCAAGCTAAAAACGATTTTTCTGTAGTTTGACGGTGTTTTTGGATGAGAATCGTATAAGTTTTGTGCGAATTGAGGCAACGAAGAACCTGATATTATATGGGTCGTTGAGTATTTCTCTTAAGTTTCTCTGTGGATAAAGGTTGTTGAGAATAATTCGTAATGGTATACTGAATCAAGTCTTAATAGACGTTATGTGGAGATTAGAAAGACCGGTTTTGTTGCATGTTGTATCGAGATGATTTTGGGCTCGAATGTGTAATTGATGGTTTTCCTATGCTTTTATGGCGAGGATTGTTTGGCCCCGTTAAGAGAAAGTTGGAAATTGTTGGTTTTACCATTGGTAAGGGAAAATTCTGATTAAGTCTCCACCAACTAGGTGTTGCTCATCGAGACAATTGAGTTTGTGAAAGCTATGCGCCATAAGTATAATCGGGGAAGTTATTGGATGAAGGAAGGTTTGTATTTGCTTTGTTTCCTTTACGTAAATTTTGAGGATGAAATTTCTTAAAAGGGGGAGAGTTGTAAAACCCCGAAAAACGGGCTAGAAGATTCGGGTGAATTATCAGAATCGGGTTAGGCTTTAGCTAATTAATTTATTTCAGAAATAATTTGGGTTGATTAAATTGATCTTTGGTAAATTTATTGTGGCTAATATTTTTTTGAAAATATTTTAATGAGTTTGTCGAAGGATGAAATTGAATTTGGGTAATTTTAAATGGGTTGATTTAATATTAAATTAAATAGTGACTATTTTGCAAAAGGTTGTAAAATATTAGTAAAGTGGTGTTTTTATTGGGATTATTAAATCAAATAAGAAAATATCTTTTCCCTCTTGTTTTTAACAAAAAAAAGTTGACGGTTATAATTTTCTAAAAGATGAGAAAGACCTTTTTAATTTTTCTCATTTTCTTCCAAACAAAATTTAGAGATCTCTTCATTCCTTAATTATTTCTACTTCAATTTATTCTCCATTTATTTCTAAACAATTATAGATTAAGGATTTTGATTTCTACATCATCTCCACTATTTTTCTTGTTGAAAATCAAGAGGGGGTTCATCTTCAAGTTGGTTTTTCATCAAGCAAGGTGAGAAAATGTTCTTTAATAATTTTCTACATGATTTTGATTCTTAATCTATGATTTCTCATGCTTTGAGATAATTAAAACAAATTTATAATGGGATTATTAGATTTTAATGAATTTCTCATGAATCTTGATTAGATTATAGTAATCTAATGATTTCTATGGAGTTCTAATATTTTGTGTGTGGGTAATAATAATCTAAAGTTGATTTTGTAATTTAATTCCCGAAATTAATCTCATTGATTAATTTTAGATTTAGATTCTTAAATGGGGTGTTTGATAGAATGATTGATTTAATTATTGGATCATATATTTGTGTACTTGGTGAGTGTTTGATGTTATGCTCCTAAGAAATTAAAGGGGAAAGAATCGAATGCCGAGCAGGGCATCATGCGAAACATGGTGGAGCCATGATTAATTTGGGGTTTGTAATGGTACGGCTTACTGCTGCTCATTCTATCCATTTCGTATGTTTATGTAACTGGTAAATGTTAATAAAGAATAAGGGAATTAAAGGGGGTGTTCCAGTAGTGACGTGAGTGGGCTGTTGTCCATTCCATTTCATGTATATATAATTTGGTTAAAAAAAAGTGGATTAAAGGGGGAATTGAATGAGCAGTGGCGTGATGATTTAAAAGGAAATGGGATGCAGTGTCGTGAAGGGGAGATGGAACAGGAGATTTTGTTTTGATTTGTAGGTTGTGCCATGGGGTATTTTTACAAAATGTTATCTTGCTGTGGTCCTATTTATATTGACCCTTACATTTTCTTGTGGAAGATGGTAAGTGTTTGGACGATTTTTGGTTAGACGTCGAGTCGTTGGCATCGAGACAATAGTAAGTTGGTGAGTGCAAATATAACTTGGTTCTTCAAATAAAGTTTGAACTAAGGTTTTAGGGTTTGGTTATAGCCTAACAAGCTTAACTAAGCTCGGAAGTAAGTTTTTCCCTATTTCGCCTTTTGAATATCAGTTTGATATGAGACTTGATTTATATGTTTTAGTTTAAAAGCATGATTTGATTTACTTACTATTTTATGCATCTTTTAAATGATATGCAATGATTTATTTAGAATATGGATGCCTGAGAGCATTGATAAATGGTTCCTAAATGAAATGTGGTTGTTGCCTTTGGCAATGTGGTTTTGCATATGGTAATGTTATCGGATATAGTTGGCATGCCATAGGGTTTAAATGCACTAATAATAAGTCGTCTCATGTGTGTAGAGGGGTCAAGAGTGTGTCATATCTCTAACATGAAAACTGCAACAGTCGAGGGGTAAAGAGTGTGCCACATTCTCTCATTGGTGGATTTATACATCATAACCGTTGAGGGGTAGTAGTACCATTTTCTCCGGTTCGAGGATGTATGTGAAGTGGTCGAATGAGCCACTTGAGAAATCATCATATCCGATATGTTTTACAAATGAAAAGATTTGGTTTTGGGGCACTTTAATGCCAATATATAAATTAATGTATCATGATAAATAAACTATGTTTTGTATAAAGTGATTTATACATGTTAGGCTCTTTAAGCTTTCTTATTGGAAGAATATGCATGCGAAGGCTTAAATTGAAGTTTGCATATGAGATTATGCGTGAGATCCATGATACATGTTTTGCATATGGTTTAATATGCGTTGTATTTGAAAGCTATGTTGCATATGGCAATTATACATGTTTCAAATGAAGCTTTTAGTGCATATAGTTAGTATGCATTGATGTTTCAAATGGGCTTTTGGTGCATAAGCTCATAATTTTTCATCTTATATAAACTCGAATCTCAATATTTGACTTGAAAATATAATTATTTTTAATTGATAAAAAATATCGGATGAGTTAATTAAATTACAAAAAAAATTGAATATTGAGTTCATGAAAAATATTCATTATTTAATTCACGTTGATAAAAGCAAGTTTTCTTTAAACATTTTTTATTTAAGGAGAGAGTAAGAAAAAATTACTTATAATGAATATTGAATTCACAATCTAAAGTATTTAAGAGAATATCAACTAAAAACTTGTAGCCATTTGCTTTAATATTATTGACATTATAAAGCAAGTTGAAACTAAACATGAATCACATCTTCATTGACGGTACAACTTTTATACCAAACTTTAAACATTTAATCAGCTTCAGTCTTTTTCCTGGCCCAACAAATAATTATTGAATCAGCTTCAATCGTGTTCGACCGAAACGTTATATCGATTCAATTTAAATTTCAACTACCTATTCCAACTTGGCGAAAGACAGTAATTAAAAAAACCTTTTTAGAGACGTTTCCTTTAGGAGTGTTTAAAATTACCTGACCCAATAATCCGATGACTTGAGAAAAAATGTCGAGTAATTCTCGAAAAAAAATATCCGACCCGAAAATAATTGGGTCGAGTCTGGGCCAATTTTTTTATTACCGGGTACCCAACCCGACAACTTTTAATATATATTTTTTAGTTTTAAATTATATTTTTGTTTTAGGTTCTTAATATTTGTACCTAAAACTAAATTTAAATCTCTAAATTAGTTCTATGTTTGTATGATATACTTTTTTAATTTTAAAATTTTCAATTATATTTTTATTAATTTATTAATACCGAAAAAAATGAGATTAATATTTTTAATATCTTTTTTACGATAAAATTTAATATATATCAAATATTCTAAAACTAACTTTAAACCACTAATTTTTGTGTTTGAATTATGCATTATAAAATTTGAAATTTTATGTGTTTAATATGTGATATTTTAAAATTTTAAAATAAAAAAATAAAAAAATTATAAACCGAATACTCGTTACTCGAATACTCAAATTTCGCGGGTACCCGATAGCGGGTACCCGACTTAAACAGGCCGAGACACGGGCCGACAAATAGATATCCGAAGAAACCGGGTATCCGAAAATACACCCCTACTTACAATTGTCACGATTACCATCTTTTTGTTACATTAATTGCCACCGTTCTAATTATTATAACAATAAAGAACATTAAATCAGGAGATCAACAATAAAAACGTATTTGAATAAAAAATACCTAAGAATGCATGACAATGTAAAAAGATCATATGTGCTTTAAATTCGATATAATATAAGCAGGGACAAAGTTAGTAATAGAATGAAGGATGTGGTCTCCCAAATTTTTTAGACTATTCAAAAAATATTAATTTTTTTTAGTAATATGCAGTTCATTTTATGGTCCATGTTTAGGGTGTGAGGTTGTCCCTCCCAATAATGTCGTCTCCAAGGTTTGAACTCATGTCCTCATCTTGAGAGTGCAATATGCCTTACAAATGCACCGAATACTTGTTGATAAAAAATATTAATTTTTAATAGAAGTTTAAATTTGAGTTAAATGAACTCAATGAGTGGTCTGATTGAAAAATAGAATAATGTTCATCTTAGGATACTCGAGTTCGAACAATTTTGTGTATCATGCCTTTTTTAAAGGGTTAAGAACATAAGTATGAACTAATATTATTTTGTAATTAACTATTCGAAAAAATATCAGTTAAATAAAATATTTGTTCATTCTAAATTTTAAATTTAAATGATAATTTTTATTTGTTCGATATACAACAATTTAATTTATTCTAATATTTGATCCTAACTTTGTGTATGAACGTAAAATAACATATGAAAAAGGTGTATGGAATTAATTCATGTTCTACTTGCTAAGATGAAAAAATCCATTGCTTTACGTTGAATGTTTCTAAGAGGTTTTTGTTTATCGAACGAAATATCTGCCCTTATTTTATGCCACTTTGTGTGTCCTTCCAATTATTTATTATTACGTATATTAGACTATGGTCTAACTAACATCATTTTATTGTCGTTAACGTTCCGCTCTCCAGGGGCGGAAATTAATAAGGGACAATTTTAAAAAAATAAATTTTGATTTTTTAAATTTAAAAAATTTAATATAATCTCTATAATTTTTTAAAAATTCATATTAAACTTTAAAATTTTAAATATTTTTAATAAAAAATTTTATCATTATTTTTAAAAGTTGTTATTGAATTTCTAAAAAATTATTAAAAATTTTAGTTAAACTCTTAAAAAATTTGAAAATTTTAGTTTAAGCATCCAAATTTAAATAAAAAATTAAATTATCCTCAAACTCTTACCCAAGTTGCACCACTGCGGCTCCCTATCGTTAAACTAACAAAAGAAAAACATTTATTTGCCCAGGTTTCTTAATCGCCTTGTGACCCTATAATGTTGCCAAAGATTTGAAGAAATTCCTTTCAAAATCTCCTTCCACAACAATGGTAGCTTTGTCCAAAAACCTAGCATTCAACAAATACGAATGAAACAAGGCAAGAAAACATCAAAAACAAATATATAAACAAGTTTTGTATACTAAAGTCTGAGTAGATGGAAAATTCACTGGGATAGATCGGCATAAATTCTTGAAGTTTAGAGATTTCTTATTATAAATCAACAATGAAAGATAGGTACATTTCCTCTTATTTATTATAAAAAAAAAAACCCTGAAAAATGAACTATTGAACTTTCCAATCTTTTCAGTTGCACTAGTTCTCATCAAACCTCTTTCATGGGCTTGATTTCTTACATTACAAGAAGCCCAAACCAGCCCCCTGATTCATTTCCCAGAAGGATCCAAATCAAATCACGCATCAACCAAAAGACCATTGGTTTTGACAAATGTAACATGTCACGCCTGAGAAAAGATGGGATCATTAATCCTACATTAGAAAAAAAAAAGTCTTGGGATATAAATACGGTGGCGCGCTGCACATCCTATTAAACATGTCTTTTAGGAAGATGGTAATAGCCCCGTGACAAGCATCACATCTTAATACCCGTTTATTTTTGTTTTTTCTATTTCTTCCCAAGTGTTTGATGGTTGATCTCTTCATTCACAAGGAATCAGAGCATATCCATCTTCATATATTAGGGAAATACACCTGCTTGTTTCTTCGTTGTTTTGTATATCTTTCATGCACGTAGTTTTAAACAGAAAAAAGTTTCCCCGTCAGTTTCACTCCAGGCCTTTTCTAATTTCCTTTGATAACGATTGGAACATTATGAACACATAAGGTCGTGTCAGATGAGAAGCATGATTTTATTTCTTCTCAGTTCTGTTCTCAGGATTCAATTCCATCCCACCACCAGTAGCGGCAGACAACCTAAATTCGGAAACCAAACAAACAAGTTGGCAATTTAACTTTCCATCAGCCAACCCCACGTGTGTTTTGTCTTCACCATTGTCATCATTGTGATGGATTTGCCGTTGAGCAGTTAAAACTTTATGTAATACTTTTGACTATGCGACGATCACCTGCCAAGACACACCTTCCCCACTTCTCACATGCATTCACCAGTTTAATCAATCTACAGTCTGACATCAAATTTATAATTTCAAGAATCAAAGTAAAATAGGAGTTGAACTTTTTTTTTTCATTATCATTTGGCATCTCATCAACACAGAATTTATACAAAAGCATTCTTGCTTCTTGATCTTACAATAAAGATATATATTAGACCTGCACTTTCCAGTAGCCTGTGCATTACAAGCCAACTCCACTTGTTTTCTGGTAATGAAAACGCCAGCACAATCTCTCATTACACACGCATATATATATAGGGAGATAATTCTTATATAAAACCCTATTGCAGTAGGAAAGACAAAATGCCTGAAACCCCAAACTATAAACTACATAGGTTGCTGTATTGTCACAATTATGGGACTAGTGACATTGTGCTTCCCATCAGACCATACTATTGTACCACTTTTCGTGCTACTGCTTCCGGGGGCGAGCTTTACTGCCATTGCTTCTACTCTTACAAGAAAATTCAATTTTTGGCCTACCCTCCTGAACACGAGCTGCTGTGGCTCTACCATCACCAGTGTGCCACTAGGTGGCTTGATTGTAACTTTGTACACTGAATTTGGGTCCCCGACATTTGTCACTTGCCTAATGAAATGTATCGACATCTTATGCTTGTAATTCTGTTGAAAAACAGCTGAAAATGATGGGTAATTCAGATTCCCAATATGGCCAGCTCTTTTTGCCTCACTGCAATCTGTATTCCTCCTAGTGATCACTTGAATGTTGTTGATGGTATAGTTGGAATTGCACAGGAAATACATCGGAGTTATGTCATAAACCAGACCGGGATCCATAGCCTTTGTGGGGTGAACATGACCGCATCCAAAATAAAAAACGGTCGAAGTATTTCCATTGGATTCATCGATCATAATTTCCCCACGATTATCAACGGTGTAAGCAGTTGTCATCAGGGGAGACTTGATGGCTGCAAGGCTCCATTCAGGATGACTCTCTCCCCCTAAAAGAAATTTCGTCCTCGAAATTTATCAGAGTCAGAAGTATGCAAAAACTGTCATTCCAGTCATTCACCTGCTGAAACTTTTCCATCAGAGTATGTTAAATCCTCGATTCTCTGAATCAGTCACAGATCAATCTAGCAGTGTACTCAATTTTTTCGGACCCATAACCATCCCATCATTTATCTCAGGCTAACTGATCAGAATACGGTATTTGAGCCCATACAGAACTTCATACGGTGCCTGACAAATGCCTGTCTCATACTTATTATAAGCTGACTCAGTTAAGGATAGGGAACTTGTAACACCCCCAACCCGGCTTAGGAGTGAACCGAATTGGAAAGTGTTATAAGACAAACAATGAAAGATTAAGTACAAGCCATCTTGAATTCAAAGCACCAAATATAAACCAAAGACAAGATTTCACCTCAAATTACTCAAGTTTGGTAAAAATTTAAAACCTTAACTCAAGTTATCTTATAAAGATTCAAGTACATAATTTGTTCATCAAACATCGAAGTTAACAACCTTTCATATCACAAACATTTTAAGTCTTATATTGTTTAAAGACATTCAACCATTCTTTACAAAGATGCTTTAGACTTCAAATAAAAACCTTCTAAGGTTCATTTAAAATTAGGCCGACTGACTTAGACCGGTTTATTCGTTAGTGAAACATCTTAAAACCCTTAACTTATTGACCAACTTCTTGTTTTCCCATTTAATAACAAGACTATTTAACCGAGGTTATCAACTAAGCATCACATATCTATACCAAACATATATCCTTTGAATAGCATAACCAAATTCAAAATTTATTGACATCTAACTATTTACTTATTATTACCATTAAACTAGCCATTCGAATTACACCACTTTTATTTGGGGGTTGACTCTTGTTAAAAATATATTTCTGAACTTACAACACCCAAGCCGTCAAGATGATCTATCGACTTAAGACTCTTACAGATAATTAAACGAAAAATCATATACAATACACATCAATAACTAGTTTTTAGTCTAACAAATAATTTGTTTATAACCTTTAATCTTATTCGAATCATAAGGAGTCCTACCAATCATTTATGAACTAAATGCATTAAAGCATTATACTCACATAAATTTATTCGACAAGCAAACTTTCAAATATCTCTCTAGCATAGCTCCACTACCAAGCAACTACTCAATCTTGCTAACTATCAATTCATATAAAGCAAGCAACCACCAAGAGATAATTAAAGGCCAATTACAAAACTTTTATTACTTATCAAACTTATATACATATATATAGCCAAAATAGAATCTAAATGCATTATGCAACTTAACAACTATGTGCCACCATCTAGGACTTCTTTAAGAGAATTCAAGACATACAATCTCGACTTCCGGATGATCTTGTCCAGGCTTAAGCTAACCAAAAACGAACTTACCCTGAAAGACAGTGAAGGGATATATAAGTATGATTACTTAGTGAGGTAGCTTAGAGTATCTAAAGAATGGAACAATAATCTATTCTTTTACTTAGATCTTTTTCTCACGCACATATATTTCTAAACTTGGACAAAAAGTTAACCATTCTAAGTCAAGACATTCACTCAAAAATTTACACTTAAACATGAGTAATTCGAACTTAAGCATGTCCATTTATACATATAGGTATTCAAATAGTGCATAGCTAATCACCCAATTGGATACTCAAAATAGACATTATTTGATATGCAAGTCTTTATCATGACTTATTACTATCATATAAACTCTCTTTTATCATAGTCTTGTAATTCAATCCACTTATTTCACTTATATATACATTATAGATTCAAGACAGTCCATGTATTCTTGTATTTTATTCAAAACTGTCCATAAAACATATATATACTTTTATAGATTCAAAACAGTCCCTGTACTCTTGTATCTCTTTCAAAACTGTCCATAAAACATATATATACTTTTATAGATTCAAAACAGTCTATGTACTCTTGTATCTCATTCAAAACTGTCCATAAAACATATATATACTTTTATAGATTCAAAACAGTCCCTGTACTCCTGTATCTCATTCAAAATTGTCCATGACATAATTTGATTTAGTCAAAAATAGTCCTTAATCTTTTTGACCTGGCATTTCATATATATATATATATATATATAAGTAGGTGTTTCTTATCAAGTAAGTTATCAAACATGGCATATTTTAAACTTAAATATACTTATCATAATAAACATCTGACATAACATATTTTAGACATGAACAATTTTTCACTTAAAATACCAAACATAGGCATAAGTTACTTGTCCTAGAAGATACCAAGCATAACATATTGTAGGCATGAGTCACTTATCACCAAAGGTACATAACATATCATTATTTATCACCAAAGGAACAATACATAGCATCTCAAAATCACATGCTACTTATCATGTAAGATAGCAAGCATAGCATTACATAAACATGGATTATTTATCACCAAAGGTACAATACATATCATCTCAAATCACATGTTATGTAACACCCCTTTCCCGTACTGAATACGAGTCAGAGATGTCACATTACTAATGCCTTATCTTGTTTTAACCATATACGTTTCATCATCAAACTGATTAATTCTCTATATGTTTAGGTTAATTTCATGCATCGTACTCTACTAGTAATCAAATAATTACATGCCCACTAGAGATTACCATAAGCTAGAATATCTTACTGATGTTTTGCAGATTGAAGCTTGGTTAGCATGCTTAACTTCTCTTCAAGTACTCCACATTAACCTACGTGTGAATCAAACACACGCTAAATTTTCACTTAGTGAGGCAATAAACAAAATAATAATTTAAACTTATTAAACTTTATGGCTACATTTATATAGCATGATATATGCCAATGTATTAACTTTTATATAGAGGGAGAAACTTATGTATGCGAGATCGGTACTCCCAGAGTATTAGTCACCGAAGTGACGATAAACATATAGACACATAAAGTGCCGGTAACATATAGACACATAAAGTGCCTGTAACATATAGACACATAAGTGTCGGCATCATATAGACACATAAGTGTCGATATCATATAGAAACATAAGGTTGTGCCCATCATCCGCACGTAAGACCGTGCTAACTATCCGCACATTTTTAAAGCAGTGCTAACCATCCGCACGTTTATATGGTTGTGCTAACCATCTGCACATAAGGTTGTGCTAACCATCCGCACTAAGTGTCCTTTATATAAACTATATTGCTAAATCGTATATTCAGCGTGTTGTTGGACTCTATGGCATGCCAACTATATCATGTCCCTTAATAACTTACTTGGGCATGCATTTCATATTCCATAATCATTTCATCCATGGCAATATATATATCAACATAACTCAACTTGGGCAGTTCATACCCGAAATATTATGCATAAGCATATCAACCTTATCAATATAAATAATCAAATGATCAATGCATTTTATTTCCAAAAACTTGACATATTCATATTATATCAATCATATGTTCAATGACATAAATATTAATGTATTATGACATGCATGCAATTGCACTCACCTGGGCCATTTATTAGTTTGCCTCACTAAGCTCTATTCGATCCTTTCTTTCATAGTACCTCGAACCTTCTTTTGATTCGGATCCAAACTTCATTAATCACATGAATGTAAACAACATCTGTTAGATTCAAATCTAACAATTCCTCAAACATGCTATCAAATCTAATAATTCGAATATACAAATTTCCTTTATTTCTTATATTGTCCAAAACTCATTTTTGGTTCCTAATGACCATTTTGAACATCAAATAATTTCTCCAAGCTTGCTAACTAATATTAGATACAAAATGTCTCAATTTCCATTTTCAGGCAGTTTGCACTACCTTCAAAGATTTATTTCTATAAAGTGATCTAAATCTCGGAATTCGATTCCATTTGTTCTGAAAGAAACTAGATTTAATAAGCTTTTCAACCATATAAACTAATAGCCCAAATTCAACTTGTACGATTTATGGTGAATTTTCAAAGTCAATTACAATGCTGGAATTCGGAACAGACTGGTGTTCTGTTTTCTGAAATGCATGTGGATTCGATACCCAACTTACTGTTGTATTACTTGTTGACCGTGTATACTTGCATGCATAAGACTCACCTTGATGAGTGCGAGATTAAAACTTCAATATCATTCAAAGACATTTAAGGTAGAAATAATTCTTGCTATGAAGTTTCCCCTGCAAGCCATCCAAAACGCTCTAGACAAGAATATGAGAACTTACAAGAAGCATTAAAAGTGTTTGATATTATTTTAAGGCAGCATCGCCTACGTGGTCGCCAATCTTTCTTCCACAACTATCACAACAATTTTACGGGCATTGAAAGATGTGTCCAGAAATTCAAAGATTTTGTATGAGTTTCAGAGTTACTCAAGGAGGCCTTTCACTCAATATTGATGCATCAACAACAAGGAAGATTCAACATAGTCCAACAGCAAGTTCGTTTAACCGCTTGTCGGAGTGCTCAAAGTCCAGGTTAAACGAACCATCTCTTCATCTAGGAGTACAAGATAACTAGATTGAGTAAGCAAACATGCAAAGATTAGATATTTTCTATGAAGCAAAGAGGTACAGAGAATGAGAATGGCGACGTAAAAAAGTGGAGATGACTATTTATGATTATTTTGTCAACCATTGCAAGTACAAGATCACTAGATTGAGTGAGCAAATATGCAAAGATCGAAAACTTTTCAACCAAAAAACGTGTCATGCATTCATGAGTTAGGCATCCCTAGGATCGTGATAACTCATTACAGTCATAGTATTTGTTGATTATTGACAGGAATACAAAGATCAGTTTTCAACTCGACATCCTTATATTTGAAAGGGCTTGAGTTTCTTTCCCACTACCTCAGGTTTGAAGGAGTGGGGTTCGATTTGTTCTCACCAAAAGGAACAAGATTAGTTTTCAACTCAGCATCCTTAGATTTGAAAGGGACAGAGTTTCTTTCATACTACCTCTGGTTTAAATGAGTGAGGTTTAAAGTGGGGTGTGGTTTGCTCTCCTCAGGTGCGAAGAAGCATATTGCGATTACTAGTATACAGTTTGGTTAGACAAAATCTAGGCTTTTGGTTCTTTTTCATATTCTCGTTTTACCAGAATGAGAAAAGAGGAGCAGGTATAGTCACCTAATTTTATTTGACTCCTTTTTTTACTTTTCTTTTTTAATTCTTGTATTTATTTGTATATGTATATAAAACCATTTGATAAAACCCAATAATTGAGTCCATGTAAATAAAAAATTCATAATAACTCGGTCTATTTAATTAAAAAATAGCCCATTTACAATAAAGGCCCAATTTGTCCTAAATTTAACTAAAAACCCTAGGCCCTGATATCTTTCTCTTTGCACAGCCAACAGAGAGCCATTCTATGGAAATTCGATCCAATGGACCAGATTAAGCACGGGAACCATAGCCCTTCTATGGAAATTCGATCCAATGGGCCAGATCGTGGGAGAAGAAATCACGTGGATCACTACTCGCGCATGAGGACCACGTGCTTGACGTACCACCAAGCCTCTCACCATCCCCGATCAAAGCCGAGAATGATATCTATCACCGTGCTCTGTCGTAGCTGCTACCGAGCCCTTGCTTTCACCTTCCTCAGTCTGTCGTAGGGGATCAATAATTGAATAAAATTCAAACAAAAAAGGAAAGAAATTGGTCGAACAAAAAAGAAAGATACCAAGCAAATTTTAAAAAGGGAGATTATATTGTAACCGATGGAAGATATCAAAGATCTTTCCCCCACTTTTTATTTTCTATTCTTGTCAATCGGTTATAGATACCTAACAAAACCATTTTAAGAACACATGAATTGATAATTCACAAGCAATAAAAGAACAAAGGCTTTGAGGTATATTTATTTTTTCTTTTTATTTTTATTCATTTTATTTCGAATTTAAAAGAAGGAACGAGGGCCATTATCGTTTGGAGCCGCCGTTCGCCGTATCGAAGATCGCATGCACAGCCACCAGAGTTGTAGTCGAGGGTCAATCCGATCGAGGAGTGTAGGGAGTAGTTAGGCTTGGGTGTAACTGGGAATATTCGATTGAATCTGGGATTAGGCTATAAGATGACGAAGAACACAAGGGTTTTGGGTGATGTTCTTGGGGAGTTTGGGTTTTGATCGAAAAAAATAGTTTGGGTAGGGATTTTTGGTGTTCATGATGATCTAGGAGTTTTTTGGTGAAGAACAGGGATGTATTCTTGGATAAAAGGGGGTTTGATCTGGAAAAGGGCTTGATTTCTAGGTTTAGGATATTTAGGTTGAGAGAGGGGAGAGAAAAGAGATGAGTGATTCTGAAAATGGGGAACTGGAGTAAAATTTTCGGATATAGGGAGTATTTATATCGACCTGACGCCTGACCCAAACCCGATTCCTGACCGTGCCCTTCTTTCATGGATATCTCACCACAACTCTCCAACTCCCAATTCATTCAATTTCTCCCCTTTTTGTTTAATTTTGCTTCTAATTTGTTTTTCATTCAATTTGGCCATTACTTGATTTATTCCCTTCTATTTATTTTATGCTTTTATGTTATTTAATTTGTTTTTGTTTTTCTATCATCGTTTTGCGTTAGTAAATTTAGGAATAAAGCCCATTAATTTCAACTCTTTAGTTAGGTTCATTATTTAAACAATTAAAGCCTCTAGCATATGTTTCTCTTAATTAATTATAGGATTAATGCTATATCTCTTAGATTTAGTCATTGAATCAATTTCATAATAAATTAATTTCCTAAGTTAGATTCCTTAAATTAGATTCACAGATCACACTTTAAATTCAGTTAATTAGGCTTTAAATAAATCTTTTAATTAAGACTTTAGTTTTGGTTCTTTATTAATTACTTACCCCTAATGAATTTAATATATCTCTCGTTTATTTATACCATCTTTAATTAGAGTAAAACTTAAAAAAAAAAACATAGACTTAGGTTTATTAGTGCATGGTTGAATCCGAATTACGTTAGAAAATATTATTGACCAAATAAGTGTCGTTTTATGGGTGTTGTAGGAGTGTTAATTCTTCTCCACACATAGCCGTGCCCTCGAACCCTTTGATTTTTGAATCTCTTTGGTTTCTTTTAGGTTTTCGGCCTGCCTATTTTAAAGGGACCGGTGGCGACTCCAAACATTTTTATCTTACCCGAGTCCCGGTCGCGACTTTTGGCAAACATATTTGCAAATATATATGTGAACAAATAATCGAATATCAACGTGAACAATGAATTTTTTTATAAATTATAAACTAACAAACAATAAGTAAACATATTTCTTATTATTTAGATATAGAATAATCAAATATAAATATTAATAATTTTATTTGGGTTAGAGATCCACAAATTGGTCGAGTGACTAATGATGCTCATGTTGTCCCATTTTGTATGGGTTCGAATTTTGGCATTTGCCATGCGAAGGTAATATTTCTTTATTTAATCAAAGAAATTATTAGGGTTAAGATTTAAGATCCACTTAAATAGCGTAAAACTTTTAAATTTTACACATTTTTATATTGTTGGATGAATAAAATTTAGGATTCATTTATAGACTGAAAATAGATTCCATAAAATGGATTTCATATTTTGGAAAACAATGTTTGAAAACCATTTTCTGGTGTTTGCCTGATGTTATGCAATCCATTTTCTATTGCTATGTAAATTTTCTAGAAATTATTCATTATAAATATCAAATAAAATAAATAATATTATTCATTAAAAAAATTTAATATTATTATTTTAAATATTATAATAATTTAGTAATATTATTTATTTTAACATTATCATCAAAATATTTTTAAATTTTTAAAAAATAGTAACACTAATAAATTTTACTAAAATAATGTAAGTAAGAATGTTATATTATATTATTTCAAACATTAATAAATACATTTTAAATATTTTAATAATTAATATTTTATTAAAATAATACTAAAATACCGTGTTAATATTAAATATATAAAATTTACTCATTATTAATAATTCAATAATATTATTTATTGAAAATAATAATTTATTTTAATTATTTTAATAGTCTATTAATTATTAAAATAATAATATAATATACCAACAAGTGTTGGGTGCAATGGTAGGGCAATTGATTAAATTTCTTGGTTCAAGAGCTTAATCTGGTGCAAAAAAAGTTCACGAGCTTAATTGACTTTTTCTTCAAAAGTTCAAGGGAATCTTACACCCTTAAAACTAAAAAATATCAATAACTATATTTTAAATGATTTAATAAGATTTAATAATTAATATTTTATTAAAATAAGAGAAATTATTCGATGCACAAGCGGTGAAAACAAAAAAATTTCACAAGCGCCTTAGTTTTACGGTTTAAGGACTCTGTTTAGGGTTTAATGTTTTAGGGTTTAAGTGTAGGAGTTTTGAATTTAGGGGGTGTGGTTTGAATTTAGGGTTTATAGGTTAAAATCTAAACCCCTAACCATATTACCCTAAAACCTAAACCCTAACCTATGAACCCTAAATTTGAACCCCTAAACTATAAATTCTAGCCATGAACCCTAAATTCTAAACCCCTACACTTAAAACTAAACCCTAAAATTAAGGGCGATTGTGGAAACTTTTTGTTTCCGCCACTAGTGCATGTAATATTTTTTCTTAAAATAATATTATATTAATACTAAATACATAAAATAATATTACTCATTATAAATAATTCAATAATAATATTGTTATTATTCTATAATAAATAATATTATTTATATTAATAATTTATTATAATATTATTAAAATAAGAATATAATATTATTTATTAGGCTTAAATAAAAAATAAGAGCCCAAACTATACATCTTTTGAACTTTAGGTGCCTAAAGTATTTTTTGCTGAAAATATGTGCCTAAAATTTACACCGTTACCATTTTAGGTGCCTGGTAATTAATTACCATTAAAAAAAACCGTGAACCCATCAGAACATAACGCGTGACATGTTTATTTTTTTTGAAATTAAAAATTAAAAACAATATTCTTACACAAAATTTAATTTTTCAGAAAATCTAAAATTCTTTAAATTATTACAAAACATTCCCCAAATCCCTAAATTTTCCCAAACTCAAACCCCCAAATCGTCGTCGCTTTCGCCGTTGATCATCTTCCCTGAGCACAACTCTTTGGTCGCCAGAATTAGTCGATCATTTCTTCCAACACGGAGATGCCGAAAACAACGAACGGCATGCCAGTCGAATGCGAAATTCACATTCGGCTGGCACGCCGTTCGTCATTTCCAGCGACGACGTGTTGGGGGAAATGACCGGCTAGGTCTGGTGACCATAGGGTATGTCAAGGACAGCCATCAGAGGTGGAAGCGGTGGCAATTTGGGGTTTAGATTTGGAACATTTTAGGGATTTGGGGACTATTTTGTAAAATTTGGAGAATTTTAGGATTTTCCTAAAAAATTAAAAACAATTGGTTTTTTCTTCAAAAAATGAAAAAAATTATTTCCACATGTCAAAAATTGATTGTTAACGGATTTTTTAACGGTAGTTAACTTCCATGCACCTAAAATTGTAACGGTGTAAATTTTAGGCACCTATTTTTAACAAAAAATGCGTTAGATACCTAAAGTTCAAAAGAGGTATAGTTTGGGAAATTATTTTTTATTTAAGCTTATATATTATTATAATAGAATTAAATATATTATTATAATAATGAAAATAGAATATTATATTATTAAAATTATTGATAAATAATTTTTAAAATATTTTAGTAATTAATAATTTTAATAAAAAGAATACTAAAATATTATATTAATATTAAATATATAAAATTATATTGTTTTGGGTGTTTATGCATTGAAGTGAAAAGTTGAAAAAATGTTTTACGAAAAATCAGAATGAAAAACACTTTACAAAAAAAATACAAAGGAAATTGCGTTGACTAAGGAAATGAATTACATTGAATACTCCTATTTTACGCCAACCTAACACCAGAAAATGAGGAAAATATTTTCCATAAAACGAATTAGACGAAACAAATATACTCTTAATACTCTTAATGTGTGAGATTAAAACTTTTCAATTGAGAATTATTCACCTCTTTTTTTTCATAAAAATTTTCTTGTTGCGTACTGTTAGTCTAAACTATCAATATATACTCAGCCAATCATTCTAAAGGTATATAAAACTTTTAAGTTTTAAATTATATCAACATGTATTATCACATTTTATTATGAATAAATAAAATAAACACACAAACAATGATAAAATTATTAAATGAGCTTCGAACAACTATAAACAAGCTTCGAACAAACATAAACAAAAATACGCTTGTTCGCAAATATAGTTGAACTAAATAATTCATGTTTGAGTTCAGCTTATTTACTAAACAAGCCTGGAAATTTTATTAGCATCTATTTATTTAACGTGACAAACGAGCATAAACTAATAGAAACTAAACTATCCATGGAATATTGTTAATCGATGCTTTTGTTGATTTATGGTGCTAGTTTTCAATAATATACATGAATATAGTTAAGTTGAACACTGTTATCTGTATGTAAAATTCAAAGAAACTAACTGAAAAAATATATAGAAAATTAAGAAAAATGAGAAAAAAATGTAAGAAGTTAATAAATCTCATTTCTTACTTCTATTTCTGTCATTCCTTACTTCCAATCATTTACAAATAGAGTATTATATAATATATAGGAACATAATTTACTCTAACTATATGATTTGAATGCAAAATTTGTAAAAAAATACAAATGAAATGATAATTTTAAAAAATAAAGAAAAAGGAGAGAGAAATGGAAGATGTTAATAAACCCATTTTTTTAAGGGTAAAACTTTGATACACATGCTGTGTAAATTTAATTTTACACAAGCCTGTGTATTTACACTATAAAAACTCAAATCCTAAATTCTTAACCATAACCCTAAAAACTAAACCCCACACCCTAAACCCTAAATTCTAAACACTAACCTTAAATTTCAAACCCTACAACCTAAACCCCTAAACCTTAAACCCTAAACTAAAACCCTAACCCCTAAAACTAAAAGGCACGTGTAAACTAAAGTTCACACGGCCTGTGTATCAAAGTTTTTTTTCCTTTTTTAAAGGGTTTTATTTTGATACACAGTCCATGTAAAATATTTTTACACAACTCTTCTATAAAATTTAAAACCCTAACACCCTAAATTCTAAACACTAAACTCTAACCTCTAAACCCTAAATTATAACCCTAAACCTTAAGTTCTAAACATTACAATCCAAACCCCTAAACTTTAAACCCTAAACCCCTAACCCCTAAATTTAAAAAGCACGTGTAAACTTTAATTTACATGAACTGTGTATCAAACTTTTTCTCTCTTTTAAAAAGCTCCTCCTTTTAGTTTTTGATGTATACATTTAACTAAAAAAAAAGGGAATGGAGCTTAATTTCCTTGATCATCATAAGACTTGGTTAAGTAAAGAGTTGTAATATTTGTTTACTTTTGAATTACTATATTTTTTAAAAGTAAATAAACATACTGATTTACCAGAGGTCATATGAAAAAACCATCAGATTAGAGTGGAGTACTAAATAACAATTCACAAGATGGGCAGGGCAAATAAGTAGAGTGTTTGTATAACTTCTATGGTGTCAGGCATAATTAACAAATTCTCAGAAATTTTAAGATACAGATCTCATATGACAATTCATATATCAATCTTAGTTGATTTTTCATATAAATAAATTTAAAATGAAAATCTATCCATGAAGGTTCTTTGAAAATAAAAGAGTTTTTTTTTTTAGGTTCTTTGAAAACTTTCAGGTAGGAAATAGATTTAATAGACATCAAACCCAAGGAAAAAGAAAATCTAGAAAGAGATAAAATGATTAAATATGAAGATGATGAAGTACCGTGAGAGTCTCATATATAGAAGATGAAGAAAAAAAAACCTGGAAAATTACATTGGTCTTCTTCAGCCAGGAAAAGATGGAAATATCCTGCAAAAGAAGAATATTGATGGATATATTATATGGAACATATGCTTGGCTCCTCATACGCCATCCACAGAGGCCATCGATGTTCGATGGGTTCTGCAAATGGCATACAGGGAGCCAGGCATATATATACTTGTATGCCATGGTGCTAAAATATGTATATATGAATGTATGTATATATATTGCATGTGGTGGTATAGAGCTATGAACGGGAAAAGACATGGGAAGTGCAGTGGTTTTTTATGATTATCATCTTCTTCTTCTTCAATCCCTTTTCACCAGTAAAGCTTATATTTACATCTTCCATGGAGAAAACTTGGGATAGAAAATCAACGAAACAATGGTGGCTTGTATCTTATGGGGATCTGAGAGGCAAAAGCAAAGCTTCAAGGTCTTAATCAGACAAGGAGAGGGAAAGGCTTAATGGGTTATTTTCTATTTCTTCAAATAAAACCTTTCGATTTAGCAGAAAACAGGCAAAGAAGAAACTTAGGGCAAAGAGGAGGAGATGTTGAGCTCAGACAAGCAAGGGAACTTATAGGGCAACGAGTGTAGGGTTTGAGCTTAAATTTTGTGAAGTACTTTAGCTCTGAATAAAACCCTTGTTTCTAATGGGAAAGGGAAAGACACAACTGTGGGGATTGAAGGTTGAGGCCTCCCCCTCCCCAAATTTCTCACCAAGTATAGACAAAAAATTAAGAAAGAAATATCAAACTTGCCTATAGATTTTGGGTCAGGTCGTCTATTTTTATATTATTTTAAATAATCAGACTTGTGTTTGCATTTTTTTCATTTTATTATATTTATATTCGTATTCGTATAATTGTGTCGTGTTCCGGGTGTAAGAAGAGGAGAAAAGGGTGGTGGGTTGGGTTACTAACCACGCAATTTCCTAAGCTAACCTTTATGGTGCTTGAAATCTCCTTTTCTGGGTCTTAAAGCAAAGGTTGCTTTTCTATCCTGAACCTCATTTTGTCTGGGAGTGCTTGGAAATATTTGGATTCCTCTTTCTTTCTTTCTTTTAAAAATAATATATTTAAAGAGAAAGATATGCCATAATTTACCATCTTTCCCTTTTTAAAAAATAATTAAATTTTGCTTTTAACGCATACCTTATTTTTTTATATTAGTACTTGAATCAGATTTTCACTTGACCAATTTTAGTTTCCTTTTGGATTTGTGGAATAATCCATGTTACTTTGCTACCTAATTCTCCCCTTCTTTTTATGTATATTCCCCAGCTATTCACCCATTTGCTTATATGGATATCCATCTCTATTCATTAATCTAGTTTTAAAAACCATCAGAAGAAATTCTTATGAACTTGAGATTTAATTCAATTATTTCATATAATCACATTTAAAAGTGATAGTAAAAGTTTTTTTTTTTGACAAAGAGAAATTCATTACCAAAACCCGAAGAGATTACAACAGACCCTTGAAACATGAAGAAATTGACGTTGTCCAATCAGACAGACAAGAATTCGCCTTAACGGCTTTTGTAACCCAATCGGCCGCTTGATTACAAGACCGAGGCACATAAGGAAAAGAGAAAGAGGGGATCGGGGAAATCAAATTTAAAATATCTTCTTCAATAGCAGCCGAATTTGCGCAAGCAATGAGTTTGACATTTTTATGATCCTTCATGCCACTTTAGCAACAAGAGCTTGGTTAAACAATCTCAAATCCCGAAAGCCAAGACCACCTTTATCCTTTGGGAGACACAGTTTCTTCCAGTTCATCCAATGAATCCCCATTTCTTTTTCATTTGAGTTATTATACTAAAATTGGCTGATCATAGAACATAGCTCATCACAAAAGATGGACAGAAGCAAGAAACATTGAATAACATAAGACAAAATAACCTACGCCACCGCTTTAACTAAGGTTTCTTTCTCGGCGTGAGATGGGAACTTTACTTTCCATCCTTGTAATCTATTCTGAACTCTTTCTTTTATGAAACTCAGAGCTTCTTTTTTACTTCTTCCCCAGATAGAGGGAAGGCCCAGATATGTGCTATCTTTATCCATGAGGCTAGAGCCTAAGATATTAGAAAGATGAAGCTAGTGGCTGAGACTCACATTTTGAGAAAAGAAAACCAATGGCTTGCTAGAATTGATCGTTTAGCTCGTCGCCCTCTGAAAATTTCTTAGGATCCTAAGAACATCATCACATTATCTTCATCGGCAATAGAGAACAAGAGGCAGTCATCAGCGAACATCAGACGGGTAACAAATAGACATCTCCTTTTTATCTTGAAGCCTTCATAAGAAAGATCATCCTTCTCTTTTTCAAGTAACCAAGAAAAGATGTTCGAAATAAAAAGGAACAGGAAAGGGGAAAGAGGGTCCCCTTGTCGTAAGCCACGACGGGAAAAAAAATCCCCTTTTTTCCCATTGATGACCAGGGAAAAGGAAAGGGTAGAAACACATTGTTTAACACGTTGCACCCACCAATCGCAGAAACCCATCTTGAGCATTACATATTGAAGCATATCCAGTCATAAGCCTTCTCCATATCAATTTTAAGAGCCATAACACCCTTTGCTCCTTTCTTCCTTCTTTTAATATCATGGGAGTCTTCGTAAGCAATAATAATATTATCCTGGATAAGTCTCATATTCACAAAAGTAGATTGTGACGGTGAAATAATATCCGGAAGAAGACTTTTGAGTCTTGAAGCCATAATCTTGGGGATGATTTTGAGGGAAAAGTTACAGAGACTAATAGGTTTGAAATGATTGACTTCACTCAGATTCTTCCTCTTCGGAATAAGAATAATGTTAGTCTTGTTTAGCTCCCTATCGAGGACCCCAAATTTGAAAAAATAGGTCACCATGGCAATAAGATCTTCCTTAAAAGTGCTCCAAAAGGACTGATAGAAACTACCTGGAAAACCATCAGACCCCGGTGATTTCAAAGGTCCCATACTAAAAACCACTTGTCTAACTTCTTCCTCCAACACATCCTTGCTAAGCATCAAATTCAAATCGGATGAGATGATAGAAGGAATGATCCATGATAAACATTCAAAATTAATTGCTTCATCTTTGGCATAGATCTTTTGAAAGTGCCTTTGAATATGAGAAGCAATAGCCGAATCCTCCAGCCACACACCATTTTTGTCCTTCAACCTGCATATCGCATTAGATCGCTTATTCTGAATAGTAGTAGCATAAAAAATTTTGGTATTTCGATCTCCTAAATTAAGCCAATCGATTCGAGCTCTTTGATGCCAATGCCTCTCTTCGCTTTCCCACAATCTATCAAGCTCCTGTTTAAGCTTTTTAGTTTCTTCAACCTCAATATCACTCATTGGCTTTTCCTGCTAGGCCTTTATCTTATATGTAATCTCCTCTGCAGTCTTTTTATTCTTCCCATACTTCACCTGACTCCATTTGATAAGCTTCGTTCTCGTTCTATTTTATAGTAAAAGTTTGAAAATTAAAACTTTTCCCTAATAAATTCTTTTTTATAACCTATACTTTGAGTCATCGAATTATTATCGTTTTTCTATTTTGATTCATCGAATTATTATCGCTTTTCCATTTTGATACATTGATAGAATATGATTCTATACATTGTTAGTATACTAAATGAACACATTTTAAAAGTATTTTAAAAATGAATCAAATAGCTTATTTTAAATGTGGTTTTATGATCGGATATACTGACAATAAATAGATTTATGCGCATAGTGAATCAAATATAAATTTATATAAAAATTATTTATTTAAATACAATCCATACAACACATTTGTTATACATATTTAAATTTTTGATTCATTTAGCGCTCTATCGCGTTACAAAACCTTTCCTTGCTCTCATTTTCTCCCTTATTTTGTATTCTCGAGGTCACCGCCCATCGACGAGAGCCGTCGAACCCTTTTTTCCCTTCCTTTTTTTTCTTTGTCATTAAATGTTCTTTTTATTTTTTTATTCGTTATTATTTCATCATTTTTGAATTTTGGTTGTTTCTCGTCTTCTTAGTGCCCTTTCCCTAGTTAGGGCATCTTCTCTTGGTGGAGGGGTTGATCGTCCGTCGATGTTGGCTTTGGAGGAAGCTTCGACTCTCATTTTTTTGTTTTTTTTTCAGTTTGTTATTGTGTGCTTGCCCTTTTGGTTTTCTTGCATGTTTGGGTTGAGCGTAACTCTCCGTCGTTGTCTCTTCTCCGTTTTCGTCGACAACCTGCCCGATGACTTTGCTTTTCAACTCTGCCCTTGTTGGTCCTTCAAATATCATCGATTCTTTGATCTGATGCGATGGATCTGTCGGTTATTTTTCTCTGCATTTTGACGAATGCTTCTATCTTTCTTTGCCCCGAAACGACATGTAGCTTGGAGACCTTGGACTTTTTGGATCATGCTTGCCTCAGATTTGGTCGGTGGATGTATTTTCCTGTTCTCTTCTCTCTTTTTTTTCCCCTTGTATGCTGCTTTTCTTTCTCGCTTGTTGTTGTCTCATGTTTCTAATGAAAGCCAATTTATCTTTGTTCAAAATAAATTGTTTCCATTCATTTAATCATTAGAATTTCGTATACATTCACGTAATGAATGAAAAACAAGCACAAAATTAACGCAAATAAGAATTATCAAACAGAGATAGGATTTATATTTCTACATCCTTTTAATGAATAAAATAATAAGTGGTTAAAAAAATTTAATGATATAATATTATTTTATTTACTAATAAAGTATAAAATTATAAACTATAGTCTATTATATATATATATATATATATGATCATCTTACCCTATGTAAAACTTAAAAGTTTTATATTACCGTTGGATGAAGGTAAATGGATGGATGAGATTAACAATAGAAAATGTAAAGATTATCACTTAGGGAAAAAATAAGGATATAATCTTAGCCATTTATTGCCACCATCTAACGGTCCAAAAAAATGTAAAAGTAATTGACTACAACGACCCAAATTTTGGGTTAGCGAATCGGTTAGGTTTTTATTTTGAGAGTCTAAATTCAGAATAATTAAATTTGGGCCTAGTGACAAAAAAAATAAGAAGATGTGTATTATTAAATTATTTTATCCAAAAGTTTGGATATGGGTTTTTGAATTGGGTAAACTACTGCAATGGTCAATTATATTTTTGCTGAGTACAGTTTTGGTCACCGATTTTTAAATTTTACCGATAATGTCACTTACGTTTTCGATCTGTAAACTTTTGGTCGCTGAAACGTTTGTTGCCATTAACGTTAATGGGAGGCTGATCTGCCACGGTAAAAAGAAGGATAAATTACCTAGATAGTCCCTAAACTATTAACTCACTCCTATTTTGACCACTAAATAAAAACAATTTGTATAATTACACATTTAATCCTCCAAATTTATAGTTTTTTATTCTTTCTCCCCTCCACCATCTTATGGATCTCTTACAACCCAATAAAACAACCCCTGCCATTCCACTTCCTTTCTAGCTTTCCCTTGTCTAGTTTAGTTCATGGAAAGTTTTTGTATTTTTTTTCTGGTTAATCTACCTCTTCATTATGACATTTTATGCGTGGAAAAAGAAAAGTAGAAAAATTAAAGCTGTGTATCTATGCTATGAAAATTGGAAGGCATATACCAACCTGTCACAAATAAACTTTCCATGCATCAATTTTCAGGCTAAGGCCGGAGTCTGCTCTTACAACACCTAAAGAAAAGAGGCTCACAGGCAGGCAGTGGTTTGAAAGTGGAAGAGCTACAGTGGTAACTTATTTTTCCTCTCTATGACATTGTGGGCACTTTGCCAATTTGTTACCATGGGTTTAGTTGAATTTTTGAAACAAGCTCACCATTGTTTCCTTTAAATTGGCTAATAATCCCAACTGATTAGGTTGGGTTTGGCATGATCTGTTTCCAATTGTCATATCTGTTGATTAATGATTCTTTTCGAACTTGTATTTCAATATTTTTGAAAATGGAATCTATAATTGTGAAACCACTATTAATTCTTTGAATATGTTATATCTTTGCGTTGAACCTGAGACTTAATTATCCTAATCAGTAAAATTATATTAGCACTAAAAGAATAAAAATGTTTATGCAAGATAGTCTATTTAATGCAATTCAGCCTAGGGGTTTAATTGGATTAATAGACTCCTTTCATGGTGAAAGCAGTCATAAATCAGTGGAAACCGAATGCATTTTTGTGATATGATATGTATGCTTGTTTAATTATTAAAGTGAATCTTTAACATGGCGACTTCCTCTTCTGCGGAAAGATGCAGCTCATGTTAATGAAGAATCAGACGAGGAAGACGATGAAGAAATTGATTTTGATGATGATGATTTCGAAGGTGAGTCCTTTGGCACACAATCACGTATTTGGCAGTTGATAGTGCCAAGACCATTCATTGTTTTTATTGGGTTGTAAGAGATCCATTAGATGGTGGAGGGGAGAAGAAATAAAAAAATATAGATTTGGAGGATTTAAAGTGTAATTATACAAATTGTTTTTATTTCCATGGTCAAAATAGGAGTGAAGTAATAGTTTAGGAACTCTCTAGGTAATTTATCCTTCTTTTTACTATGCGAGATCAACATCCCGTTAACGTTTAACGACAACAAATGTCCTAGTGACCAAAAGTTTACAGATAAAAAACGTAAGTGACCTTATCAGTCGAATTTGAAAATCGGTGACCAAAACGGTACTCAGCGAAAACATAAGTGACCATTGTAGTAGTTTATCCCTTTGAATTTTAAAAGGGGTTGGTGGGTTGTTGGAAAATATACGATAGGATATTTTTGTAAGAGAGAGACAAGTAGGAGAAAAGTGAGTGTGAAGGAGTTTGGATCCCAATCTACTATCGTTTGGGCTGCTGTGTATGACACTATCGGTACCATTGGAAAGGTCTTGCTGAGACTCATCCACCAGTGGTCGTCATATCGTCGTCGCTGCCACCACTCGCCGGGGAAGAGCTCGAGAAGTTTTGAAATTGTTGGAAAATGACCTTCTAGTGCTCATCGCCGCAAGCCGTCACCATCTGGTGAGATCCCAAGCATGGTTGGGCCTTGTGTGCCACGTATGATGATTGTTATGATGTTATCATGTATTTAGATGACTAGTGGTAGCCCCACATGTTCATTATCCCTTCTTATTGGTCGTACTAGCTTGTATACTTATATTTATTATTAGCATAAAGTATAGTAAAGTAGATGCATACCATTAAGCTTTGTAAGCTCAGCGCTTGAAATCGTTGTTTCTATGCGTAGGTTGATTATTAGATCGTGGGATCGAAAAACACCATCAGTACGTGATTCTAGCAAGCGGTGATTTCTAATGTATGATACTTGTGTTTAGTGGGCTGTGTATTCATATAACCTTAGGTGGTCGAGTCTGTAACTCTTATTTTGAAATTGTGTTGATCAAGTCTAATGTTCAAATGTTTTAAATTAAATTGGAGCACTTTTGTAACGATTTAACTACTTTTCTATATTTTCAACTATTAGATTTAAATGTTTCTAAAAAATATTTTAGTTGGGCTAAACCAAGTTGAGATTTTTATGGTAACAGTTTTGGCTTAAAGCCCAAATGTGATATCTGGGTTTAGGGTGTTACATTTAGTGGTATTAGAGCTTAGGTTTAGCCGGTTCTAGGAAACCCCAGGATGGTATAGGTGTTGTAGTAAGGCTTCTAGTGAATACAAGCTCTTAAATTAAGTTCGTACCCCTTGAGACTGAAATCCTAATAGTGTGTCTAATGTTACAATGCTAAGATGGTTATGGTCGTGGCCGAGAGGGCTGAGTTAAGTGTTGAGCCGCTCATGGGAGTGATTCCGGGGGGTAAGGTTGCCCTGGACTGTTGCGATGCGAGTTGGTTGAATAATGCCAGAGTCAAGGATGTCTCATCCTCTCGCCACTTGAATAGTGTCTTCATTTTGTGTAGTAGTCGTTTCGAAGCCTTCGGACACGTTGCAAAAAGTTTGCGGTAGAGAATTTTCATTGTTATACATGAATAAGATTATTGATGAGGGTACGGATAACCCGCTCTCGAAGTTGATTAGTGGATACACGTTAGTTGGAGGACCATTTGTTCGTATAAAAATGAGTCTCGTTGTTACTTGGAAAGTATCATCGCCCTTTTCTAGGGCATTTCTTGGAGTTAGTGGACTTAAGATCCACTGGTTCGCTTGAGTGTGGCCTTTTTTAGAGTTGTTGCACCTTGGAAATTGATTTAGTTAATCAAGTGCGACGCTAGCCTATAATGTCGAGAGTTGTGCTCGAGGCTTCCAAACCTCGAGAGAACCCAACCTTCGGTAATAAGAATGTTGAACTGTTGCTTTTTATCGTAATTTCCATAGCGGTCGTTTAAAGAATGGTGCAACGGGGTTGTGAGACATGTTTGACCGTTTGATAGATGCCAATGTGTATAGTTCGATGGTCAGGAGCCTTCGGTCTACCAGAGTATTTGTTTATGGCTCTTAGAGGAGTCGTCAGGACTCCCTCCCCATCAAGGACGTAAGTAGACATTAAAGTAAGACTGAGTTTAGCATCAGTGCCATCACATTTATCAAAAAACACTGACCTATTTGAGAAAGTCAAAGGTTTAGTTGTGAGGGCACAACTCGAACGAGGTCTCTTTTGTTTGAGTGCTTCACCCAGGGGTGAACCAAACTTGTTTGCTAATTAGGAGTTGGTTTGTTTAAATGGTGCGTGAACCATCAAAATTTGCCAAGTGACGGCTAAGAACCGTTTTTCACCTCTTAAAGAGGATGGCTTGTTAATCGATTTTTGAGTACATGTGTGCTTTTTCGAGATTGGTTCAAGAATGATATGCTTAAGGCTAAAGTGTATAAGGATAGAAACTTTGAAATGAATTTCAGAATAAGGTTTTCTCTCTCTAAGACGTGTCGTAGTAAAGGTTGATGTCTGTATTGATGTATGAGATGTTTCAGTGATGGAAGGATGGGCCACCAGGTTATCTCTTGAATATTAATTTGATTCTTTATGTGTCGAGTGTGAATGTATGAGGATTATGGAATTATAAGTGTTAACAAGATATTCACCTAAATGCCCTCATGTGTGGAGAGGCTAGTTATCGTGTGATCAGTTAAAGAGACAAAATGTTTGAGACTGTGTAAATGTTTTTGATAGGTATCACAATTTTCCTAGAATGAGGTGAGGAACAATAGTAGAGATTCAAGCTGCTTGAGACCGTTTTGTTGTGACAGTGGTGCTGACTCGATTAGAGTCAAATAAGAATTCGAGATCATTGAGGATATTTTGTTATTTTGACAATGGTGTATTTTATGCTAGATGGTGGAATGTCATGCCTACCCCAACATCGAAAAATTTTGAGTACTTGATCACAAGAGAATTCAAGATTGGGGAAGCAATGTGAGTTGAAGTATTTAAAAACTGTTGATCGTGTGATCGATTTCCACCTAAGTTCGAGTTAGAGTATTATGTTGCCCATGTGGGGCGATCAAATATATCAAGTGATGGTCATATAAGGGAGTACCGATACTAGTACCATACAGTATCGGTACTTGATTCATTTGGTATCGGTACCAATCGGTCAGTACCGATACCCGTGTGTTTCATTGATTAAGCTCTGAGTTAAGGATTGGTTAACTTTGAAAGCCATAAAATGTAGCATCTAATTATAATTAAGTGGGAACAATGTTGTGGTTGATTTTAGGTTGACCTTGAGATCTTGTTGTGTGTGTTCTAGAAAAATGATATATCGAGGTAGGAGATCTTTCATGTATGGTACAGTGGTCAGTATATGGTATTTTTCTGGGGGTGATAGTTTGTACCAGCTCTCGTTGTAGGTTTTAGGAGACGATAAAGAAATGTAAGTGAGTTCGTTGATGAATGTTTGACAGCTATTAGTTAAGAGTTAACCATTGATACCTTCAGTGTTGTTTAGGATGCTTTGAGATTTTCTTTAGTAGAAGTAGATAGAACGGCCATGGATTCTTGTGAAAGTTTTTTGAGTACGCAACTTTGATGGGATCACGTTTTGAAAAATGATAACCTTCTTAATGAGCATCACACGTGTATCTTTGGTAAAAACAAAATTCGAGTGGAGGGTCTACTTGGATCGAGCGTAGTTTAGGTTGTACGACACTACGGTGTGTACATCTCTATCTTTCAATGAAAGATTTGAGTTCTTGGTGAAACTCTCATTTGGTGGGATTTCACTTGATGACATATCCTGATGAGTGTTTGGATAACACCTCTAAGATGCAATATAGTTGCGAGCATGACCCTTAAGGTGTGGAGTAGGGTTTGTAAGAACTATGTTAGTTGCACAAGCTGATAATGGGCTGAAAGTTTAGGTCTGTGCATGAGAAGGGTTGAGACGTCTTTCACTTTCACATGTTTTGCATCGGGCAAGAAAGGATATTGATAAATGTCACCACCAGAGTTACAGTCTATTTCAGGAAATTACCATGAGATAAATCATTTTGTTTTGGTAGTAACAACTGTGAGACCCATACATTTCTCTTTATCATACGAGGTTGTGGAAGATTTTTGTTGTACGTTCACCTTTTGGGTCTTACCATATGAGTTGGATTACTTTGATGATGGATCTGTGTGACGAATTTGCAGAAGTACCATTGAGTTATTTCATGCCTTCAATAATGTGTCGCGCGAGAATAAATTCCTTTAAAAGAAATAATCAATTGATATTATGTTTGTACCTTTAGAAGACAAAGGTTACATTTGATATGTGTTGAGATCAGAGTAGCGCAACAGGATATAGTTGAGGACCTTGAAGAGTTAGTAAATTTTACCATCTTCCTTGTTTTGCGGGTACAAATTTTAAGAATAAAATTTCTTTTAAGGAGGAAAGAGTTGTAATGACCCAAATTTTAGGTTAGTGAATCGAGTCTCAGAATCGAGTTTTGGGTCTTTGTTTTGGGAGTCTAAATTTAAAATAATTAAATTTAGGCCTAGTGACAAAAAAGAAGAAGAAGATGTGTGTTCTTAAATTATTTTATCCAAAAGTTGGGATAAGCGTTTTTGAATTTTGAAAGGGGTTGGTGGTTGGTTAGAAAAGATAAGGTAGGATATTTTTGTAAGTGAAAGAAAAAAATGGGAGAAAAGTGAGGGTAAAAAAGTTTGGATCCTGATTTATCGTCGGTCGGGCCACCGTGTACGAAACCACTAGCACTGTTAGAAAGATCTTGTCGAGATGCATCCGTTGATGGTCGCCATGTCAGTGTCGCCACTCGCTAGGGAGGAGCTCAAGAAGTTTCAAAATTGTTGAAAATGACCTTCTAGTGCTCACCGCCACAAGCCGTCACTACGACGAAGATCCTTGTCGCCTGAGAAGTTGATCTGGAGCTCGTCGTTCACATCCGACCACCAGAGGCCGTTGCACGCGTCACCGCCTGCACGTTGGCATGCTCCGCAGCTACTTCAGGCTCGGCCTGGTGAACTAGGCCGAACTGGTTGGCCGGTTTACCAGACCGCATAGTGAATCACATCGCGTTGCCTGATTGATGTTGACTATCGTTATCGTTGACCGACGCTGATTGTCCGTTAACTTTTTCCAAGGTCCCTACCTGATTTTTTTAACATTCTGAGTCCATTGATGCAGTATGTTTCTCCAAATTCAAACCCAGTAAGTTGTTTTTAATCATTAGACCTTACGAATTAGTTAGTGGGTGAGGTTAATTAATACTTCTGGTATTCTTATTTTTATGAGGATTGTTCTGGCTCGAATATCGGATCAAGAGGAGCATTTTGAGGAGCTCGAGTAAAGATTTAGTGATTTTTTTCTTGAGGTTAGTACACCTCGAACTCATATTGCTTCATAAGCATTATAAAATATGATTGCCTTGCTTGTTAGTGGTTGCAAAATAGGTAGATGAAAATAAGCATGTGTTGAGACCGATATTATGAGACTTAGAAATTATGAAATGCATGATGAGTTTGAGAATATGTCGAGACTTATATGAGCTTTAGAGACTATGTAGGATTGTTTGATTATTCGTATCTGATTAGTTGGTTACATGTTGTGTTGATTGAGATATGAAATTGGCATGTTTGATGGAAATTGTACTTAAAAGACTGATAATTGGTAATATTCGAATAAATGATCATAAATTTGAGAATTGATATTAATTAATTAAATACACTAGCAAATAAACCCTAATGATTTTCATAAGCTTTAGGGATCGATTAAATTCTAGTAAATATCGTAATTCGCCAATATGGTAGAAATTGTAATTAAGGTATCGGTACGAGCTTTGATTATACAGGTATGCTATCTGATAATGTATTAGTATAGGTCGACCTATACTGGTACTCGGGGAAATTGAATTTTTCAGTAAGCAGTTTAAGTATCGGTACGTATGAGAGTACCGGTACCCAAGGGTACCGTATCAGTACTCGGTTTTGTGTATTGGTACCTGATACACTAAATAATCTAAATGCCAGTAAAAGATGGAAATTGATGCAAAATATTAATAAATTGATTTATGCCTTAATTAATGAGATAATTAATGAAGATGATTAATGTACACTTTCATAATGTATTAACAAGTTGGTAAACTTAATTGGGTGACTTGACAATTGATAGAAACCATAGAGTTATGGCAATCGTGCTAATGCGGTGTGTTTTATGGTAATCATATCAATGATGTGTGCTGTTTAGACACTTGGTTAGTTGAGTCACCTTTGGTTGATGGGATCCGGATACCTATAGAGCATGTTACAACACCATGGTTAGAGATGTCGAATGTACGTACCCGACACTGTGTGACACTAGGCCTCATTAAAGGATACTCGATGAGAGATGCCGAGTATGGGTATACGTTTCCAAGGCCGTGTGACACCGAGCTTCACCCAGAGAGAGTGTATATTCCTGAGGCTGTGTGACACCGGGCCTCACCCAGAGAGATTGTATGTTCCTAACTCTCTCTGTAACGCCCCAATTTTGGGGCCTAGCAGTTTTGGGGGTTATTAGACGATCTGGTGGATCGGGTTAAAGATTCAAGTCAGATTTGGGGTCGTATATTTTTCGGTAAGATAAAAATATAGAAAAATGATTAAAAGTCATCTTTTAATATATAATGATTTTTGGTGCAATCAATTTTGGAAGGTGAGCTTTGGAAGATGGACATTTTGGCTAGTGACCAAAATGCAAGTTTTGAAAACTGTGATTTTCTAGTGACTAAAATGAAAAGGGTCAAATTCTTAGAATCTTTAAAGAGCTATTTTACCAATTTGTTTTTGATGGTTTCTCCCTTAATTAGACTTATTTTAACATGTGTTTTATTAATCAATTAAAAGAGATTTTTGCTTAAAAGGTGGTTATTGGTTTTGGAAAATAAATCACGTTATTTTTCTCTCCATTTTTCTCTCAATTCTCTCCTCAGCCAAACACTCAAGTTTTCATCAAATTCCAAAGGTGAGATGGTTTCTAACTTGATTTTATGGTTTCAAATTGTTTAAACAAAATCTTATATTAATCTTGTGTTTTCTTGGCTTTTATCAAATCAATTGAGGGAGAAACTTCACAATAGGGGTAAGGTCCGAGATCTCCTTTATTGTATGGTTCTTTATTGAAATTCTCAAGCATTTGATCATTGATTTTGTGTTTATAATCTGATTTTGTGTTTAAATATGTATTTAATTGGGTAAATCTATACAATGATGAAGGATTCATATTGAATCTGTTTTTCTAGTGTTATGAATTGATTTGAGTATATTTTGGATGTATAATGATGTTGTTAAGTCGATTTTATCAATGGAATCCCAAAACTCTTGAATCTCTAATTGTTTAGGTTGCAAGATTTGTGTTCTTGGGGTGCTTTGGTGGTTGTTTGGTTGCTGGAGGTGTTAGGTTGTTTTGATTCTGTTTTTAGGTGTTGATTGTTGATAAAAGTGGTGTTAGATTGTTAGGTTGTGGTTGGGTTGTGTTTGAGAAGGTATTGATGATGATTTCGATTGTTGTGGATGGGTAATCTTGTGAGGATTGTGGAAATCCGAAAGGATTTGTTAGTGCATTGTCTTGAATGCATTGAGATGCATTAATCTTATGTTGTGTTGTGGTCAAAGCAGGGGAAGTTTATCCGAAAGTGATTGGTGAAGCGTTGGAGTCTTCAGACACTTGAATTCGCGTCGGTGAATTAAGGTTTTGGTATCGGTGAGTAAGAACGTGGATTCCAGCATCAGAATGTTTTAAAGGTGGTTTATGGGAGTTCAAACTTAGCTTGATACGCTGGTTTAAACTCGGAAGCAAGTAAAGTGGATTTTCCCTCTCGGTCGTGTTATTGTTAAATGGTTTTATACACTTGTTTTGATTTACATGTTACTTATTGTTTAAGCATGATTTAAAGTATCTGATATATTGTTTTTGAGCATAAAATGCTGAAGGATGCACATGGTAAGTGATCATTGTAAGTATATGGTTTATACTTGTGTTTTAAACCATGATTGTTGCTTTGAAAAATTGGTTTGGTTAATGCTTGTTAAAAACAGTGAGGTAAATGTGTTATAGTTAATTATATTGGCAAGTGATGTGATTTTAAGATTGTTATCGGATATAGTTGGCCGACCATAGGATTGAGTGCACTGTAAAATAAGTCGCCTTGGATGTTGAGGGGTTTATACGGTGTGCCGAATACTCCATCCGAGTACCCTAATGGTAGAGGGGTTAAACAGTACTGAAAACTCCCGTTAGTGGATTAAACGTCTAACCGATGAAAGGGGTTGGTGTCCCCAAGGGTTGTATAAGTACCCAGTTGGTAATGTACCGCGATTGTTATGGTATCGCTATTCCGGTTGAGATGGCTTAAAGTGTTGGTTGAACACTTGTTAAATCCGTGTATCCGATGAACTCTTTTGGTATTGGACTTGTTTAATGATCACTTGTAAGCCAATGTAATTGTTAATGTATCATTGAAAGGTTATGTGATTTATACATGTTTACTCTTTAAGCTTTGCATATGATTGTTATGCATGGGAAGGCTTGAATTGAGGTTAGCAATGGGATTTGCTGTTAGTTAATGATACACGTAGCATATGTTTTAATATGCTGGTTTTGAAAGTGTTAAGTGCATGGTTTTTAAGGCATGATGTTTTATATGATGAAAAGTGTGATTTAAAAAGGGGTTTATCAATGTGCTAATGGTCAATGGTTTTAAATGCATTGATGGTGTGTCGTATTTGAGCACTCCTCACTAAGCTAGTGTGCTTACGCTCTTTTTATCCATCAATATAGAGATTTAAAGTCTTGAAAGGCATCAAGAAGTAAGGGGATCCTAGCAAGACTTGGTTAACAAAGTATGTTTTGGACTAGACTATAAGAATAAAGGCAATAGGGTACTCGTTTTGGTTTTGGGAGATGTTTTGTTGAACTCCCTGTTTGAGCATGTTGCTTGTTTGCTCTTGAGTTGTAAAAGGCCTCTAAAGTTGGTATTTTAGCTTTGGTTTACATTTTTGAAATGTTGTTTGGATGAAACTAGGATGCATGCCTCTAGCTTTTCATTTGATGCAAAGATGCCATGCTTGGATGCTTGTGGTATGCCTAGTATGCTGGTGTTATGTAATAAACTTGTTGGAGTGATTTGAGTGTGTTATTTGGATGAAAAATCAGCAAAAAGTGACATTACAAGTCCAGGTGTACCGATACGGTCCCACGCGTATCGGTACGGTTGGGTAATTTCAGGCTTGAGGGATCGGTACGGGTTATGGGTGTTCTGATACGCCAAGGCAATTTTGGCCTAGCGTACCGGTACGGAGGAGGGTGTTTCGGTATGGGATTTAGCCTTTAAAATCTGCCTTTTTCAATCAAAACCCGTGTACCGAAACACATGAACCCGTATCGGTACGGTCAATAAGGATTTCAAAAGTTCAATAAGTTAGTTAGGCGTACTGGTACGGCTTTGAGGTGTATCGAAACTGGGCGTTTCAAACCGTTTCGATACACCTTAAGCCTTAGTAATTATAATAATGAAAATAGAGAGAATATATTAAACAATTATAGTCAGGCTTAACGGGGTAAAAAATCCTTAAAATTTTGAAAAAGAAATTACACTCAATTAAGCATTTGATCTAATAAATTGAATCAATTAAGTCTTTTAACCAACATTAACAATTGATTTTTCAAAAAATATTCAAGGGCTTTTTACACCTTAAGCCTTAGTAATTATAATAATTATAAAATATATTAACTACCAAAAAATAATAGTGTGTTTTATAATAAAAAATAAAAATCTAATAACAATAAATATACAATACAATAAATAAATAATAAAAATAAACATGTTAAGGGATCAAATTAAAAAAAAAAAACTTGAAAGAGTCAAAATAACAAATAATTATGTTAAATTATATTAAAGTAAATTATAAAATAAAATTAAAAAGACTAATATAGAAACTAACCCAAAAAATAAATATAAGCCTTTCTAAACCACACCAGATATAATAATTTTTTTTCTTTTAATAGCGGGTTACGTGACCCAACATTGTGAATATCCTCATTTGTATGTGACCGACTAACCAAAGTTTTCCAATACTATTTCTAACCTTATGTGATTCTTCCATGAATAGTCAATGTCTTCATGAGAATCTTTTCTGTCACAATAAGGCCACCAATAGTGTTTTTTTGGGGTTATATAAATATTATAAAGGAGTGAGCCTTTTATACTCAATAAATGTAAAGTTTCAATTTGATCAATAAAGTATCTTTATTATATTGATGATCGAGAATATTGTTTTCTTTTTTAATTTACTTTTATCTTTTTAAAGAATAATTGTCAGATATTTTTAACTATTCAAAATTTGATATGTATAATCTATATTGTCAAATATGAGAATTTGAATTTAAATGTTCTTTTTATAAAATTTTATAAAATAATTTAATTTTACAATAAATATAAATAGATGCTTCTTTATATATTTTTACAGCATCCTATTTTGTTAAATAGTTATTAAAGTGAAATTTTAGTTTATCTACATGAAGATTGTAATTTGTCAAATCCTTGATTAGTTAAATAAAGCTTTGCTGCACTATTTTATAAAAAATAATTATTAATTAAGTCACGATTTTATTTATCTCACTTCAAGTGAAATACATAATAACCGAATCAAGACAGAGCCTATTTCATCACGAAGGATACCTCCAATCCCCGCTGAAATAAAGCTTCCGGAGACTGCCCCATCAACATTAAACTTCAATGAGTCTGCTGGAGGGGCATTCCAACTAGATGCAAGCTTTATAAACGGTTGACCAATCGACATGTCAAACAATTGATTCTCGTCAAAGCCCATTCCGTTGAAAGCCACTTCGTTCTGATAGAACCAAATGGACCAAGCGATCCCATGAAACGCCTACAGCCACATGGGTCTTGAAGCCTTTCGAATTGGCCAACTATTCCTTTCCATAAATAGAGCCTTGATGTCACTTGGGATAACAAGGTGAATGTCCCAAAACTTGCAGCACCGTAGCCACAATCTTCAGGTTATCACACAGCGGCAAAAAAGGTGGTTAACAGATTCCTCTTCAACCTTGCACAGAGGTCACAATGGTTGGTAGGAACGATTCCCCTCTTAATTCAACCTTTGTTGGCACTCTTCCGTACAACAATCTCCAAGTAAAGAATTGCACTTTAAGAGGGATGAATTTAAGCCACACCTTTTCCCAAAGATCCTCGTTTACAGACCCCACAACTGCAGTTTTTTGGCAAAAATCTCTTGGTTTGTAGATACCACTCGGACTGGCTGCCCATCTAAGACAGTCTTGGACAAGGGTTTTAACCAAAAATCTCTTCAAGACTTCCATAAAGCTCTCCCATGACTGAATTTCCCAATCAAATAATCTTCTTCTAAGAATAATTTACCATTGCCAAGATCCATTACAAACAGAACAAAACTCACAGACCTTGCCTTCCTTTTTAACAGCCAAATTGAAAATTCGAGGAAAGAGCTCTTTCAAGGAAATCTCACCGGCCCAAAGATCAGGCCAAAAATCGATAAAATTTCCACCGCCCAATGAGAACATAGAGTTTAACTTAATTTAATTATACAATTAAATTTTAGAAATAGTATTTATTTAGAATTAGATCTCTAGTATCCACAATTTTTATTTTATTTACATAGCTTCCGACTTCTTTTATACGAAAACAGAATAGAAATGTATATTTTGCTCTTAGTTCACTTTACTAATTCATATAATTATTCTTAAAAGTAATATTCAAATATCAAAACTCGCAATATCTTCTCTTATTTCCAAACAACTTCTATAAAATGGCACTCTAGATAAAAAAATTGTTTTATTTTGGCTTTGCTCTCTCTAAAAGGTCAAAAGCTCTCTAAAATTAGATTAGGTTTTTTAAGGTTTGGGTGGCGCCGCTGCTTGCCCTAAGCAGTCGCCACCCCCCGAATTCTTCTCCGTGATTCTCCTTCTCCCCAACTCTTTCTCATTTTGCTTTTTTATTTTTTTTTTCGTTTTGAGGTGCTCTAGTTCACCCTTCAGTCAGCTCGTTGTGGAGGTTTTGGTCCTGTTTTGGGCCCTCTCGAGTGAGGGGTTTTGTCCTGGTTTGCGGTCGAGAAGAGTTCCCCCAGTTTCATCTGGTTTCAGACGGGGTTGGTGCTTCGGCACAATTTTCCTCTGCCATTTCCTCAGCCTTCATGATGCTCTAGATCTGACCATGATGCTTGCTATTTAGAGTCTCTCACTGCATCACTACCAACGTCCTTATACTTCTGCAACTGCAAAAATGAACATGCAGTTTGACAAGTTGATGCTGGCTCTAATTCTCTTTTTGCCTCCTCCGTTGGATCTCCCCGCTCACTTCGTTCTGGGTGTTTGTTCTGCCTCTTCTTCCTTGTAGTGGACTTTCCTTGTTTCTGTTGTTTATTCCCTTTCTGTGCTTTGTTCTATTTGTGTGATGTCCAGATGTTTGATGTCATTGTGTTTGTTTTGTTTTTTTGTTTGTTTTTTTGTTGTTTCTCTTCTCTTTTCCCTGTCCTCCTATTGTCGGTATGTGTTTATGATGTTTTCTTGTTTAATAAAAGCTGGCTTTGTTAAAAAAATTATATAAAAAATGAAAATGTATTTTTTAACAGAAATGTATATTTCCTCTTTGTTGTTATCTACAATCTATGATGACACCAACAAAGGACTACCTGTTTTTTTTTTTAAAATTCGACAACTTAGTATAGGCTAACGAAATAAACCTATTGACATTGCCCTTTCTTGACCACATGCTACTTTGTTATTCCCGTGTCTCATTAAATTTATTTATTTTATGTTTTAAAATTATTTAATTTAAATTATTTCTTTAAAACACTTAACAATTTTTACTAAACACATTATTTTTTCTACTCTTTTTTAGTTTTAAAACAAAATAATTTTAAATTTTTAAAGATGATTAATTATTTTTTCAACACATCTCTTATACAATTTGTTTTCTTCTAAAGCTACGCATAAAATCAACAAGGTATAGGTATAATTTAAGAGGCACGAGGGGAGTATTAAATACGAAAAGTTCAAAAAAAATGTGAACAATTAAAATATTATAACAATACTAGGGCTTTGCAAACTAATGTTACTTATTTTTTACGAGGAGATATGGTAGGTTGTTTAGAGTTTAAATTTGAAATTGAAGTCAACTAAAAAAGTAACACACATAATTTCTCCCGTTATTTTTAATCAATAATGAATGAAAGATTTTATGTCAAAAAATACGATGTAGAAGTTATATTACAAATTTAAAAAATATAAAATTATAAAATTTTATAAGATGTGAAACTAGATTTTTTTTATAATAAAGGGAGAAATTTCATTGAGCAAAAGAAAGGTCCAAATACAAACATGGGCAAACTAAGGCCCGTAGAAACGAGCTCGACACAAGTCCCAGAGCAGAAAGATAAACACAAGGCCCATAACGTGGCTGACAAAACAAATAGTGGAAAACAAAGGCAACTTAGGGCAACAGAGGAAAAAAGGGCATTGTATGTCTGGACCAACTTTGGATCTTTCAAACGAAAGTCTTTAGTGGTTAGAGAATTAACGAGTATTTCAAGGGTCCCAGATGATGGAGACGGTAGAGTAAAGGCCACATACGCCGTTTGAAATAGAGTTTTTCTCGTAGGAAAAACCACCAAAGTAGCTCAAAAACCAAGAAGAGAGACGTTGTAAAGGGACCAGAACCTTTGAAGCTCCAACATCAGATGTCCTAGGCGACCTTCGAAGTGGGAGGCAGAGAGTGACTCTGTCCCTAGGTGAGGCCTCCAAACATACAAGAAGAACCAAAAAATGCAACCACCAAAATCTAAAAAAGACAACAAAGAGGCATGGAAAAACAATGAAAAAAAGCAACTAGAGAAAAACGGAAAAGAAAAACAACACAAACAACAACAAGTGGGGGAAAAGAGAAAATGAAAAACACCTCGAACCTTATTATGTAACTCTAAACTCCTTACCGATGGGGAAAACCTTTTCTTACACCGCTTGTTGGCCCTCGAGAAGGGCACAACCGACCTGTATAGAGGGAGCCCTCATCGAGAAGCCAAAGAATTCCTCAGAAATGGCCAAAAATCAAAAAGGGGAAAAGAAAGAGAAAAACCCAACTCGATAAAGTGAAAAAGAAAAGAGTAGAAAGGCGAGGAAGAATGGTGGCTGCACAACCATGACAGGTGGAGCCACCCAACTAAGATCCAAAAGAGAGAAAAACCTAATAACTTTAGAGAGAAGGCAAAGGAAGGACTTTTAAGATATATAGAGAGAAGAGAGCAAAATGGCATTCACTCAAGAATATGAGACTAGATCATCAATAAAAAAATACTTAAAGTAGATGAAATTTGAAATTTCTAGGAGTGTGAGCGTACTGTCTCTATTCGTCATGCTTGTAATATAATTGACCATGTAACATTGTCCTTGTAATTGAATCCTTAAACATTTAACAAATTGTCCCATTTAAGTTCAATATAAAAATGAAAATGTTTTTATAAAGAGAATAAAATAAAGATTGTTCAAAACTTAAATTTAATTTCTTTGTCAAATAAAAACTTTAGTATAAATCATTTGTCATTTGATCTATTGTTCAATTTTTTCCCTGAATATTTAACCCAAGATTTCATTCCAACGTTACATATAGTACATTGTCATTATAGAGCTAAGCAACTTGGTATGAGCTAGTAGGAAACAAAAGCCAGACTTGCTAGGCACGTTCATCCAATCAAGGGTAGCATTGTGGTTATCAATTCAAAATGTGCTTCAATCCCGCTCAAACCACATACCATTGTTACATTAATTCTATTTGAGTGTATTTTAATATAGAGAGCGATAAATTAATTTTACTTTACAATTTTTAGTTATTCATATGATTTAGTTTAAATAAAATGATATCCAACGAGTGGTTTCAGTGCAAAAAATGATGATGTTAATCTTAGGACATCGGGGTTTGAGCACATATGCGTGCAAGGTGTGTGTCTTATCAAAGGATTAAGAAAAAAATATGAACAAATACTATGTAACAGCTTGAATTTTGGGTTCACAATTTGGATTTTTGATTTGGGTTATGGTATTTAAAATTTGTAAATTATTTCGAGAGGGATATGTTGGGGTCTAGTCTATAAAGAATTAAAATTTTAAGGTGTAAGGTAAAGCAAAATATATGAGTTGGATTTATTTAAGAGTTTCACCAATATTATTTTTGGGGAAATAAATGGGGGATGGCTGAAATGGGGTGGGGAATTCAGATATTTTCTCCCACTCTCTCTTTCTTTCTTCTTTCTATTTTCTCCATTTCCCTTTTCTCCTTCAAAGCTTCCAACTCTGATCTACCATGATCTGATTGTTCAAATTTGACACCTCAACTGTCATTGTGTTTATCTTGCCGAGACTAGTCAGCCAGTGGTAGTGGCATCATCATTGGAACTATTATCAGAGGGGGTGGGGCAAAGAAAGTTTTGGCCAACCCTAAACGAAGATGTTCCGATGACCAAACTCAAAATTAGAGGCAATCAATGTGTTCACCGGCATCGGGACAACAGATCTAAAACTCGTTGCAACTATTCAACCACCAAAACAGCCCGCACGAGCTACTATTGAGAGTGGGCATACGGAGTAGCAGACAGGTGCACACTACTATAGTGCATCGCACCACACTAGATCTCGTTCCTAGGTTCCAGCGATGCTCTCGTACACTAGCGCTGAGATTTGGATTTATTTAAGAGTTTAACCAATATTATTTGGGGGGGGGAACAAATAGGAGGATGACTAAAATTGGGGGAATTCAGATATTTTCTCCCACTCTCTCTTTATTTCATCTCTCTATTTTCTCCATTTCCATTTTCTCCTTCAAAGCTTCCAACTCTGATCTACCAAGATCTAGCCGTCTGATTTCGACACTTCAACTATCATTGTATTCATCTCGTTGAGACGAGTTGGTCAGTGGTAGTGGTATCATCATCGGAGCCGTCATCTGAGGGGGTGAGGCAAAGAAAGTTTCAGCCAACCCTAAATAAAGATGTTATGGCGACCAAACTTAAAATTTGAGGGCACCAGCGTATTCACCCACGTGCTGTCATTGAGAGTGGGCATACGCAGCAGCAGGCGGGTGTACGCTACTACAGTGTACCACACCATATTGGATCATGTTTCTAAAGCTCCCGTACACCTGCGCCGCACTAGATCACCAAGGTTGTTGACCAACCATTGACCAGCGTTGACCAGCGTTGACAAGTTATTGACTTTTTTCGGGAGACACTACTCTGAGTTTCTCGACGTTTTAATTTCGTTGGTGCAGTATGTTTTACCAAATTTGAACCCGATAAGCTATTTTTACGTGTTTGACCTTGTGTTTTTAATAGGGGATTTAGAAAATTAATATATTTTTTATTTATTTTTACATGATGAGTTTTTGAGATCGGATATCAAACGAAGTAGAGAAATCGGGAAACTTATATAAGGATTTATCACTAGTTCTTGAGGTTAGTACACTTCGAACTCCTAATGCTTCATGAACATCGTAAATTTGATTGGTTTACGTGTTAGTGTCTGCAAAATAGGTTGATGATAAATAAGCATGTGTTGAGACCGATATTATGAGACTTGGTATTTATGAGATGCATGAGGAGTTTGAGAATATTTCAATACTCATATGATCTTTACAGACCGTGTAGGGTCATTTGAATATTCGTATAATTATCTAATTGGTTGATTTACTTATTGTGTTGCTTGAGATATGAAATAGGCATGTTCGATGGAAATTTTACTTAATGGAATGATGATTGGTAATATTCGAATATATGATCATAAAGTCAGGAATTGATATTAAATAATTAAATGTTGTAGCAAACAAAACCTAATGACTTTCATAAGCTTTAGGGAATCAAATAATGCCATGTAATATCATAGTTCGTTTTAAGATATGAACTCATAAGTAAGGTATCAGTTTGAACTTAGACAGTACAAGTACACTGTTTAATGTTATATTAGTACGGGTCAACCCGTATTAGTACTCAACAAAATTCATGAATTCTAGTAAACAATTTTAGTATCGGTTCGTGTGTATCGGTACCAAGGGCACTGTATCGATACTCATATTCGAGTACCTGTACCCATTGAATGAAATAATCTATAAAGGCAAATTAAAAAGGGAAATTAGGGTGAATAATCAATAAATGATTTATATCTTAATTAATGTGGAAATTTGGATTAATAGAGATAATAAATGAGATTAATTCTATACTCTTCCATAATGTATTAACAACACGGTAATGTAAAATTAATGATATGTTGATGATTAGCAACAATAAGGGGTCATTAGGATCTCAGTGCTTGTATGCCAGATAGGCATTTGATTCGTTGAGTCAATGATTGAAGGGATTTGGATACCAGACAAAAAGTGCTACAACACCATGGTTAGTGAAACCGAATGAAGGTTATCAATGCTGTGTAACCCAAGCCTCATTCGAAGATACTCGAGGGGGATTTTGAGTATGGGTATATATTACAATGCTATGTGACCCGACCTTACCCAGAGTGTATGTTCTGATGTTGTGTGACACGACCTTACTCAAAGAGTGTACGTTTCTGTTGGTGTATGACCCGGGATTTACTCTAGAGTTGTTGTTTTTGATATTTGGACTTTTGCATAGATGATATGATGAGATATCGGGTATGGTTGGGCCTTGTATGCCATGTATAATGATTGGTATGATGTTAGCATGTGTTTAGGCGACTAGTGATAGCGCCACGTGTTTATATATCTCTCTTTATTGCCCGTACTAGCTTGTAAGCTTATGTTTATGATTAGCATGAAGTATAGTAGTGTAGATGTCTACCACTGAGCTTTGTAAACTCAACACTCAGAATCGTTGTTTTCGTGTATAGGTTGATCACTGGATCGCGAGATCGAGGAACACTACCATCACGGGATTCTAGCATGCGTTGTTTGCTAAAGTACGATACTTGTACTTAGTGGGTTGTATATTCATAAGACCTTACGTGGTCGAGTCTGTAACTCTTATTTTGGAATTGTATTGATCAAGTTAAATGTTCAGATATTTTAAATTAAATTGGCGTTCCCTTGTAACGTTTTCACCATTTATCTATATTTTCTATTGTCTTTAAATATTTTTGAAAAGTATTTTATTTGAGTTAAATTAAGTTGAGAAATTTTATGGTAAATAGGTTGGGCTTAAGGCCCAAATGTGACATCCGGGTTTAGGGTGTTAAATACTATCATTTTTAAATGAAATGAAGGAATAAATATTTTTTATTTATATTTATATCATTTTTATGAAATATATATTATTTTTAATTCAAGTTTTATCCACCTTTTTATTATTAAGTTTAGGTTTGTACTAATTCTTCCTTATATTTTTGACAAACTATTTTTTGAATAAATTTGACAAGCTAGTTTTAAACTCATGTACTAATCAAAATTTTCCCTTATATTATTACTAGTGCATCAAACATAACTTAACTGAATGCTTGAATAACTAAAATATGGTAATCTATATTTGAGGTCCCTTTTGTTTAGGGTGTGTTTTGTTTTTGTCACTCGATTTAAAAAAATATTAAAATGGTCACTTATATTTTCAATCGTTACTGTTTTGGTCACCCAATCGTTAACCTCCGTTATTAAAAATATGTTAATTTTAATTTTGACCTATAACTTTTGTAAGTTTATTTTCCACCCCTTTAAAACAAAAAGCTGAAAAATTCTTCCTCTCCTCTAACTCAAATCGTACACTTGTTGTCGTTGGTGTTTTCATCATCCGTCTTGCTACCGCCGTCATCGTCGTTTGTCTTGTCGCCAGCTTTGAACAACCCTTAGACGCCACCGATCCTTTTTTGACTATCCAAGACCAACGAATGAAAGCTTTCTTTCTCAATTTTTCAACGTTAAAAAACTTAAGGGTAATCTACACTGGAGGTCCCTTTTGTTTGGGGCGTGTTCTATTTTGGTCACTCGATTTGAAAAAAAGATTAAAATGACCACTTATGTTTTTGATCGTTACTATTTTGGTCAGCCGACCATTAACCTCTGTTAATAAAAAATGCTAATTTTAATTTTGATCTCTAAACTTTTGAAATTTTATTTCCCCCTTCAAATAAAAAATCTAAAATCCTAACCCTTCATCCATAGATGTCGCCACCTCAGCAGACACCAGTCGTCGCCTATTGCTGCCGTCGTCGGTCGTTGTCCAGCCGTCAACCCCTTATCCAGACCCTAACCCTAATCCACTTTGTTACCACATACATAGTTGAAATTATTCCCAAACCCAACCTTTTTCCTAATTGTTCCCCCTCGACACAGCTGAAATCACCAACCAACCACAATCTTCATGACCATAAACCACCTAAATCGAACTACCCTTGCCCCTCTTGACACAAATCCGAACACAACATACTCTGAAACAAACTCTAGTAGACGGCTAGCGATGACAAATCGAGTGATTCAGGTCTAGGTTTTCATTTGGGACATTTGAGTTTTTTTAACGTTGACAAATTGAGAAAGAAAGCTTTCATTCGTTGGTCTTGGATCGTCAAAAAAGGATGGGTGGAGTCTAAGGGGTTTTCAATGTTGATGATAAGACGAACGACAATGACAGCGGTAGCAAGACGAACGACGACAACGATGATGAAAACAAGTGTACAGTTTGAGTTAGAGGAGAGGAAGAATTTTTTAGGTTTTTGTTTGAAAAGCGTGGAAAAAATAAACTTTCAAAATTTAGGGGTCAAAATTAAAATTAACATTTTTTAATAATGGATGTTAACAGTTGGGTGACCAAAACAATAACGATTGAAAACATAAATGACCATTTTAATCTTTTTTCAAATCAAGTGACAAAACCAGAACACGCCCAAAACAAAGGGACCTCCGATATAGATTACCAAAAACTCAAATATCCCAAATGAAAACCCAGACCTAAAATGCTCGATTTTTCATCGTTAGCCGTCCACTAGAGTTCGTTTCAGAGTATGTTGTGTTTGGATTTGTCTCGAGAGGGGCAAGGGTGGTTCGATTTAGGTGGTCTATGGTCGTGAAGCTTATGGTTGGCTGGTGATTTCAAACGTATCGAGGAAACAATTAGAAAAAATGTTGGGTTTGGGCAATGATTTCAACTATGCATGTGATAACAAAGAGGATTAGGGTTAGGGTTTGGATAAGAGGTTGACGACTGGACAACGACTGACGATAGCAGCAACAGGTGACGGTTGGCAGAGGCTGAAGGTGGCGACATCTATGGATGAAGGGTTAGGATTTTTAGATTTTTTTATTTGAAAGGGGTGGAAAATAAACTCTCAAAAGTTTAGGAGTTAAAATTAAAATTAACATTTATTATTAACAGAGTTTAACGGTCGGGTGACCAAAACAGTAACGATCGAAAACATAAGAGGTCATTTTAATCTTTTTTCAAGTCGAGTGACCAAAACAGAACACGTCCCAAACAAAAGGGACCTCCAGTGTAGATTACTCTTAAAAATGTTTGATTTTGGTTCAATCTAAAATTAAAAGTTTAATGGATTAGATTTTATGTCCATTTTTACATTATTTACAATATTCTTAAAATTCAGTTAATATATTGTTTACAATAAAATCCTGATGTTATATATTAAAGATCACTTTTTCTCAAAATCAATTTTTTTTTTATGGATTTCAATCGAAGTTTTTTTATTGAAGTAAATAATTTCTTAAAAAAACACTGAATTGACTAAAGTTTCTAAGTTATTAGGTGTACTTTAGAAGCTTCATCATCATAATGAACATTGATAGACAAATGACTTTTTTATTTGTCTGATGATTCCTTTCGTGCTCCCCCCCCCCCATATTCCTGTTTTCTTTAATTAGCGCTAATTATTATGCTTAAAGAGTAAGATTTTTGCTTTGACTGTCAACATGGAAGGAAGAGTAATGATCAATGAAAGAATTTCATAGAATTTACACAATCATGTAATTAGGGGACCATTCTTTTGAAATGTTGAACTTTTGTTGGAGTGGAATTCGGGAATATTTAGGGAGATGTAGTGACTTTTTTTTTTCTGAAATTTAAAAATTTAAAAGTTTCGAACACGATCGCTAAAATGAGTAATAGATTTCCTTTTATTTTTGGGAAAAATATTTGAAAATGTGAGGAAGTCCTTTAAAAATTCGTGTTTTGAAAATAAAAAAGAACTTGAAGTCGCCACCGGCCACTAAGGTAGGCCAAACACCATAAAACCAGAGATTCGTTAAAAGAGCGGGTTCGAGAGTTGGTTATGCGTGGGGAAGGATTAGCACCCCATCGCGCCCGGAAATCGGTACCAAAATCTATGTTGCTTTTAGTTGATGGAAATTATTGAAATCTAAATTGAATTTAATTAAATTGTTCGCAATTGAGTTTAGACTTTAATTATACGTGCTTGGTCAAATTGGTGAATTCGAATCAATTAATCATTTAATTAATAAGGGTGACGAAACTTCGGGCCATAGATTAAACCGACATCGAATAAGCCTAACTGCTGTGTTAATTTATGGTTCGGACTTCGTTCATCACCTTTATGCATGATGCAAACAGTTAAATATGATGTCATGGCTTGTTAAAATTTTAACTCAAATTACTTTTGGACGATAATAATTAATTCGAATATTTGATCAACATCTAGTGAGCCAAGACTGTTACGACACAAATACCAGAATTAATAACTACCTCCTTTTTATAAATTAAGTTGATTAATTACATGCAATGTCCACCGAAATAAACTTACGTGACGTGGATTACAGATAAAATGCATGACAAAGAATTGCGAGAAATTAAAACCTAAGGCCCACTAAAGCCCTAACCTAAAAAGACCCAAATTATTGGAATTCAATTAGTGTTCTAGTTATTAACTAGGTTTGACTAAATATTAACCCAAAATTAATTAACCCTAAGAACTAAAAAGAACCTACCATTTTATTGGTTATCTTGAACCATCAATTCGATTAATTTTGAACTAGAATCCCAATGAGCCACGGAAACTATCCAAAATCAATTGAATTAACTAGTCATGATTTTGAATTAGGTGATCTACATGTAATTCCAATTTTACCCCTAAAATAATTAAGAATTGTTCAATCAATTTAATACATTTAACATTTACCCCAATGAGCCAAGGGCAAGTTTAAATGGATTAAATTAATTCAAACCTATAATCTAACTACGGCTCTAACCTAAACTTAAATTTAGTTTAATTAATTTAAAGACTATGCCCCAATTAAATGAGCACATAGTTTAAATTAATTAAATTAAATTTTAAACTCTAAACTAATCCTAGAGGGCTAAACTTCCTAAAAAGTCCATCCTAAAAAAAAACGCCAAGAAAGGAAACAGAAACACATAAGAACCAGATCACAAACTCATACCCGGAAGCATAACCTAATTAAAAACTTAAACTAAACTAAGAACAATCAACCTATGACAAAATTTACAACACATACATTGTATGAACAAATTACATAAAACAAGTACCCATATATGTACATAAAACTAAAGAAGAACACGCAAAATAAAAGCATGCAAACTAAGTACTTTTAACAATATATAAAAAGAACATAAATACATACAATCTACATAACATTGTTCTAGCAAAAATAACTGCACATCCAAACATACATCAAAACATCTAAAAAACATGCTATAATCAACGATCCCATAATAAGAGTACGAAAAACAAATAAAACACAACAACCGAAAATTAGACACATATAGAAAAAGCAATGTAAATAAAAAACAATAAAAAACAACTTAAATAACTATGCAATGCAAGACCAGATTAAAATAAAAGCAAATTAGGGGATCTAAAAGGTGATTTTAAATTGGAAACGGGTCAAAACTGAAATTTTGAGAACTGGAAAAGGGTTAAATTAAGAAGATTTAAAAAGAACAGGGGTCAAATGGGTCATTAACCCTTTTAAAATCATTTAACTAAAAAACAGTGGCTTAAATGAATGCAGGTTAAAATGGGAAGGACTTAGGTTGCTATTTAGAAAGACGAAATCCCTGAAAAGATTAAAAAGAAAACACAGAAGGACTAAACCTGTATTAAACCATTTTTAAAATAACTTGGCTTTATTTTAGGACGAAATTAAAAACATTAAAAAGATTTCATGGACCTGGAATGTAAATACAGAAGGGGGAGACCCTTCATGGGTAAATTCAAAAACGCGGAGGCATTAAAAGAGGTATTAACCCGTTTAAAAGTTTTAAAATCGGTATAAAAGAACTCACTCGGCTGAAATAACCTCTCTTTTGCCATTTTTGGATAAAAAGCTGAAATCTCTCGTCTCTCTCAAAACTCTCCCCAGGCTCGGATGAACACCACCGTGGTGTTCATCCCGACCTCCACCTTCCGCCGCTGAAACCAGAACCTGACCATCGCGAAACACCTCTGGCCGCCGTATATCGGCGTCGGGAAACCAAACCTAACTCTAAAAAAAACCTCTTTTCACCCTAACCCCGAATTCAATCCTAGATTCACCGGATCCGACCCTAACCAGCCTAGATATACCCAAACAAAAATGAAAAAAACCTCCTTTAAACACAAACAAGCCGGCCAAGCCCCTATCGGAAAAAAGAAGCCAACCAGCACCGTTCCGGTCCACCCTCGATGGCACGAATGCCGTGGGCTTATCACCGGAACACGACGCGGCCTAGACAATCAAAGGGTAAAAACTCGAACTAAAAACCTAGATCTACTGCTTTCTTTTACATGCATGCAAGATATTGAAACGAGAGAGAAAAAATACCTCAAAGGTTTTTTTTTGCTTTTGTATTGCTTGTTTCGAAATATTCCCCCCGTAGGGTTTACAGTGTTTTGTTCTTCGGTTTTTATAATCGAATGGTTACATGTAAAATCCTAAAAATGAAAAACTCATTGTAATACACTCTGAAGTCCGTCGAAATCCTATTTGATCCTTGTTATTTTTGCCTAATCTTTCTTTTGTGGTTTTCACTGATGTTGGATCTGTTTTTGGCTTTCTGGAAAACGTGGCTGAACGAGGAGGAGAGGGACCAGTGTGAGCCAGTACTTTCGGCAGCCAAAGCGTCAGAGACAACCCAAGCGTCAGACGCGTGGAGCTCACACGCGTGTGGATGAGTGGGAAAGACGCGCGTGATGGTTCTGGAAACTTCTCGAGATAATCTAGACCATTCATTTGAATCCTCAGATCCAACGGTGGAGATAGCGCGTCGCTTGGCAAATGACAACCCTATTAGGGTTTCCTTCTAGCATTTAATTTGGACCGTCAGATCTGACGGTAGAAAGATGGTTGCGCATTAGGAAAATAATGGATTAAGGTTTGACTTACTTGGGCCTAAACGTTTTCCAGATCTGACAGTAGAAAGATGGTTGCGCATTAGGAAAAGAATGGATTAGGGTTTGAATTACTTGGGCCTAAACGGGCCGATTATTATTTAATTAATTTGTTTTGGGTTTTTTAAGTTAATGGACTGTAAATTTAAAATATTTGGGCTTTTTATTTAATATATTTTAGTGGGCTTTAATTATTTAATTATAATAATTTTGTTTTTGTTTTATATTCTAGCTATAATAATAACTATATGATAATATAATACGTAAAATAACAATACAAACCGAATAGTAATATTAATACGTATCACTAATTAAAACAAACAAACCCAATAATATTTTTCCTTTTTCAGATTATATTAACACATAGCCAAAACAAACTAATAACAGATAATTACACTAATAATATGACGATAATAATAATAATGTTTTTTGGTTTTTGAAATATCATGAAATATATTATAGTAATACTAATAATATTTTTGTTTAAATAACAATTATAGTAAGTAATATAAAATAAAATTTAAGCCCATTTTTTATAAAATAATAAAAAATGGGTTAACACCCCGGATAAAATTAGTGATTACATAGCATTTCTGAATTTTGGTTTAGTTCACTCAGAATTTTAGTTTTTTTCTCTAAAAATTTTTGCGCTGCAATTTCTCTTTTTTTTTTTTTTATTTTTTGGCCGACGGTCGACAACCAGTTTTAGTACTGGTTGTCAACCAGCGGTGTTCATTATTTTTCTTGCTCTTTTATGTTTTATTTTTATCAATTTTAATAAAAAATTTATTCTTGTGGCACGCATTTCCTCTGCCTTTGTGGCAAGCTTTTCATTGGCTTTTGTGGTTCGTTTCATCTGTCATTTGACATGATTTTGGCATATCTGAGTGGTCGTTTGGTGTTCGTATAGAGAACCTCACGACGCTAGTTTTCTGATTTGATTCTGTCGGTGGTCATAGAAAAGATTGATCCCTACTCGTTTGATGGTTTGTTAGCCAATGTAATCAGAACTGTGCAACGGAGCAGTCTGCCTGAAGGTTTCTAGGTTTTGATAGTTTGGTCCCCACTCGTTTGATAGTTTGGTTCTCTCATCACTCCTTTTTATTTCGTAAAGCGTCCCGTTTGACTAGAGACAAAGAGATTCATGAATGTTTTTAGGTTTTGATGGTATGCTAATCTCCATGGAAGTGTTTGCTTTTCTTTGCACATTTGTATAAGATTTTTAGTGGACTAGTCCCTTTTTTTTTTCTTTTTTTTATGCATTGTATTTATAATATCTTTCATGGTGTTTAATTAAATCCATATGTCATTGTTAAAAAAAACAAAAAAATAGACCTTTCACACCTTCCTATAAATTAAGGTATCATTCGTGCTTACTTTATAATTCTAAAAAACATTTTTTAGATTTGTAGCTCTACTTTTTAACCATATTATATTTAAGTTTCGAAATTGAGTTCTTTCTTAGGAGTGCAATTGTCTTACCGGTTGCTCCAACACTTGTTGGTTCCTGTATTTTAATTTAGTAGAATTTGATTCTCGTACTTTACGAAAGTTGAGAAGTTGGTTCAATTATTGGTAAACACATGAACTTGAATCACTTATTTTTTTTACTAATATATTGTTTATGAATTGTTGATTTTCACTAATTCCTTGAACAAAAATGGTTGAATTGCTGATTTTTCAAGTCAATAATTTAACAATAAGATTTAACAATGTTTATCTAATGTATCTAATTTTATTAATTTTCGAAAAACACAATGATCAAATTCAAACAAATTGAAGTAAATGAATTATATTTTTTATAAAATAAATGAATGTGATAAAGAAACGCAGAAGCTTGGATCAATTTAAAATCTTGATCAACTTGGGTAATCTGAAATTTTAAAACAAGAGCTAGAATTTTATATTTTCCCAAACGACACAATAAAAAAGGTATGAAATTAAGAAAAAGATAATAAATATAAATAAATAGATATGACGACACCCCCTTCTAAGATCCCGTCATAGACAAACGTACGCCTGGATTAAATCCACTAACACTCTAAGGATCCTACCCTTAGCAATCTAGACGATGGAGAAGAATGTCAAATACTCGCTGCAACGCAATTGAACACTCACACTCTAAAACAAAAACAAGATAAAAATCTTGAACCGAAGAAAGAACTTTGAAAGAAAAATATTTATTGATTTATGAATTGTTGATCAATGGTTTTTAAAAAGAAAATGAGCCTATTTATAGGCTAGTAAAAACCTTAAATTACAAAGAAAAGAAATTTAATTTAATCTAAAAGAATACTAGATAAATTAAAAAAATAGAATATTATCCTAAAAAGATATGAGAATATTATCTTAATTAAAATAGATAAGAATATTATCCTAATTAAAAGATATAAAAATATTATCCTAATTAAAATGATAAAATAGAATTCACATAACTGTAGAAAATTGTCCTAATTAAAATGCTTGGTTCTCATCCGAAAAGTCGTCGCAAGTCAACTGATGTTCTAGCCTTCAAAAACAACTTCAATTTCTTGTCCAAAATGATTATTTTTACCCCTCCTATTATCATATCAATTCCACACTCCTCAAAAAGATTCATCCTCAAATCTAAAAGGTGAAAATGAGAACATTCGTCAATATCAATATTAATTGAAAATGAATCATTGTCAAAGGTGGAATAATTTATTTGAGCTCTTCGTAATGGATTGAAAAATTCAAGTTTTTTTCTTCTGGTTGTTCACTATCACTTTCATCTTGGGTAGAAGATGATTCATCTTCCAGATCTTTAAATTTGATCGACATTGGATGATTCGCTAGATTAGGCATAGTATATTTATCATTGGAATAAGAACATGTATTTCTCCAACGATTGTTCAATTGTCGTTCTACTTACAAAGCTTGGAAATATATGATTTGTGGGTCAAAAGGTTCATGTTGTTCAACTGCGTTGAGGATCTCATCGTTCAAGTTTGAAAGAAACTATACATAGTATCATTGTCATTTCCATCAACTTGCGCTACTGATTTGAACAGTTGCACCCTCATGAAGTATTCATTTACTGTCTTACTAACCTGGATGAGTGTATTGTGTTTGAATCAACAATACTTGATAGTCAAAAATTGTTTTCTCATGATGCATGTCAAGTCGTACGAAGAATGTATATGTTTGTGTTTCCACTCCAAATCAAGATCGTAAAACCTATATTCAATTTTGATATAACAAATTGCTTAAGGACCAAATTGTAAAAGAAAATAAATTTTTAAGTATTCAAAAGTCTCACAAAATGACAAGGAAAAGTTTTTCTAAGTCCAAGACTTAAACCCAAAAATATTCTAAGTATTTAAAGCCAAATCAACAAATACTCCCAGGCGTATCGATACGGCTATGCCCGTTTCAATACGGATTTTAGCTACTGGAATTTTATTTTGCAAACCGTTTCGATACGGCTATGCCCGTTTCGATACGGATTTTAGCTACTGGAATTTTATTTTGCAAACCGTTTCGATACGGCTAAGCACATTTCGATACGAACTTCATCTGGGATGTTGTTTTAAAGCTATGCGTTTCGATACGGTTACACCCGTTTCGATACGACATTCATCTGGGTTTAAGTTATTACTTACCCTTACCAATACGATCACTACCATTTTGATACGGTATGTCAAGATCTTCAAGATCTTTGCACTAAATTTTTTGATTGTTGCCTTGTCAGTTATTGCAATCATAAATTTTTGATTTTCAGTTACCCGTATTGATACGCCCCTAGGCGTACCAGTGCAATTTTTCAACTCAGATTATAGTGAGCAAATATCGTACCAATACGGCCTTGCCGTTTCAATACACCCCTATTTTTACTCTTTGTCCGTTTCGATACGCCCATACGCATATCAATACGCTATTGCACAACAGCTTTTTCTTCTTTTGACAGGTATCGATACGGATCTTCGTGTACTGATACGGTTGGTCACCAGACAACATTTATTGTGGGAAAAATGGTCCCCAACGACTATATGATGACTTCAACCACCCAAACGGTTAGAAATCAATGAGAGGGTATAAATACAAGTCTCCAAAGTTCCTACAACACTATTGAACATTCATTGATCAACTCACAAGCATTTAAGCAAAAATCCAACCACTTTGAGCTTTTAGAGTCAAACCCTTGTAAACCCACTTGAGTGAACAAATTTGTATCATTTTATTTGTCAAGTTTGGGTTGTGTGATCTTGTAAATCTGGGCAAATATTTACCTTGTGAGGATTTTATTCATTTTCCGTTTTCTTTCTTATTAAAAGAGTGAATCATTCAAAGCTTTGGGTAGAAAGCTTTGAACTTGTAACACTTTCCTCCTAAGCCTAGAAAAGGGGAAGATTTTATAGATAAATTGTTGAAATCCTTAGTAAGAAGCTAAGGTAGTGGACGTAGACCTTGTTAGAAGGTTGAACCATTATAAATCCTTGGGTCCCATTGTCCATTCTTTCTTAAATTGCTTTCACATTTTTAATTTGCCAATTCACCCCCTCTTGGCCACTTTGTCAATTGATTGATCATACCAACAATTGATATTAGAGCCACACTCAATCGAAGGTCTAACAACCGTTGAGGCGATCCTTGAAGGTGATTCAATCAATAGAAGACCAAGCAATGACATATACTTCCGATAACCACCTATATGAGTCTCAATCCATCACCAAATCTCCATTCTTCAATGGAGATAACGATCCCTATTGAAAGAATCGCATGAGGCTTTTCATCAAATACCATGACTACCTCCTATGGGATGTAGTGGAAGATGGACCGGCTATTCTGATTAAGAGAGAAGGTGGTCGGCTCATTTCGAAGTCCAAGTACGAGATGATCGATAAAGATTAGAAGAAGCTTCAAATCAATGACAAAGCTATGCACATGCTCTTTTGCTCACTTGGACTAGATGAGTACTCAAAGATGTCCTCAAGCACTAGTGCAAAGGAAATTTGGGTCAAGTTAGAAGTTACGTACGAGGGCACCAACGGAGTAGAGAAGACCAAGATTGAGCCCCTAAACTTGAGCTATGAAAACTTCAAAATGGAGCCGAATAAAGGCATCTCAAAGATGTTCGATCAATTTTGGGATTCAGAAAAGTCATTTTGGAGGAGAAGCTTGTCCGAAAACTCATCTACTCACTTTCTGAGTCTTGGGATGGCAAGAAAACTGCCATCATTGAAGCTAAAGATCTCAAGACGTTAAAGCTTGATGCACTCATGGGTCTCTTCTCACCCATGAGATCATGAAGAAACAAAGAAAAGAAGAAGAAAAGAGGAATGAAGAGATGAAAGTCGAAAAGAAAGAAGTAGAGGAAGAAAAGTGGAATTGCTCTCAAAGCTTCACAAGAAGAGAGCTATTCGAGCGAGGAGGAAGATGAGGAATTAGCTATGCTAGCCAAATGATTCACTATGCTCATGTAATCCGACCGGGGAAAGAAGTTTAATCGAAGAAGGGATTTCAAGAGCAAGAGCAAGGAAGAAGAGAATGATCCTATTGTGTACTATGAATGCAAGAAGATGGGACACATCAAGATTGATTGTCCCCAACTCAAGAAGAAAGGCTTTGAGAAGAAGAAGAAATACAAAGCCCATGTAGCCACTTAGAGCAATGAAGAATCTTCAAGTGATGAGGAGCAAGAAGTTGCAAACCCATGTCTTATGGCCTTTGAGGAGGATCTTAAGGTAACCTCCAACTCATTTAATGACCTTACTTATGACAAATTATTTGATGATTATAATGAGTTTCAAGAGGCTTATGACGAGTTAGTTTTGAAATACAAAGAATCACATTTGAAAAACAAGAAAATAATTTCTTATTTGAAAAATCAAAATGATTCTTTGATCAAAACTAATTCGAAACTTGAAAAGAAGGTTTGTGATTTACAAGAAAATCAAAAATATTTTGAAAAGGAAAATGCTGATTTAAACAACCTTCTTTCTGAGCTTAATGATCATTACCACAAGGAGGTAAATAATCTCAAAGCTTCCTTGAACAATGTTGAGAAATCTAGTTTTGAAAAAGGGACAATCTTCAAAACCCAACTATGTGAAAAGGAACTTTGGTAACCACAAACATAGAGGCTTCCAAAGGCCCGCTAAAGGTAAAAAGAATTAAAAGTGTTTGGGTTCCTAAAGAACTTGTTACTTCTAACAATCTTAAAGAAATTGCATCTTGGATTCCCAAGGGAACCAAGTATTTGGGAGCTAATACTCATGGACCCAAAATGATTTGGGTACCAAAAATCAAGACATAATCTTTGTTTGTAGGGGGAGAATTGCTACAAGGGCAAAGCTTCAAGTGCAAATTCGTGGTTCCTTGATAGTGGATGCTCAAGACATATGACCGGAGACAAGAGTAGATTCTTGGAACTAGAACTAAAGAGAGGGGGATTGGTGACATTTGGTGACAACTCCAAAGGTCAAATTGAAGGAATGGGTTCCATTGGTAATCACTCTTCCATACTTATTGAAAATGTTTTATATGTCAATGGTTTTAAACATAACTTGTTAAGCATAAGCTAACTTTGTGATAAAGGTTTCGTAGCGATTTCTGATATATATGGTTGCAAAATTATAAATTTCAAAACCCACAAAATTTGTGATTTTTGGACATCGCATAGGAAACATATACATGGTGCATTTAAATGACATTCATATTTCTAATGCATGTTTTGTTGCAAATGATGAACATGACTCATGGCTATGACATAGAAAATTAGGGCATGCAAGCATGAGTGTTTTAGAAAAATTGGTTTCAAAAGATCTAGTAAGAGGTTTGCCTAAAATTAAGTTTTCTCTTGATAAAATTTGTGATGCTTGTGCAAAAGGAAAACATAAAAGAATTTCTTTCAAACCTATTAATGATGTTTCAACTAGTAGAGTTTTACTATTGATCCACATGGATCTTTTTGGTCCTATTAGAACTACAAATTTGGGTGGAAAATCATATGCATTTGTTCTAGTTGATGATTACTCTAGATACACTTGGGTTCTATTCTTAAGTACCAAAGATGAGGCTTTAGAAAGATTCATCACATTTTCAAAAATTACTCAAAATGATGTTGGTCAACTTATTTCTCATATTGATCCACGTGGATCTTTTTGGTCCTATTAGAACTACAAGCTTGGATGGAAAATCATATGCATTTGTTCTAGTTGATGATTACTCTAGATACACTTGGGTTCTATTCTTAAGTACCAAAGATGAGGCTTTAGAATGATTCATCACATTTTCAAAAATTACTCAAAATGATGTTGGTCAACTTATTTCTCATATTAGAAGTGACCATGGTACCAAATTTCAAAATTTAGGTTTTGAGGATTTTTGTAACTCTAATGGTATAAGCCATAATTTTTCAGCCCCTCGAACACCTCAACAAAATGGGGTTGTAGAGAGGAAAAATCGTACTTTAGAAGAAATGGCTAGAACCATGCTTTGTGAAAAAATTTGCCAAAGTATTTTTGGGCGGAAGCCACTAATACCGCATGTTATATTATAAATAGAGTAACGATTAGGCCAATTTTAAAGAAAACTCCTTATGAGATTTTAAAATCCAAAAAGTCTAAAATTAGCTATTTTCATCCATTTGGATGTAAATGTTTTGTTTTAAATAATGGAAAAGACAATTTAGGCAAATTTAATGCTAAAAGCGATGGAGCTATTTTCTTAGGGTATTCTTTAAACTTTAAAGCCTATCGAGTATTTAATAAAGGAAATTTGGTTGTTGAAGAGTCAATAATGTGATTTTTGATGATAACCTCCTTCCGAGGAAGGATTCTTGTGATGATGATGATGTAGAAGTTTTTGATGCCATTGATGGAGTACAGACATCAAAGGTGGATGAAGTTCCAACCAAAGAAGAAGAAGCACAAGATCTACCTCTAGAAGCCTTGAGAGACATGAATCTAGAGGAAAATGAAGTGAGCTACCCAATGGAGTTTAACTATGTCAAAGATGGTGAGATTTTGGGTGATCCATCCAAAGGGGTAACCACTAGTCTTTCTCTTAAAAATGCTTGTAATGTTGCATTTCTTTCATGCATTGAGCCTAAAAATATCAAAGAAGCATTAAAAGATGATTATTGGATATTGGCTATGCAAGAAGAATTAAATCAATTTGAGAGAAGTCAAGTATGAACATTAGTTGATAGGCCTAGTAACAAGTCTACTATAGGAACTTAATGGGTTTTTAGAAATAAGCTAGATGAGAGTGGTAATGTTGCGCGTAATAAGTGCTTCGCAATTGTGCAAGTGTACACATCGCAAGTTATAGTATAAAAGATATCGTCTCCGCAAGGATTGGTGCCACTTCAAGAATCTAATCTCTTGCACTGTAAAAAGTAAAAACACAAGTAGGTGATTGTAGGAGTTTAACTAACAACTAAACTATAAAGCAAATAAGTAAAATAATATGTAATCAAATGAGAGAGAATAGGCCAGGTTATCATGAGTTGAGGTGTGATAGCCGATTGGATCGTCTTGGCAAAAGAGTGCAAGGGCAAATTGCACAGCGTGGTTGCCTTGGCAACTAATCGACGGTTGCCTGGGCAACTGGCTAGGCAACTGTTTGGGCGGCTGGGCAGCAGCTTCAAGGTTCAGCAGAACATTCTTCAATGGTCTCTTCTTATCCCTAAGTCAAAACTCTAGCTATTTGTGCATGCCTTGATAATACATCCCTGTGTGAATCAATGGTGAACAACAACCAATCTTGCTCTTGTTGCGCGTAATAAGTGCTACGCAATTGTGCAAGTATACACGTTGCAAGTTATAGTATAAAAGATATCGTCTCCACAGGGATTGGTGCCACTTCAAGAATCTAGTCTCTTGCACTGTAAAAAGTAAAAACACAAATAGAAGATTATAGGAGTTTTAACTAATAACTAATCTAGAAAGCAATAAAGTAAAAGGCGATGTAATTAGATGAGAGAGATAGGCCAGGTTATCGTGAGTTGAGGTGTGATAGCCGATCGGATCGTCTTGGTAAAAGAGTGCACGGGCAACTCAGTTGCTGTGGCAACTTGCACTACGAGGTTGCCTTGGCGACTAATCGATGGTTGCCTGGGTGACTAGTTGGGCAACTACTTGGGCGTCTGGGCAACAACCTTCAAGGTTCAGCAGAGCGTTCTTCAATGGTTTCTTCTTATCCCTAAGTCGAAACTCTAGCTACTTGTGCATGCCTTAATAATACATTCCTGTGTGAATCAAGGGTGAACAACAACCAATCTTGTGCTCCTCTTAGCCGTTGAAATCCTTAAATTATTCCTAAGCTGAATTAATCTTCACCATCAATAGATTGAATAAAGATCATATTCATTCGTTTCTTGAATCTAACTCTCCCGATATTAGATAAATAGATGAAGTTACGAGATCCTCTCCCAATTCACTTGCAAACAAGAATAAGAACCAAGAATGAATAAACCTTGAATAGAAAAGTGCAAACTCTTATTACCTAAACAAAATCCAATAGTTTCTCACAACCGCAAAACACAATAACCATAGCCAAATAGATTTAGTTCATGGCTAGGTTCCAAAGAAACACAAGATAAATAATCCCTAGCATGAACCTAATTGAACAAGAAAGAAAAAGATGAAGAATGAAGCTTGTCGAAATCTCTCTATCCTAGATGCTTGTCAAAAATTCTCTCTTCTTGCTCTCCTTTGGAGTCGACGGTATGGCCTCTAATTTATAGGGCTAGGTCAAAGTCCTTCGTTGAGGAGGAAGTTAAGTTGGAATTAAATTATCTTTAAATAATATAATTATTTATTATAATTATATTCCTACTAGAACTTCTCCTATCTTCTTGGAATTTAATTATTCTTTAATCTCTTCATGGAAATCAAATTCCTTTGGGATTTAGCTTTGCTCCACGTCATCTTGGGCTTGTCTAGTCATCAATTTTGACTACCATATCACCTTATTCTTTGTTGATAATTGCCCTGGCAACTGGCTCGGTGTCTCCTTCATGCATTGCCCTGGCAACTAGCTCGACATCTCCTTCATGTATTGCCCTGGCAACTATCTCTAGCCTTGCTTTGGCAAGTGATCCTGTACATACACACGAAACACACCAAAGCAGCATCTTTTCCCACAAAAACTACCAAGTTATGTAATCAAGCTCACCGATGGAAGGAAACATGGATTAATGCATGAATGGCTAATTATGCAACTAATATGAGCCTAAGTCTAACAATAATATGAGTAAAAAGTTAAGAAAAATAGTACTTTTGAACACTTATCACACCCCCAAACTCGAACTATTGCTTGTCCTCAAGCAATGCAAACTAATAATTGCTTGCCAAGACTTCAATTTTTACAAACTTAGCTTTGAACTTGATTTCAATTCTCAGAACCGGGGCACAAAGTATGATTGGCTTTTTATTTTTCGGAAAACTTAGGAGTTACTCAGAATCAAACTATAATGCTTGTGAGTGTGTGCGGAGTTGTGTGCAAGTTGATTTTTCGGATTCTATGCAAACAAGAGGTTTTCAAATTACTTCATTGGGTTCTTTTTAACATGTTTTAACTAGAGCCAGTTTTGGGCACCTCTAGTGTTTTGTTTTTTAGTTTTATTCGACTAGAGCCGGTTTCGGGCACCTCTAGCGATCAATTTTTTTAGCACATAGTAGAGCCAGTTTCGGGCACCTCTAGTGATCAATTTTTTAGCACATGCTAGAGCCAATTTTGGGAACCTCTAGCATTCATCCAATTTTTATTCTAATCCCCCAATTTGTTAACTATTAACCTAAGTTCACTAGAATTCCTTAAATCAATTAAACCACAACAGTGTTTCATCAAATCTAGCATCATAGTAAAATTCTAAGTTTTTCCGTGGTTATCCTAGAATAAAAATTCTATCAATTAAGTGCATTGGCAAAGTCATCATCGGATATTCATCAAATCTAAGCAATTCTTGTTCCAACTAAAGGCATGGCAAGCAATTTATGTATCCTAAATGTAATACTTAAGATGAATGTAACTAAACATGGTAACTACTAATAACAACCCCTCTCCAAACTCGAGTGAGGCATTGTCCTCAATGCATGCATTAAAGGAAAATAAAAATAACGAAAAATAAAATGCATACGAGGACTTACTCCGAGAGTTCGTCATCATGGATGATTAGTTTCCTTTTGGTCGGTGTCTTGATTCTCTTGCTTGAACGCGATGGTTGTTTCCTTGTTGCCGGTGGTGGAATCGATCCTCGTACGAGGTTGTCCTCATCGTCCTCTTCATCAATGTCATTGGCTTTTCGCTTGGAGGATTCAATTGGCACGGTCTTTGTTGGTGCAATGGAGGACTCGTTCGAATCTAAAAAATCAGAAAATGATTTTGTAGGAGTTGATTCAGGCATAGGTGCTTTACCTTTGGCTCTTGCAGTGGTCGCCAGGATGTCTTTAGCTTTGGTTGCCGTGGCATCTTCAGGTTTGGTTGCCGGGGCATCTGCTTGTGCAGGCACGATGTAGGTTGCCGCGGCATCATCTGTTGTGGTTGCCGTGGCGACTGCTTCATTGGTTTCCGTGGCAAGGATCTCGACAGGAAAGATTGGGAATGGCACACGATTGTCCGGGTACTTTTCTAGGATGACTTGGGTGATGGCATTGTTGTGCTCCTTCATGTACCGCATGAACATTATTTTACGGTCTTCAATTTGCCTTAGGTGGCTCACCAATGGTTGCAAGAGTGCTTCAAAGTGTCATTGGGTTGATGGCCGAGTTGCCCGGGCATTAGGTGCTTGGGCATTAGGTATTGCCGGGGCGGCATGAGTTGCCGTGGCAATTGGAGGCCTTGAAGATTTTCCCGATGCCTCTCCCATTAGCTTTCAGATTTGTGCTTGATTCCAACCGAACTTTGGCAGGGCCTTTTCATCGGTGGACTTACTTGGAACATGCATCTCCTTGCAAAGATTAGAAATTAAGCAATGGAAGAAAAAAGAACCCTTATCTTTTGAGCTACATACAAAAATCTCATCACAAATAATTTTTCCAATGTTAATGATGCGATTATGCAAAATAGAATGTATGAGCAAAAGACGTGGTATATTAACGGTAGTATTGTGTGTGGTGGGCGTTAAAGAAGTTTTAACAAACTTATTCCATAGTTTTGCCTTGGGTTTAAGCTGAAGGCGATTTACCGTGCCCTTGTATTTACCATCATTCCAATGAGTTCCCGGTTGAATAAGTTCTTAAAGCACCTTGTCGAGTTGCTTGGGCGTGATTTGATCAACGAAAGCTTGATGCTTGTCCTTCTCAATGTAAAGCCCGTAAAAGGTGTTGACATTTTCGGGGCTTATGAGTATGGCCTTGTCACGAACAAAAACATAAGGATTATCCGGGTTAGGTGAGTGTGCATAGAATTCTCTTACCCATGAGATGTTGCCCGGTTTCGATTGATGGCAAAAGATTTGCCACTTTTGATGTGCAATCCTCTCGAAGATGAATGGTTCAAGGCTGAAATCTTGATGAGAGTTGGAGTATTCAAAACCTTGTTCTTCATAAATCTTTCGACTTTCAAACTTGGAGTGAAATCTTTCTTGAACCACCGGTGTAGCAAACTTCTTGTATCTTGGTTCTTTGGAGGAACTTGGATGAACCAAAAATTTAATTTTGGATGCCATGGATGATCTTGGTTGTGAGTTTTGTAAAAACAAATAAAAGAAAATAAAAGAAACTAAAGAGTTACAATATAAAAAGTAGGAATAAGTTAAGGGTGATGGGTTTTATAGAAAAGATAGGTGGTAAATATGGTGGGTGGGATTAGGGGAAGACGAAAAAAGGGTTTTGGTTTAGGGGAAGGGTGATAGCAAGGGGTGTTTAATTAGGGTAAGTTGGAGGCTTTATATAAGCCTTAGATTCAGCCCATTAATTTCCTTGTTGAAGATGTTTTCCTTCTTGGATTAAAATTCCTCTTTATCTTGAACTCTTTTCCTACAATTCAAAGACAAATCAAATAAGGATTAAAATTAAAGATAAACTAATAAAAGAAAATAAATAAAGATGTGTAAAAGGATTCTTAAACTTAAAGAAAGATAAAACAAAAGAAAATCTATCCTAAAAAAAACAAATAATCGAAAGTAATAAAAAAATAAAAAAATAAAAATTAAATAGTTTGAAAAAATTAAAAATAAAATAAAATATCGAAAGGAGAGCATGTTCATGCATCTCCTAAGGTGACCACTTCTTTGTTACGTTCCACATGGGCACCATTGTAGTGTTTCAATCTTTGTCCATTAACTTTGAATTCATGTTTGTCAGTGTTGGACTTGATTATCACGACACCATGGGAGAATGGTTTGACAACTTCGAATGGTCCCGACCATCTTGATTTCAGCTTTCCCAGGAAAAGTTTTAGCCAAGAATTGAATAAAAGAACTAGTTGCCCTGGCGTGAATTGCCGTGGCAATAGCTTTTTGTCATGCCATTTCTTTGTTTTCTCCTTGTAGATTCGTGCATTGTTATAGGCGAGTGCACGTAATTCTTCTATCTCATTGAGTTCCAACAAACGCTTTTGTCCGGCACTTTCCCAATCCATATTCACGGTCTTGATTGCCCAGTATGCCTTGTGTTCGATTTCCACCGGTAGATGGCATGTTTTGCCATAGACAAGTCGGAAGGGGACATACCTAAGGGTGTTTTGAATGCAGTGCGATAAGCCCAAAGCGCGTCATCTATTCTTAATGACCAATCCTTCCTAGAGGGATTTACAACTTTCTCGAGTATACCCTTCAATTCTCGGTTGGAAATTTCTGCTTGCCCGTTGGTTTGTGGGTAATATGCCGTGGCAATCTTGTGTGGTACGCCGAAGCGTTGCAACATCTTGGCAATAAGTTGGATATCTTCGATCCTTTCATTTATTTGGAACCTAATTGACGGCATTGCCAGGACAACTGGAGTTGCCGAGGCATTATCAATTGGGGTTGTCGAGGCATGCTTATCACAAGTTGCCGAAGCATCCTTATCGTCGGTTGTCGAGGCATGCTTATTGCCGGTTGCCGCGGCAATTCCTAGTTTAGCATCTGAGGCTTTGTCGCTAAGTTCGTCTTGATCTTTTTGTGGAGTTTTGTTTGATGAGCGGGCTTGAGCATCTCTAAGTTGTTGGCCACTTCTAATGGTGATCGCCTTACATTGCTCATGGCCAGTTCCTCCTGCGACTTCAGTATCGCTAGGTAAACCTCTTTGCGGTCTAGTATTCAGATTTTGAGCAAATTGTCCAACTTGATTTTCCAATGATTTGATTGCCGCCTCTTGGTTTTGCAGTCTCATCTCGGTCCTATTAATAAAATCATAAGTTCTTTTTATGAAGTTACTATTCTCAGCCATATAAGATTCAGTTTTCATCATAAAAGCATTTAGAGAATTTTCCAAAGAACTAGATGTTGTCGATTGTTACTGCGGTAACTGTTTCCGTGGCATATTCTGCTGGAATCCCAATGCTTGTGCATTCTGATTGTTCTGGTTTAGAGCATTGTTGGGATTACTCCATGAAAAATTCGGGTGCTTCTTCCAAGCTGGATTGTATGTATTGCACATCACATTATTGTTCCGATTGTAATTCCCCACATAGAAGCTGGATTCCGGATTCTGCATACATTCAGAAGAATCATGGTTATCTCCACATAACTCACAAAAAGAATCCATTACCTTTACCTCATGTGTGTTGTTTGGTTTTTGCATGTTCTGGACCATCTTGGTTAAAGTGGCCAATTGTGCCGAAATTGAATATGATGATCCTAGTTCATGTATTGTGGCTTGGCGTCTAACTCCTCATCTTCTAGTAGAGGGGAATTGATAACCATTCTTGGTCAGCCTGTTTAGAATTTGCATTGCTTCCTCCGGTGACTTATCTAGAAGTATGTCGTTTGCCGAGGTATCTAGCATCATCCTTGTTGGTGTATTTACGGCGTTGTAAAACATTGTTACTTGAGTCCACTCCGGGAATCCATGTAGGGGGCATTTGTGTAGAAGTTCTCTATATCGCTCCCAAGCCTCGTACATGGATTCATCATCTGCCTGCCGAAAAGAAGTAATGTCAATACGAAGCTTATCAGTCAAATTTGTAGGATTAAACCGAGCAAGGAAATCACGACAAAGATCGGTCCAAGATCCTATTGATCCAGCAGGAATGCTATTCAACCATGCTTTCGTCCTATCCCTCAGTGAATAGGGGAATAATCTTAATCGTAAGACATCGGGGGTGACTCCGTGTATTTTGAAGGAGTTGTAAATCTCGAGGAAAGATTTAAGATGTTGACGTGCATCTTCAGTTGCTGAGCCGCCAAATTGACCAATTGTGTTGATCATATTAAACATTACCGGTTTCAACTCAAAGTGTTCGGCTTCAATTTCAGATGTGACAACTCTTGGATTAAGTCCATCAAGATCTTCTTCAAGATAGTCTCGAATAGTTCTGTTTCGTGCAAGAATCACTCCTCCTGCTGCTGGAACATCTTGATTCATATTGCCATCTTGATTAGCCATTGCTACTCATATCCTTCGTCTAAGTCTTTGTAAGGTTTGTTCGATTTCTGGATCAAAGGGATATTCTGATGTAATCGGTCTCGCCCTGGTCATATACCAATGCAAAACCAAAGTTTGTTAGCCCTTTGAATCTTAAACAAGAAAAGTAAAAAGAAAGTGCAAGAAAATAAAAACAAAGTCACTATTGCCAATCCCCGGCAACGGCGCCAAAAACTTGTTGCGCGTAATAAGTGCTACGCAATTGTGCAAGTATACACATTGCAAGTTATAATATAAAAGATATCGTCTCCACAGGGATTGGTGCCACTTCAAGAATCTAGTCTCTTGCACTATAAAAAGTAAAAACACAAATAGAAGATTATAGGAGTTTTAACTAATAACTAATCTAGAAAGCAATAAAGTAAAAGGCGATGAATTAGATGAGAGAGATAGGCCAGGTTATCGTGAGTTGAGGTGTGATAGCCGATCGGATCATCTTGGTAAAAGAGTGCACGGGCAACTCAATTGCAGTGGCAACTTGCACAACGGGGTTGCCTTGGCAACTAATCGATGGTTGCTTGGGCGACTAGTTGGGCAACTACTTGGGCGTCTGGGCAGCAACCTTCAAGGTTCGGTAGAGCGTTCTTCAAGGGTTTCTTCTTATCCCTAAGTCGAAACTCTAGCTACTTGTGCATGCCTTGATAATACATCCATGCGTGAATCAAGGGTGAACAACAATTAATCTTGAGCTCCTCTTAGCCGTTGAAATCCTTAACTTAATCCTAAGCCGGATTAATCTTCACCATCAATAGATTGAAAAAAGATCATATTCATTCGTTTCTTGAATCTAACTCTCCCGATATTAGATAAATAGATGAAGTTACGATATCCTCTCCCCATTCACTCGCAAACAAGAATAAGAACCAAGAATGAATAAACCTTGAATAGAAAAGTGCAAACTCTTATTACCTAAACAAAATCGAATAGTTTCTCACAACCGCAAAACACAATAACCATAGCCAAATAGATTTAGTTCATGGCTAGGTTCCAAAGAAACACAAGATAAATAATCCCTAGCATGAACCTAATTGAACAAGAAAGAAAAAGATGAAGAATGAAGCTTGTCGAAATCTCTTTGTCCTAGATGCTTGTCGAAAATTCTCTCTTCTTGCTCTCTTTTGGAGTTGACGGCATGGCCTCTAATTTATAGGGCTAGGTCAAAGTCCTTCTTTGAGGAGGAAGTTAAGTTGGAATTAAATTATCTTTAAAGAATATAATTCTTTATTATAATTATATTCCTACTAGAACTTCTCCTATCTTCTTGGAATTTAATTCTTCTTTAATCTCTTCATGGAAATCAAATTCCTTTGGGATTTAGCTTTGCTCCACGTCATCTTGGGCTTGTCTAGTCATCAATTTCGACTACCATATCACCTTATTCTTTGTCAACAGTTGCCCTGGCAACTGGCTTGGCGTCTCCTTCATGCATTGCCTTGGCAACTAGCTCGGCATCTCCTTCATGTATTGCCATGGCAACTAGCTCTAGCCTTGCTTTGACAAGTGATCCTGTACATACACACAAAACACACCAAAGCAGCAACTTTTCCCACAAAAACTACCAAGTTATGTAATCAAGCTCAACGATGGAAGGAAACATGGATTAATGCATGAATGGCTAATTATGCAACTAATATGAGCCTAAGTCTAATAATAATATGAGTGAAAAGGGTAAGAAAAATAGTACTTTTGAACACTTATCAGCGCTCCTCTTAGCCGTTGAAATCCTTAACTTATTCCTAAGCCAGATTAATCTTCACCATCAATAGATTGAATAAAGACCATACTCATTCGTTTCTTGAATCTAACTCTCCCGATATTAGATAAATAGATGAAGTTATGAGATCCTCTCCTAATTCACTCGCAAACAAGAATAAGAACCAAGAATTAGTAAACCTTGAATTGAAAGTGCAAACTCTTATTACCTAAACAAAATCTAATTGTTTCTCACAACCACAAAACACAATAACCTTAGCCAAATAGATTTAGTTCATGGCTAGGTTCCAAAGAAACACAAGACAAAGAATTCCTAACATAAACCTAATTGAACAAGAAAGAAAAAGATGAAGAATGGTTGAAGCCTTTGTCGAAATCTCTCCCTCCTTGCTCTTGTCGAAATCTCTCCCCTCTTCTCCTCTCCTTTGAGTTTGACGGATTGGTCTCCTTTAAATAGGAGATGGCTAGGTCAAAATCCTTCTTGAGGAGGAAGTTAAGTTGGAATTAAATACTTTAAAAGAATATAATTCTTTATTATATTTAAATTCCTTCTATATCTTCTCCTATCTTTTTGGGATTTAATTTCTCTTTAACCTTTTCATGGAAATCAAACTCCTTTGGGATTTAACTTTTCTCCACGTCATCTTGGGCTTATCTAGTCATCAATTTCGACTACCATATCATCTAATCCCTTATCGAAAATTGCCTTGGCAACTAGCTCGGCATCTCCTTCATGCATTACCCTGGCAACTGGTTCCAGCCTTGCTTTGGCAAGTGATTCTACACACACACAAAAACACACCAAAGCAGTATATTTTTCCACAAAATTAAGCAAAATATGAAATCAAGCTTGTCTACCAAGGAAACAGTGCAAACATGCATGAATGACTAATAATGCAACTAATATGAGCCTAAGTCTAGCAATAATATGAATAAAAAGGTAATAAAAATAGTACTTTTGAACACTTAACACACCCCCAAACTCAAACTATTGCTTGTCCTCAAGCAATGTAAGCTAATAATCACCCGCCAAGACTTCAATTTTCACAAACTTAGCTTTGAACTTGATTTCAATTCTTAGAATCGTGGCACAAAGTATGATTGGCGTTTCATTTTTCAGAAAACTTAGGAGTTACTCAGAATCAAACTATAATGCTTGTAAGTGTGTGCGGAGTTGTATGCAAGTTGATTTTTCGGATTCTATACAAACAAGAGGTTTTCAAATTACTTCATTGGGTTCTTTTAACATGTTTTAACTAGAGCCAGCTTCGGGCACCTCTAGTGTTTTGTTTTTAGTTTTCTTAAGTTAATTAATTTATTCGACTAGAGCCGGTTTTGAGCACCTCTAGCGATCAATTTTTAGCACATACTAAAGCCAATTTCGGGCACCTCTAGCGATCAATTTTTTTAGCACATACTAGAGCCAATTTCGGGCACCTCTAGCATTTATCCAATTTTTATTCTAATCCCCCAATTTTTTAACTATCAACCTAAGTTCGCTAGAATTCCTTAAATCAATCAAGCCACACAGTGTTTCATCAAGTTTAGCATCATAGTACGATTCTATGTGTTTCCATGTTTATCCTAGAATAAAAAGTTCTATCAATTAAGTACATTGGCAAAGTCATCATCGGATATTCATCAAATCTAGGCAATTCTTGTTCCAACTAAAGGCATGGCAAGCAATTTATGTATCCTAAATGCAATACTTAAGATGAATGCAACTAAACATGGTAACTAACTAATAACAATCCCCCCAAACTCGAGTGAGGCATTGTCCTCAATGCATGCAACAAAGAAAAATAAAGAAAAGTAAAATGCAAACGATGACTTACTCTGAGAGTTCGTTGTCGTGGATGATTAGTTTCCTTTTGGTCGGTGTCTTGATTCTTTTGCTTGAACGCGGTGGTTGCTTCCTTGTTGTCGATGGTGGAATCGATCATTGTACGGGGTTGTCCTCATCGTCCTCTTCATCAATGTCATTGGCTTTTTGCTTGGGCTTGGAGGATTCAATTGGTGCGATCTTTGTTGGTGCAATGGAGGACTTGTTTGAATCTGAAAAATCAGACAATGATTCAGTACGAGTTGATTCGGGCATAGGTGCTTTACCTTTGGCTTTTGTAGTGGTTACCGGGGCATCTTTAGCTTTGGTTACCGCAACATCTTCAGTGTTGGTTGTCGTGGCAACTGCTTGGGCAGGCGCAGTGTAGGTTGCCGCGGCATCATCTGTTGCGGTTGCCGTGGCAACTGCTTCATTGGTTGTCGTGGCAAGGATTTCGGCAGGAAAGATAGGGAATGGCACGCGGCTGTCCGGGTACTTTTCCAGGATGACTTGGGTGATGGCATTGTTGTGATCCTTTGTGTACCGCATGAACATTAATTGCCGGTCTTTAATTTGCCTAAGGCAGTTCGCCAACGGTTGTAAGAGTGCTTCAAGTTGTCCTGGGGTTGCTGGCCGAGTTGCCCGGGCATCAGTTTCTTGGGCATTAGGGGTTGCCAAGGCGGCAAGAGTTACCGCGACAATTGAACGTGTTGGGGATTTTATCGGTGTCTCTCCCATTATCTTTCGGATTTGTGCTCGATTCCAACCAGAATTTGGTAGGGCCTTTTCATCAGTGGACTCACTTGGGACATGCATCTCCTTGCAAAGATTGGAAATTAAGCAAGGGAAGAAAAAAGAACCCTTGTCTTTTGTACTACATACAAAAATATCATCACAAATAATTTTTCCAATGTTAATGATGCGATTATGCAAGATAGAATGTATGAGCAAAAGACGAGGTGTATCAACAGTGGTATTGTGTGTTGTGGGCATTAAAGAAGTTTTAACAAACTTATTCCAGAATTTTGCCTCAGGTTTAAGTCGAAGGCGATTTACCGTGCCCTTGTATTTACCGTCGTTCCAATGAGTTCCCAGTAGAGTGAGTTCTTGAAGCACCTTGTCGAGTTGCTTGGGCGTAAGTTGATCAACAAAGGCTTGATGCTCGTCTTTCTCAATGTAGAGCCCATAAAAAAGTGTTGATGTTTTCGGGGCTTATGAGTATAGCCTTGTCACGAACAAAAACATAAGGATTATCCGGTTTAGGTGAGTGAGTATAGAATTCTCTTACCCATGAGATGTTACCCGGTTTCGATTGATGGCAAAAGATTTGCCACTTTTGATGTGCAATCCTTTTGAAGATGAATGGTTCAAGTCCAAAATCTTGATAAAAGTTGGAGTATTCAAAGCCTTGTTCTTCGTAAATCTTCCGTCTTTCAAACTTGGAGTGAAATCTTTCTTGAACCACCAGTGTAGCAAACTTCTTGTATCTTGGTTCTTTGGAGGAACTTCGATGAACCAAAAATTCGATTTTGGATGCCATGGATGATCTTGGTTGTGAGTTTGGTAAAAACAAAGAAAAGAAAGCAAAGGAAACTAAAGAGTTGCAAGATGAAAATTAGGAATAGGTTTCTTGGAAGTTAAGGGTGATGGTAAATAGAAAAGATAGGTAGTAAATATGGTGGGTGAGATTAATTGGAAAGAAAGAAAACAATGGCTTTGATTGGGGGAAGGTGACGGCTAGGGGATTTGGGGAAGGGGAAGTGTTAGGCCGGGTATGTAGGGTTTATTTAGGGTAAGTTGGAGGCTTAATATAGGCCTTAGATTTAGCCCATTAATTTCCTTGTTTAGGAAGTTTCTTTCTTGAATCAAATTCCTCTTTATCATGAACTCTTTTCTTACAATTCAAAAACAAATAAAATAAGGATTAAAAATAAAGATAAACTAATAAAAGAAAATAAATAAAGTTGTGCAAAGAAATTCTTAAACTTAAAATTAAAAAACAATTAGATAAATATGAAAGAAAGATGTAGTCTTAATCTTAAAGAAAATAAATAAATCTATCCTAAAAAGAAAAAAATAACTGAAATTAATAAAAAAAATAGTTCGAATAAATAAATAAATAAAAAGAAAATATCGAAAGGAGAGCATGCTCATGCATCTCCTAAGGTGACCACTTCTTTGTTACGTTCCACATGGGCACCGTTGTAGTGCTTCAATCTTTGTCTGTTGACTTTGAATTCATGTTCGTCAGTGATGGACTTGATTATCACGACACCATGGGAGAACAGTTTGACAACTTCGAATGGTCCCGACCATCTTGATTTTAGTTTTCCCAGGAAAAGTTTCAGCCGAGAATTGAATAATAGAACTAGTTTCCCTGGCATGAATTGCCGCGGCAATAGTTTCTTGTCATGCCACTGCTTTGTTTTCTCCTTGTAGATTTGTGCATTGTTATAGGCGAGTGCACGAAATTCTTCTATCTTATTGAGGTCCAACAAACTCTTTTGTCCGGCACTTTCCCAATCTATATTCACGGTCTTGATTGCCCAATATGCCTTGTGTTCGATTTCCACCGGTAGATGGCATATTTTTCCATAGACAAGTCGGAAGGGAGACATACCTAAGGGTGTTTTGAATGCAGTGCGATGTGCCCAAAGTGCGCCATCTAGTCTTACTAACCAATCCTTCCTAGAGGGATTTACAACTTTTTCGAGTATACCCTTCAATTCCCGGTTGAAAATTTCTGCTTGCCCATTGGTTTGTGGGTGATATGCCGTGGCAATCTTGTGAGATACATCAAAGCGTTTTAACATCTTGGCGATGAGTTTGTTGTCGAAGTGCTTGCCTTCATCCCTGATAACTGCTCTCGGCATCCCAAACCGTGTAAATATGTTTTTCTGCAAGAATCGTTGCATGGTCTTAGAATCGTTGGTGGGAACTGCAGCTGCCTCAACCCATTTAGACACGTAGTTGATGGCAAGTAGAATGTAGAGGTTGCCGAATGAAGATGGGAAAGGTCCCATAAAATCAATCCCCCATACATCAAACAATTCCACCTCGATAATGTTTTGGAGCGACATCTCATGTCGTCTAGAGATATTGCCCGTCCTCTGGCAATGATCACATTGCTTGTAAAACTCTTGGGCATCTTTGTACAGTGTTGGCCAATACAAACCGGATTGCAAAACTTTGGCCGCGGTACGTGTTCCTCCAAAATGTCCTCCATAGAAGAATGGCATTGCCGGAGTACATTGTTTAAACAAAAGAGGCTCGTCCCAAAAGTAATGCTTACATCATGGCAAAATTGCTTCTTCCCTTGGTGAGTAAGGCCATAAGGTAAAATACCACAAACAAGGAAATTAACTAAATCCGCGTACCAGGATATTTCCGAGGCATGTGTTGTCGTGGCAATTGCTTCCATGATTGCCAAGGCGTGCGCGTCTAGAGTTGCCGCGGCATGCGCGTCAAGGGTTACCGAGGCATACACATCTGGAGTTGTCAAGGCGCGTGCGTCAAGGGTTGCCGAGGCATGCGCATCCATGGAAGCTGAGGCAACTAACAGTTGCTCATCCGGGAATGCATCGCATATCTGTAAATCTGTGTCCTCCTCCCTATTGCCTTTTAAGCGTGATACGTGATCGGCCACTTGATTTTCTATTCCTTTCATGTCCTTAATTTCAATGTCAAACTATTATAAAAGCAATATCCAACGAATAAAATGAGGTTTGGCATCTTTTTTAGCAAATAGATACTTAATTGCCGAATGTTCCATATGAACAATTACCTTTGTATCAATCAAATAGGATCGAAACTTGTCAAATGCAAAAACTACGACTAGTTACTCTTTCTCCGTTGTTGTGTAATTCACTTGAGCACTATTAAGAGTTTTACTAGCGTAGTATATCACATGAAAGGTCTTACCTGTGCGTTGGCCTATAACTGCTCCTACCGCGAAATCACTTGCATCACACATGAGCTCAAAAGGTAGCGTCCAATCGGGTGGAACGACAATGGGTGCCGAGGCAAGCTTTTCCTTTAGGGTTTCGAATGGTTGGGCGTAAGAATAATCAAAATTGAAGACTTTATCCTGTTCAAGCAAATTGCACAAGAGTTTAGTAATTTTAGAAAAATTATGAATGAACCTCATATAAAAACCTACATATCCAAGAAAGCTTCAGATTCCTTTAACCGAACTTTGTGGGGGTAATCTCTCGATCACGTCCACCTTGGCTTTGTCTACTTCAATTCCCTTGGATGAAATCTTATGGCCGAGCACTATTCCTTCATCTACCATAAAATGGCACTTCTCCCAATTAAGGACTAAATTGGTTTCTTCACATCTTGCCAACACCTTCTCTAAATTGCCGAGGCAACTGCCGAAGTCATTACCAAAAATGGAAAAATCATCCATGAAGATCTCAAGGAAGTCTTTGACCATGTCTGAAAAGAGTGCCATCAAGCATTTTTGGAAGGTTGCCGGGGCATTACACAATCCGAACGACATCCTTCGGAAAGCATAAGTACCGTATGGGCATGTGAAGGTTGTCTTTTCTTGATCTTCTGGTGCTATGGCAATTTGATTGTAACCTGAATAACCATCAAGAAAACAATAAAAACGTTTACCTGCAAGACGGTCAAGCATTTGATCAATAAAGGGTAATGGAAAGTGATCTTTCCTAGTGGCTTTGTTTAGCTTTCGATAATCCATACAAACCCTCCAGTCGGTAACAGTCCTGGTTGGAATGAGTTCATTGTTTTCATTACTTACTACCGTTATACCTTCCTTTTTCGGTACACATTGTACCAGACTTACCCATGTACTATTAGAGATAGGGTATATAATGTCGGCGTCAAGCCACTTGATGATTTCTTTCACTACAACCCCTTTCATAGCATGATTCACTCTCCTCTGGGCCTCAATCGATGGTTTGTGATCATCTTCCAACAAAATCTTTTGCATGCATACTGCTGGGCTAATTCCTTTCAACTTGGCAATTGTCCACCCTATTGCCTTCTTGTGTAGCATCAACATTTTGACCAGCTTCTTTTCCTGCTCAGACTGTAACTTAGAGGAAATAATTATAGGCATTGTATTATCGGTTCCCAAGTAAGCATATTTTAGTTGCCCTGGCAACTGTTTCAACTCAAGAATCGGTGGTTGTTCAATAGAGGGCTTTTCGAGTTTACCTTCCTTACCTGAGTAATCCAGTGGTTCAAAGTATGTACCTGGTCGATTGACTAACCAATTTGCCTCTTCTTGTTGTTCCTCATCAATCGGTTCTTCATACTACTCAGGTTCCTCTTGATCGGCAATGTAGTTGCTGAGGCAACTAAATTCCTCATCGAAGTTAAACTCTGTCGTGGCATGAAGAAGTTGTCATTCTTCCGGATCATCGGCATGCCTTAGTGTTTGGAACACATTTAGTTTAACTTGCTGGTCATTCACCCTCATTGTGAGTTCTCCCTTTTCAACATCGATCAAGGTTCTCCTTGTTGATAGGAAAGGTCTCCCGAGAATGATAGGTGCATGTTCATCTGCTTCACAATCCAGAACAATAAAGTCAGCGGGAAAAATAAATTTATCAACTTTTACCAGTATGTCTTCGATTTTTCCCTCTGGATGCACATAGGATCTGTTGGCTAGCTGTAGCATAACTGTTGTAGGTCTTGCCTTCCTGATTCCTAGTTTCTAGAAAACTGATTTAGGCATCAAGTTTATGCTTGCTCCAAGGTCACATAATGCTTTCCCGACATAGTGGTTTCTGATGGAACAAGGTATTGTGAAACTTTCGGGATCCTTCAACTTGGGTGGCATGCGATTGTGCAACATGGCCATGCATCCCTCTGTTGCGGCAACTGTTTCAAACTCTCATAGCCTTGTTCTCTTGGACACAATGTCTTCCAAAAACTTGGCATAGTTCGGCATTTGTTCAATCGCCAAGTTGATGTGGACTTGCTTTAGGATATCAAGAAACTTCTTGAATTGATATTCTTGCTTTTGTCGTTTCAACCTCTGTGCTAATGGTGGTGGAAGTCAGATATCTTCGATCCTTTCATTGGTCTGGAACCTGATTGATGGCATTGCCGGGGCATTGTCGTGGCGTGCCTATCGTTGGTTGCCGAGGCATGCTTATCACTGGTTTCCGAGGCATTTCCTGGTTCAGCATCTGAGGCTTTACCGCCGAGTTCGTCTTGTTCTTTTTGTGGAGTTTTGTTTGATGAGCGAGCTTGAGCCTATTTAAGTTGTTGGCCACTTCTAGTGGTGATCGCCTTACATTGCTCATGGCCAGTTCCTCTTGCGACTTCAGTATCGCTAGGTAAACCTCCTTGCGGTCTAGTATTCAGGTTTTGAGCAAATTGTTCGACTTGATTTTCCATTGATTTGATTACCGCCTTTTGGTTTTGCAATCTCATATCGGTCGTGTTAATAAAAGCATCAGTTCTTTTTATGAAGTTACTATTCTCAGCCATATAAGATTCAGTTTTCAACATAAAAGCATCAAGAGAGTTTTCCAAAGAACTAGATGTTGTCGGTTGTTGCTGTGGCAACTGTTGTGGTGGCATATTCTGCTGGAATCCTGATGCTTGTACATTCTGATTGTTCCGGTTTAGAGTATTGTTGGGATAACTCCATGAAAAATTCGGGTGCTTCTTCCAAGCTGGATTGTATGTATTGGACATCACATTGTTGTTCCGGTTGTAATTCCCCACATAAAAGCTGGATTCCGGATTATGCATACATTTAGAAGAATCATGGTTACCACCACATAACTCACAAAAGGTATTCATTACCTAGACCTCATGTGTGTTGTTTGGTTTCTGCATGTTCTGGACCATCTTAGTTAGAGTGGCCAATTGTGCTGAAATTGAGTCTGATGATCCCAGTTCATGTATTGTAGCTTGGCGTCTAACTTCTCCTCTTCTAGCAGATGGAATTTGATAATCATTCTTGGCAAGCCTGTTCAGAATTTGCATTGCTTCCTATGGCGACTTATCTAGGAGTATGCCGTTTGCCGAGGCATCTAGCATCATCATTGTTGGTGTATTCACAACGTTGTAAAACATTATTACTTGTGTCCACACTGGGAATTCGTGTAGGGGGCATTTGTGTAGAAGTTCTCTATATCGCTCCCAAGCCTCGTATATGGATTCATCATCTACCTGCCGAAAAGAAGTAATTTCGTTACGAAGCTTATTAGTCAAATTTGTAGGATTAAATCGAGCAAGGAAATCACGACAAAGATCGGTCCAAGATCCTATTGATCCGGTAGGAATACTATTCAACCATGCTTTCACCCTATCCCTTAGTGAATAGGGGAATAATCTTAGTCGTAAAGCATTGGGGGTGACTCCTTGTATTTTGAATGAGTTGCAAATCTTGAGGAAAGATTTAAGATGTTGTCGTGCATCTTCAGTTGCTGAGCCGCCAAATTGACCAATTGTGTTGGTCATATTGAACATCACCGGTTTCAACTCAAAGTGGTCGGCTTCAATTTCAGGTGTGACAACTCCTGGATTAAGTCCTTCAAGATCTTCTTCAAGATAGTCTCGAATAGTTTTGTTTCATGCAAGAATCACTCCCCCTGCAGGAGCATCTTGATTCATATTGCCGTCTTGATTAGCCATTGCTACTCTTAACCTTCGTCTGAGTCTTTGCAAGGTTCGTTTGATTTCTGGATCAAAGGGATATTATGGTGTAATCGGTCTCGCCCTGGTCATATACCAATGCAAAACCAAAGTTTGTTAACCCTTTGAATCTTAAACAAGAAAAATAAAAAGTGCAATAACATAAAAACAAAGTTGCTATTGCCAATCCCCGGCAACGGCGCCAAAAACTTGTTGCGCGTAATAAGTGCTCCGTAATTGCTACTCTTAACCTTCGTCTGAGTCTTTGCAAGGTTCGTTTGATTTCTGGATCAAATGGATATTATGGTGTAATCGGTCTCGCCCTGGTCATATACCAATGCAAAACCAAAGTTTGTTAACCCTTTGAATCTTAAACAAGAAAAATAAAAAGTGCAAGAACATAAAAACAAAATTGCTATTGCCAATCCCCGGCAACGGCGCCAAAAACTTGTTGCGCGTAATAGGTGCTCCGCAATTGTGCAAGTGTACACATCGCAAGTTATAGTATAAAAGATACAGTCTCCATAGGGATTGGTGCCACTTCAAGAATCTAATCTCTTGCACTGTAAAAAGTAAAAACACAAGTAGGTAATTGTAGGAGTTTAACTAACAACTAAACTAGAAAGCAAATAAGTAAAAGAAGATGTAATCAAGTGAGACAGAATAGGCCAGGTTATCGTGAGTTGAGGTGTGATAGCCGATTGTATCGTCTTGGTAAAAGAGTGCAAGGGCAACTCAGTTGCCGTGGCAACTTGCGCAGCGGGGTTGCCTTGGCAACTAATCAACGGTTGCCTGGGCAACTGGCTAGGCAACTGTTTGGGCGGCTGGGCAGCAGCTTCAAGGTTCGGCGAAGCATTCTTCAATGGTTTATTCTTATCCCTAAGTCAAAACTCTAGCTATTTGTGCATGCCATGATAATACATCCCTGCATGAATCAAGGGTGAACAACAACCAATCTTGCGCTCCTCTTAGCCGTTTAAATCCTTAACTTATTCCTAAGCCGGATTAATCTTCACCATCAATAGATTGAGTAAAGACCATACTCATTCGTTTCTTGAATCTAACTCTCCCAATATTAGATAAATAGATGAAGTTACGAGATCCTCTCCCAATTAACTCTCAAACAAGAATAAGAACCAAGAATGGTAAACCTTGAATTGAAAGTGCAAACTCTTATTACCTAAACAAAATCCAATTGTTTCTCACATCCACAAAACATAATAACCTTAGCCAAATAGATTTAGTTCATGGCTAGGTTCCAAAGAAACACAAGACAAAGAATTCCTAACATAAACCTAATTGAACAAGAAAGAAAAAGATGAAGAATGGTTGAATCCTTTGTCGAAATCTCTCCCTCCTTGCTCTTGTCGAAATCTCTCCCCTCTTCTCCTCTCCTTTGAGTTTGACGGCTTGGTCTCCCTTAAATAGAAGATGGCTAGGTTAAAATCCTTCTAGAGGAGGAAGTTAAGTTGGAAATAAATACTTTAAAAGAATACAATTCTTTATTATATTTAAATTCCTTCTAGATCTTCTCCTATCTTTTTGGGATTTAATTTCTCTTTGACATTTTCATGGAAATCAAACTCCTTTGGGATTTAACTTTGCTCCACGTCATTTTGGGCTTACCTAGTCATCAATTTTGACTACCATATCATCTTATCCCTTATCAAAAATTGTCGTGGCAACTAGCTCGGCATCTCCTTCATGCATTACCCTGGCAACTAGCTTGGCATCTCCTTCATGCATTGCCCTGGCAACTGGTTCCAGCCTTGCTTTGGCAAGTGATTCTGCACACACACAAAAACACACCAAAGCAGTATCTTTTTCCACAAAATTAAGCAAAATATGAAATCAATCTTGTCCACCAAGGAAACAGTGCAAACATGCATGAATGGCTAATAATGAAACTGATATGAGCCTAAGTCTAGCAATAATATGAATAAAAAGGGTAATAAAAATAGTACTTTTGAACACTTAACAAGTAACATAGTGAGAAACAAGGCTAGACTTGTTGCTTAATTTTGCGTGTAATAAGTGCTACGCAAACGGTGCAGGCATACACGTCGCAAGTAATAAAGTGATACGAGTATCGAGTATCGTCTCCACAGGGATTGGTTTGGGCCACTTTGCTTAAGTTACTGCACTGTAAAAATAAAAACACAATTGATAATAGAGGTTCTAATTAACGAGAAAACTAAGAGCAATAAACTAAAAGAATAGATGAAATCAAGTAAAAGAGGGAATAGGCCCGATTATCATGAGTTGAGGAGTGATAGCCGATTGGATCGTATTGGTAAAAGAGTGCAAGGGCAACTCAGTTGCTGTGGCAACTTGCGCAGCGGGGTTGCCTTGACAACTAATCGACGGTTGCCTGGGCAACTATTTGGGTGGTTGGGCAGCAACTTCAAGGTTTGGCAGAGCGTTCTTCAATGGTTTCTTCTTATCCCTAAGTCAAAACTCTAGCTAGTTGTGCATGCCATGACAATACATCCCTGCGTGAATCAAGGGTGAACAACAACCAATCTTGCGATCCTCTTAGCCGTTGAAATCCTTAACTTATTCCTAAGCCGGATTAATCTTCACCATCGATAGATTGAATAAAGACCATACTCATTCGTTTCTTGAATCTAACTCTCCCGTTATTAGATAAATAGATAGAATTACGAGATCCTCTCTCAATTTACTCACAAACAAGAATAAAAACCAAGAATGGTAAACCTTGAATTGAAAGTGCAAACTCTTATTGCCTAAACAAAATCCAATTGTTTCTCACAACCACAAAACGCAATAACCCCAACCAATCAGGTTAATTCATGGTTGGGTTCAAACGATATACAAAGAATAATGCCCAAACCATGAATCTAATAGAAGCAAAGAAGAAGAAGAAGAAATCGACCAGCTCTCTCTCTTGTCCCTCCTTGTCGAAATCTCTCCCCTTTTTCTCTCTTGGAGTTGACGACTTGGTCTCCTTTAAATAGGAGATGGCTAGGTCAAAATCCTTCTTGGGGAGGAAGTTAAGTTGGAATTAAATACTTTAAAAGAATATAATTCTTTATTATATTTAAATTCCTTCTAGATCTTCTCCTATCTTTTTGGGATTTAATTTCTCTTTGACCTTTTCATGGAAATCAAACTCCTTTGGGATTTAACTTTGCTCCACATCATCTTGGGCTTATCTAGTCATAAATTTCGACTACCATATCATCTTATCCCTTATCGAAAATTGCCTTGCCAACTAGCTCGGCATCTTCTTCATGCATTGCCCTGGCAACTGGTTCTAGCCTTGTTTAGGCAAGTGATTCTGCACATACACAAAAACACACCAAAGCAGCATCATTTTCCACAAAAATCACCAAGTTATGTAATCAAGCTCAACGGTGGAAAGAAACATGAATTAATGCATGAATGACTAATTATGCAACTAATATGAGCCTAGGTCTAACAATAATATGAGTAAAAATGGTAATAAAATAGTACTTTTGAACACTTATCACACCCCCAAACTCGAACTATTGCTTGCCCTCAAGCAATACAAACTAACAATTACCTAGCAAGACTTTAATCATCAAAGCCATGCTTCAAACTTGAATTCAAACCTCGAAACCGTGGCACAAAGTATGATCACCTTTTAATTTTTCGGATAGCACAAAAATTACCCGAAACCAAACTATAATGCTCGTGACAAGTGTGTGCGTAGTTGTGTACAAGTTGATTTTCAAGATTCTATGTGAGCAATAGGCTTTTATCAATTTAATTACTGGGGCATTTATTTTATTTTCACTAGAGCCAATTTTGGGCACCTCTAGCAAAGTAAGCAATTTCTCATTTTATTTTAGTCGACTAGAGCCAATTTCCGGCACCTCTAGCGATTCTTTAATGTGAATTAACTACTAGAACCAGTTTCGGGCACCTCTAGCAAGAAAGTGCATTTACTACTTGTAGCGATGTCCTCTTTTACTAAAAAAACATATTTTTATTTATTGTTTTTGTTTTGAAAATAATGTCTTCCATGGGGTTTTAAAGAAACCGCGTTTTATTTAGAAACTGGAGTCGCCACCAGCCACATAGGTAGGTCGGACAACATAAAACCAGAGATTTGAAAACTGTTGGGTTCAGGAGTCGGTTACGGATGGGGAAGGATTAGCACCCCCACACCACCCAAAATTGGTACTTTAATAATTACCGCTTTATTACTATTAAACTTTCCGGATTAAAGTGAAGATTAATTTAAAATTTAGTTATAAGTGCGAGTAAATTTTAAAGGCCCCGTTATCCGAGAGTAAACGCTCAACCACCATCACTACGCTTGATACTGGTCCCGTTTACGCTCGGATAAAAGGGCACCACATTGACAATTTATATTCCATTATGTAACTTAAGAACATGGCAAATAATTTAAATACAATGTGATAAAAATATAATAAAAAACTAATCTAACACAAATAAAATACTAATCTAAAACATTCATACATAAATATTAATCTAACACATAAATAAAAACAAATCTAACATAAATAAAATACTAATCTAAAACATTCGTAAATATTAATCTAACACATAAATAAAAACAAGTCTAACATAAATAAAATACTAATCTAAAACATTCATAAATATTAATCTAATACATAAATAAAAACAAGTCTAACATAAATAAAATACTAATCTAAAACATTCATAAATATTAATCTAACACATAAATAAAAACAAATCTAACATAAATAAAATACTAATCTAAAACATAAATTTAAAACATAAATAAATACCAATCTAAAACATAAATAAACATACAAACTAAAAAAGAGCACAATTTTAAATTAACTAATACTTCATTAAATCATAAAATTACAATACAAATAAAAGGGAAGAAAATATACCCAACTAGGAGCTCGAATGACAAACCCCGACTGAACCCCACCGAGATCTACCACGACGTCTCCAAAAATTAACTAGATCAGACCCAAGATAGGACCCCGATCGAACTAGTTAGGACCAAGGGCACTGCATCGGTCCTAGGCTACCCGAGAGCTATGCTCTCTTATTTGGGCCGCCATTGCCGGCTCATTTGTGCGTGTATTGCCCCCCATGCCTCCTATTTATAGGCAATTGGGGGCTTGTGGGGGTGACATGGACCACCCTCATCCACTGTTTTTTTTTGCTTTTTAATTTAATTAATTTTTTTACTTTTTATATTATATTTTTATTATTATTTTTTGATTTTTCATTAATTTTATATTAATAATATTACTATTAAAATAATACTAATAACACTAAAACTCGGTCAAAAATGATTTATTATAGTTGCCCCTCTTTGCTTGTTCTTGTGAAACGAGAGCAAAGCAAAGATCAAAAACACTCATTTTTTACCTACTTCCTTGTCTTTGGCTTCGAAATCACGTGTTCTTCTGGAACTCTTCGCTCTTCCTTAGCTGAATCTTCAGGCTTGTAAGCTCTTCCTATATAGAACTTTGTCACCTTCCAATCTTGGAGCTACAGGCTCTTCCTATATAGAACCCTTCACTCTGAAGCCTCGAGTTATGAGTCCCTCCTATATGGAACTTTTCACCCTGAGACGGTAAAGCTTGGAGTTCTTCCTATATAGAACTCTTCGCCTTCAACATGGGTATTCCGTTCTTGGGTGACGCAAGTATCAATGATCTCACTGCTTCTTTATCCGATACCTTGGAATCACGTGTTCTTCTAGAATCTTCCGCTCTTCCTCGGCCAAATTCTTCAGGTTTCCTGTTTGTGGTCTCAGAATCAAGAGCTCTTCTGGAACTCTTCGCTCTTCCTTGGCCACCTTTTTGACCTGTATGCACTTAGATATTAGTCTTGAGAAGACATTCTTACGAAAAGATCATATTAAGAAATTTGTTAAAAATAAATCATCCTTATAGAATGATCAAAATAAAAATAAAAATAAAATTGAATTTTAAGAGAAATATCCTTATGAAATGATAAAATTAGAGATTTAAGAAAATCATCCTTACGGAAGGATAAAATTGAGAAATTTAGTTTTAAGAAAAACATCCTTATGAAAGGATTAGATTAAGAAATTGATTTAAGCAAAACATCCTTAAGAAAGGATTAAATTAAGAAACTGGTTTTAAGAAAAATATCCTTATGAAAGGATAAAATTGAGAAATTTAGTTTTAAGAAAAACATTCTATGAAAGGATCAGATTAAGAAATCTAAGTTTTAAGAAAAACATCCTTATGAAAGGATAAAATTAACAAATCCGGTTTCAAGGAAAACATCCTTAGGAAATGATCAAATTAAGAAATTGATTTTAAAGAAAACATCCTTAAGAAAGGATTAAATTAAGAAACTGGTTTTAAGAAAAATATCCTTATGAAAGGATAAAATTGAGAAATTTAGTTTTAAGAAAAACATCCTTATGGAAGGATCAGATTAAGAAATCTAAGTTTTAAGAAAAAACATCCTTAAGAAAGGATAAAATTAAGAAATTCGGTTTTAAGGAAAACATCCTTAGGAAATGATGAAATTAAGAAATTGATTTTAAAGAAAACATCCTTAAGAAATGATTAAATTAAGAAACTAGTTTTAAGAAAAATATCCTTATGAAAGGATAAAATTGAGAAATTTAGTTTTAAGAAAAACATCCTTATGGAAGGATCAGATTAAGAAATCTATGTTTTAAGAAAAAAACATCCTTAAGAAAGGATTAGACTAAGAAATCAAAGTTTTAAGAAAAACATCCTTATGAAAGGATAAAATTAAGAAATTGATTTTAAAGAAAACATCCTTAAGAAAAGATTAAATTAAGAAACCGGTTTTATGAAAAATATCCTTATGAAAGGATAAAATTGAGAAATTGATTTTAAGAAAAATATTTTTAAAATGATGCCCCGGTTCTATCCGATTTGACATCAAAAGAAATCCATCAAAGGTGATGGCTCGAGAATTCAAAATATTGATTTGAAATCGTGAGATAATCTCTCTTTTTTCTTCATTTTCTTTATCATTTTCTTCTTTTTTTTCTTTTTCTTCTCTCTCTTTTTTTCTTCCTTTTCTTTTTCTTTCTTTTCTTTTTTCTTCCTTCTAACACTCGAGTGCGCGTCTTCTTAACAAGTGCAAAGGTGCATGAAGTCCTATGATACAAATGATGCATGAGCACATTTTATGATGCAAAGGTGCAAAATTTTCTTTTTCTTCTTTTTCTCTTCTTCTCTTATTCTTCTTTCTTTTCTTCGGGGTAGGTAGGCTTCATCTTGTGACTACAACCATTCCTCATCCTTATGCCCCGATAAAATTTGCCTTTAAAACTTTATTGTCCCTTCTCTGTTTGAACCTTCCAGCCAAGTGACCTCGGTCGATATCAACTCTTTGCTTAAGAAAAATCCTTTGACTTTTCATTATTCAAATCTTCTCATCTCTGTGTCACTTCTGGTATCTTCTAATTTGAACTCCCATACGCATGAGATCTTTGCTATTTTATGGGCAATGATGCCCCACTCGCCTTGGATTCTTGTGAGCGAAATATCTCAATTTTTCACGGACAATGATGCCCCACTCAATTTTGATTCAACTCATCATCATTTTTTTTTCATCTTTTTGACCTTACATACGAAGTCTTCATCTATCTTATCATTAGGACTGGCAAAATGCCCCCACGCCCTAAACTTATCCTTAATCTTCTTGCAACACCTCGACGAACTAACTTTTGGTCCCTATAATAAAAAGGTTAGTATTTTGGAAATAAATTGAGAAATTTAGGAAAAAATGCAAAACATCTTTAAAAATTGATGTTTAGACGAAATGGTAAAGAGGAAAAATACCAAACATTTTTGAAAAATGAATGTTTGGAGTAAACAATATGTATTAAACAAATTGAAATTCGAAAACTGTCAAACATTTTTGAAAAACTAATGTTTGGAATAAATAATAAAGATTAAAAGCATCGACAAAAATGTCAATTAAAGTTCGATCCTAAAATAACAAATGCACTAGAAACTTTGTCTATTTAAAAAATCTTGCCTACTTTGGCGATATAAGCATATGTATGGTCTCCCCTAGTCCATTTAGGCTTTCGAGAGGAACGTTTCCCATACCTAATTTCTAACCCATTCAAAGTGGCTCTCTTGATCTCACCACTCACTATGCCCCCCATACTCTCCTCATTTGGGTGTCGGTCAGGAACTTCGAGGTTTCATGTTCCTTGAAGAAAGGTTAACCCTTATAGGCAGGATGTAATCTGAAGACAAACTTATCAAACTTAGATATCCACATATGATCTGAATGGTCTTTGTAGGCTTATAATGTAGGCTATGGTTCATGGTTATGAAAGAAAGGATATATAGGTCCAAAATGAGTGTTTAAGGGTAATGAAACCAAGGATCATTTCTTCTGGTTAAAATATCTTCTATGCGTTTATTGATCAGAATGTGCTCAAATAAAAAACTTCTTTGATTTATTTCTTGGATCGCTCTAGACTGCCCATTTCTGGGTTTTCACCCTAGAGTTTATTTCTTTCTTTGTAGCTTTGGAATCTGTATCTTGCATCTTAAACGAATGTTGATGCATTTCTTATTCACTTGCAATCGAATCTTCTCTTGTTATCGTTTATTGCACTTTTTGATGGTGCTTTTAATCTTCATTGTCTCAAACTTCTTGTTGGCACACTTTCAATTTGGTTTAGCCAGTCATTTTGAGCAAAAATTTCTTTTACTAGCTTATTTTGATATTTCTCTTGGTCTTCGCGTTTAGGACATTGATTCTTATTTCTTTCGCTCATTCATGGAGCGCCATCTTTGTAATGCGGTCAAAATTGGGCGATTTGAACAAAATCCTCTTCTTCTTTGCCCGGTGTGGGGGTGATCCTTGGTTTGGGTTCAAATGAAAAGAAACGAACAGGTTCAATGAGGAACAACAAATGGATATTTTCTATTATTTGCGAAGGGGATTGAAGGAATGCCATTCATCATCCCATACATGGATATCAAAATAGTCTTCAAAGGGTAGAAGTTTAGAGTCAACACTCGATTCAAGGATCTTAAACAACAAGTGTCTGAGAAGAAAATTTCCTAAAATGTGAATTGCCCATTATCTACACACTTGTTTTGTTCCTCTATCGGCCTAAATAGACTAGCAGATACTTGCATTTGCAATGACCTAAAAAAATGGTATGTACATGTGTATGCTTTTTCAAAAATATGTGTATATGCGTATGGGAAAAAATTATCCCATAACAATGAACAAAGAATGCAAATATGCTTTCTGAATAAATGAAAATTTCATTACGACAAAAATAACTTCATTCTGAAAAAATATGACTTAGCTTATAGATTTCTTTTGCATTTTTTCCAAATGCACAGGGATCAACAGATTTGAATTGCCTTTATCGGTAGCCGTTTGCTCCGGGTTAGTTGTACCATTCCCCTGGGTACAATCAGTTTATACCAATTATGACATTGGACTTTTCCAAAGGATTTATTTTCCTTTGACCATTCGAAAATGGATTTTTGGTGAAAATTTAATTTACAGCTTTGTTTGCATTTTCCCCAAATGCACAGGGATCAACGGTTTTGAGTTGCCTTTACCGGTAGCCGTTTGCTCCGGGCTAGTTGTACTATTCCCCTGAGTACAATCAGTTTATACCAATTATAAAATTGGATTTTTCCAAAGGATTTATTTTCCTTTGACCATTCGTAAAAATGGATTTTCGATGGATACTTGAATTATCCATTGTCTTAAACTTTATCGTGTTTAACCACGTTATGCCAACATTTCTGTCGGACTTGTTAAACCCTATTGAACCCTTTCCAATTTTGTGACCATGAAAACTCACAATCAACTTTGTTAAAAAAAATCTTTTTCTTCTTTCATCCTTAAGAAAGGATAGAATTAAGGAATTCTCCTATTTTAAAAAAAATAATCCTTAAAAAGATAGAATTGAGAAAAAACTTCTTAAGAACTATGAAAAACGTTCTTAAGACTGGTAGGATTAAAAATATCTTTAAGAAATTTTTGAGAGAGAAAAAAAACGATCCTTGAGAAAGGACATGATTGAAAATTTTTGTTTTTGAGAAAATCAATTGAGAAATTATTCTTCCCCCCCTTTTTTGAGAAAAAGAAAAATCTTAAGAGAGGAAAGAATTGAGAAATCCATTTTTTAAACAATATCCTTATGAAAAGATTTAATTGAAAAATATTTCCTTTGAAAAATATCCTTATGAAAGGATTAAATACTCATATTAAAAGATGTCCTTGTGAAAGGATCGAAAAAGAAACTCCTATTATTATTTTTGAAATAATGTCCCTATGAAAGGACTGAACAAGTGTATTTGTGAAATGATTAAAAAAATTTGCTAAAAAATATTTATTCTCGTGGGAGGATGAAAAAAGCTCAAAAATGTCCTTGTGAAGGGACTGGATCTAAGAACTTGTTAAAACAAATTGAAATGTTCATTTTTTTCTTTTTTTATTTAATCGCCATTATGAAAGGGATGTAATTAGAAATTTGCTTGAAAGAATATAAAAGTTCATACTTAAAAAATGTCCTTAAAAGGATTTACCTTTTCTTAAAAATAATTTGTGAAAGAATTTTTTGGTATGTGATTTTATGCAAATGAGGTGCATGCACGTGCTTCCGAGGTGATGCAATGTACGAAATAACAATAATCAACAAATGCAAAAAAGAAAAAAAGAAAACAAGTCAGTACTGGATAAAATAAATAAATACATAAATAAAGGGCAAATTAAATAAGGTAAACAAACAAGACAACCCTATTTATATCCTGTCTAAAGCACATAGGTTATCCGCATGGCTCTAAAGGGGTGGGTTTCTATATGTTCTCTACATGCAGTGTTGGTGCTAGGAGGTACCCGAATTGTCCTTGCTGTCCTCTACTAAGAGTAGCAAGGCCCCCGATCATCACCCATTATAGGCTCTTTTCAACCGGGTTCAATTCAGGGGGACCCATTCGCTTATACCTACACGAAGGAATGATATCCTTACGAAAGCATAAGGTACTCGAGCCCCGAAGGTACTTGCTAGGCCTACATGGGAGAACGATATCTCCATGAAAGCATTAGCATTTTCCCCCCACTTAAAAGGACGGGTTTATATGCCAAATTTTAAATGCGATAAAATAAACGCACATTTATAACCAAATTTTAGTTTAATCGTCATTTTAATCCGAAAAGTTTAATATTATTAAAGCGGTAATTATTTGAAAAAGCTTGACTCTCTTTTTTTGTTTTTGAAAGAACAAAAATTGCCCCCAGCAGAGTCACCATCTGTAGCGATGTCCTATTTTACTAAAAAAACGTATTTTTATTTATTGTTATTATTTTGAAAATAATGTCTTCTGTGGGGTTTTAAAGAAACCGTGTTTTATTTAGAAACTGGAGTCGCCATCGGCCACTTAGGTAGGTCGGACACCATAAAACCAGAGATTTGAAAACTGTTGGGTTCGGGAGTCGGTTACGGATGGGGAAATATTAGCACCCCACACCGTCCAAAATTGGTACTTTAATAATAACTTCTTTATTACTATTAAACTTTCCGGATTAAAGTGACGATTAATTTAAAATTTGGTTATAAGCGCGAGTAAATTTTAAAGGCCCCGTTATCCGAGAGTAAACGCCCAACCACATCACTACGCCTGATACTGGCCCCGTTTACACTCGGATAAAAGGGCACCGCATTGACAATTTATATTTCATTATGCAACTTAAGAACATGGCAAATAATTTAAATACAATGTGATAAAATATAATAAAATACTAATCTAACACAAATAAAATACTAATCTAAAACATACATACATAAATATTAATCTAACACATAAATAAAAACAAATCTAACATAAATAAAATACTAATCTAAAACATTCATAAATATTAATCTAACACATAAATAAAAACAAGTCTAACATAAATAAAATACAAATCTAAAACATTCATAAATATTAATCTAACACATAAATAAAAACAAGTCTAACATAAATAAAATACTAATCTAAAACATTCATAAATATTAATCTAACACATAAATAAAAACAAATATAACATAAATAAAATACTAATCTAAAACATAAATTTAAAACATAAATAAATACCAATCTAAAACATAAATAAACATACAAACTAAAAAGAGCACAATTTTAAATTAACTAATACTTCATTAAATCATAAAAATTACAATACAAATAAAAATGGAAGAAAATATACCTAACTAGGAGCTCGAATGACGAACCCCGATTGAACCCCAGCGAGATCTACTACGACCTCTCCAAAAATTAACTAGATCGGACCCAAAATAGGACCCCGTTCGAATCAGTTAGGACCAAGGGCACTGCCCCGGTCCTTGGCTACCCGAGAGCTATGCTCTCTTATTTGGGCTGCCATTGCCGGCTCATTTTTGCGTGTACTGCCCCCATGCCTTCTATTTATAGGAAATTGGGGGGCTTATGGGGGTGACATGGACCACCCTCATCCACTGCTTTTTTTTTGCTTTTTAATTTAATTATTTTTTTTACTTTTTTATATTATATTATTATTATTATTATTATTTTGATTTTTCATTAATTTTATATTAATAATATTACTATTAAAATAATACTAATAACACCAAAACTCGGTCAAAATGAGTGATTACACTACTAGAGCCAGTTTCGGGCTCCTCTAGCAAGAAATTAACTTTTAATTTTCAATTTTAAATTTACCCAAATTTTAAGCAACCTAAGTTCACTAAGTTTCTTTCAATCAACAAGCCACAACCGTGTAAAAAAAATTAGCGTCATAGTAAAATTCCAAGTTCTTTTCATGCAATCCTAAAATTAAAGGTTCTTTCAATTAAGTGCAGTGGCAAAAATTCATCATTGGATATTCAACAAGTCTTAAGCAATTAAATCCAATTAAAGTCATGGTAAGTAACATATGCAACCTATATGTGATTGCTAAAGATGAATGCAACTAAACATGAAACTAACTAGAAACCAACACCCCCCAAACTCGAGAGAAGCATTGTCCTCAATGCATGTAAAAGTGAAACAAAATTTAAAAGAAACTAAATGAAATGAGTTAGTCGGAGAGGTCGCCACCTCGAGTGATAAGTTTCCTCCATGCCTTTTGCTTGATTCATATTCTGGTCAGTGGTTGAATGCTTGTGGCTGGTACCGCGTGAATAGCATTGCTTTGATTTGATCCATGTTTGCCGAGGCAGTTCACCTGCCTGGGCATCAATAGTTGCTGAAGCCATTGTTGTTGCCTAGGCATCGCCAGTTTCTATTGTCGTGGCAACTGCTGAGGTAGTTGTCGGGGCTTCCTCTGTTGTGGTTGCCGTGGCAAGTAGTCGGTAGTGAATTTCCTTAGCATGGTGGTTGTGAGTCTTGTTGTGGAAAAGAAAAGAAAACAAAGAAAACCTAGAAACTAAAGATAATGAAGAAAAATAAAATAAAATATCTCCTAAAAATTCCAGAAATAAATAAAGAAAAAAAACAAAAATAAAATAAAGTTCCAAAAAAATGAAAAATGAAAAATTCTTAGAAAGAGCATTTTTTTTGCATCTTCTAATGTTACTGCATATTTGAGAAAACTTGAGGAGGGTCATTTTCGATACTTCTTATAGTCCATCCGCACCCTCCATCGGGTGACAATATTGCCCAAAAAGAGTTTAGCCGATGTGCTTGCCACTACTCCCTTTTTGCGTTACCATGGTGGATGTGTCTTTCTTCCGTGTTCCCTTGTAGTCCATGCACATCTTCCACCTTGCTACTGTTCCTGAAGGCAGAAATTTATTATTAGGAAAAGTTATATCAACATCTAACCATTTAATTACCTCATTCTCGTCCGGCTCCATCATGGTTGGATGTAGTCTTCGTTGTCGTGGCAATTGCTGCTCTAGCCAATTGCAGTGGCAATCAGTTGCCAAAATTTGCTGTAAGTTAAGGGAAGAACCAATTTTTTGAAAAGCTTTAAAAATCCAAACACCTTTTTCTTTTGGCCCCTCAAACATCTCCATCAGTAGAGATTTCGATGGCTTCAAATCTACCAACATCGATTCCTCAAGACATACCTACAATGGACGAGGTGAGTTTTTAAAGAATTCAAAATGTTCAACCATTACCTGCTCATATTCCATTGGCAAAGTATTATCATCTTGTTGATCTTGCATGTGGTCGTGCAATTTTCTGTGGCAACTGTAGATGAGAGCAATCTACAGATTTATGCTTCAACATCAACGTTGTAACCTTCTAGGCATCAGGTTCCTCAAAATTTACTGTAGTATTGTTGTTCTCAGCTTCATTGAGTGTTGTCACGGCATTGCTCTGTTCAGGCTCCTCAATCTTTGCATTGCTCATTACACGTTGTAGTATAGTGGTGAGTATACCCGCCTGTCACGCGGGTGATTCGGGTTCGATCCCCGGCAACAGCGCCAAAAACTTGTTGCGCGTATTGAATGCTACGCAAACGGTGCAAGTATACACGTCGCAAGTAATAAAGTGATATGATAAGTATTGAGTATCATCTCCACAGGGATTGGTTTGGGCCACTTTGCCTTAGTTATCACACTGTAAAAGTAAAAACACAATTGATAATTGTAGGAGTTCTAACTAACGAATAAAATAAAAGAGCAAGTAAATAAAATAAAGATGTAATCAAATAAGAGGGAATAGGCCAGGTTTTCATGAGTTGAGGTGTGATAGCCGATTGGATCGTCTTGGTAAAAGAGTGCAAGGGCAACTCAGTTGCCGTGGCAACTTGCGCAGGGGGGTTGCCTTGGCAACTAATCGACGGTTGCCTGGGCAACTGGCTAGGCAACTGTTTGGACGGCTGGAAAGTCGCTTCAAGGTTTGGAGGAGGGCTCTTCAATGGTTTCTTCGTATCCCTAAGTCAAAACTCTAGCTATTTGTGTATGCCTTGATAATAAATCCCTGCGTGAATCAAGGGTGAATAACAACCAATCTTACGCTCCTCTTAGCCGTTGAAATCCTTAACTTATTCCTAATCCGGATAAATCTTCACCATCAATAGATTGAATAAAGACCATACTCATTCGTTTCTTAAATCTAACTCTCCCGATATTAGATAAATAGATGAAGTTACGAGATCCTCTCCCAATTCACTTGCAAACAAGAATAAGAACCAAGAATGAGTAAACCTTGAATTGAAAGTGCAAACTCTTATTACCTAAACAAAATCCAATTGTTTCTCACAACCACAAAACACAATAACCCCAACCAATCAAGTTAGTTCATGGTTGGGTTCAAAAGATATACAAAGAATAATCCCCAAACCATGAATCTATTGGAAGCAATGAAGAAGAAGAAGAAATCGATCAACCCTCTTTGGAAAATCTCTCAATCAAACTCTCCCTCCAAGCTTTCTCCATTGTCAAAATCTCTCCCTTCTTGCTCTACTAGAGTTGACGGCTTGGTCTCCTTTAAATAGGAGATGGCTAGGTCAAAATCCTTCTTGATGAGGAAGATAAGTTGGAATTAAATACTTTAAAATAATATAATTCTTTATTATATTTAAATTCCTTCTAGATCTTCTCCTATCTTTTTGGGATTTAATTTCTCTTTGACCTTTTCATGGAAATCAAACTCCTTTGGCATTTAACTTTTCTCCACGTCATCTTGGGCTTATCTAGTCATCAATTTCGACTACTATATCATCTTATCTCTTATCGAAAATTGCCCTGGCAACTAGCTCGGCATCTCCTTCATGCATTGCCCTGGCAACTGCGTCGGCATCTCCTTCATGCACTGCCCTGGCAACTGGTTCCAACCTTGTTTAGGCAAGTGATTCTGCACACACACAAAAACACACCAAAGCAGTATCCTTTTCCACAAAAATCACCAAGTTATGTAATCAAGCTCAACGGTGGAATGAAACATGAATTAATGCATGAATGACTAATTATGCAACTAATATGAGCCTAAGTCTAACAATAATATGAGTAAAAAGGGTAAGAAAAATAGTACTTTTGAACACTTATCACACCCCCAAACTCGAACTATTGCTTGTCCTCAAGCAATGTAAACTAATAATTACCTGCCAAGACTTTAATCATCAAAGACATGCTTCAAACTTGAATTCAAACCTCAGAACCGTGGCACAAAGTATGATCACCTTTTAATTTTTTTTGAATAGCACAAAAATTACCCGGAATCAAACTATAATGCTCGTGACAATGTGTGTGCGTAGTTGTGTACAAGTTTATTTTCAAGATTCTATGTGAACAATAGGCATTTATCAATTTAATTACAGGGCATTTATTTTTATTTTTATTTTTACTAGAGCCAATTTCGGGCACCTCTAGTAAGAAATTTCTCATTTTATTTTAGTTGACTAGAGCCAATTTCGGGCACCTCTAGCGATTCTTTAATGTGCATTAGATACTAGAGCCAGTTTCAGGCACCTCTAGCAAGAATTTAACTTTTAATTTTCAATTTTAAATTTACCCAAATTTTAAGCAACCTAAGTTCACTAAGTTTCTTTCAATCAACAAGCCACAACCGTGAAAAAATTTCAACATCATAGTAAAATTCTAAGTTCTTTTCATACAATCCTAAAATTAAGTGTTCTTTCAATTAAGTGCAGTGGCAAAAATCCATCATTGGATATTCAACAAGTCTTAAGCAATTAAATCCAATTAAAGGCATGGCAAGTAACATATGTAACCTATATGTGATTGCTAAAGATGAATGCAACTAAACATGAAACTAACTAGAAACCAGCAGCCCCCAAACTCGAGAGAAACATTGTCCTCAATGCATGTAAAAGTGAAACAAGATTTAAAAGAAACTAAATTAAATGAGTTAGTCGGAGAGGTCGTCACCTCGAGTGATAAGTTTCCTTCATGCCGTTTGCTTGATTCATATTCCGGTTGGTGGTTGAAAGCTTGTGGCTGGTACCGCGTGAATAGCATTGCTTTGATTTGATCCATGTTTGCCGAGGCAGGTTCACTTGCCTGGGCATCAGTAGTTGCTGAAGCCATTGTTGTTGCCTGGGCATCGCCAGTTTCTGTTGCCATGGCAACTGCTGAGGTATTTGCCAGAGCGGTTGCTGGGGCGTCCTCTGTTGTGGTTACCGTGGCAAGTAGTCGGCAATGAATTTTCTTAGCATGGTGGTTGTGAGTCTTGTTGTGAAAAAGAAAAGAAAACAAAGAAAACCTGGAAACTAAAGATAATGAAGAAAAATAAAATATCTCCTAAAAGTTCCAAAAATAAATAAAGAAGAAAAATAACCAAAAATAAAATAAAGTTCCAAAAATTAAAACAAAAATAAAAAATTCTTAGAAAGAGCACATTTCATGCATCTTCTAAGGTTACTGCATATCCGAGAAAACTTGAGGAGGGTTATTTTCGATACTTCTTAGAATGGTGGATGTGTCTTTCTTCCGTGTTGCCTTGTAGCCCATGCGCATCTTCCAACTTGCTATTGTTCCTGAAGGCACAAATATATTAATAGGAAAAATTATATTCATTCCCAACCATTCAATTACCTCATTCTTGTCAACTTCTATTATGGTTGGAAATAGCCTTTGTTGTCGTGGCAATTGCTGCTCAAGCCAATTGTCGTGGCAATCAGTAGCCAAAATTTGCTGTAAGTCAAGGGAAAAACCAGTTTTATGAAAAGCTTCATGAGTCCAAACACCATTTTCTTTAGGCTTCTCAAACATCTCCATCAGTGTTGGCTTCAAATCTACCAGCGTCAGTTCCTCAAAGAATACCTGCAATAGAGGAGGTGAGTTTTTAAAGAATTCAAAAGGTTCAACCACCACCTGCTCATATTCCATTGGCAAAGTATTGTCATCTCGTTGATCTTGCATGTGGTCGTGCAATTATCGCAGCAAAGGTGGATGCGAGCAGTCTGCTGTAGCATTACTCTTTTCAGCCTCTCGGTATGTTGTCGCGGCGTTGCTCTGTTCAGGCTCCTCAATCATTGCCGAGGAAATTTGTTGCTCAGGCTCATCATGTGTTGGGCAGTCTCTCTCATTGGGATCCTCTTGACTTGGAGGTTCTAGTTGTTCCCCACACATAAGGGACCTCTTTTTGCATTGCTCCTTATCCTCTTGCCTTGGGACGTCAGTATCCCCAGGAATGGATTGTTGGTGCATGTTATCCAAGGTATAAGTGGATCTCCTCAATTGATCTTCTGAATCCCTCAAGGGTGCATCCCACTGAGCTATCCTCATATTCATGGACTTTGATAGCTCTCGAATCTCTTCAATTGATCCGTCAAGTCTAGCCAAGGAAGCTAGCAACGTTTCCTCCAAGGAATTGGAATGCTCTTGGATAGAACTATATTGCCATGGCATATCTGTTGCTACGGAAAAATTATCATGGTAAAATTTTTTTTGAGCTTTTTGATCATACCATGAAGGATTTTGTCGTTGGTTCCATCTATGGTCCTCCATGTAGTCATATCCACTGAAAATGTGACGACAATTTTCAAACACATGATGTTCTCCACACATAGCACAAGATTTTTCCACGATATAGGCTCTTCTCGATTGGTATTGGTAATCATCGAAGGGTGCAATAAACTCTTGATTGGATCGATTCATATCTTCCAACATCAACTCTCAAATAGATCAGTTTTTATTTCTCGACATGTTGATGTCCCTTAACTCGTAGCGTACCAATTTTTTTTGATAAAAAAAACAAAAAGAAAAGTTAGTAAAACTAAGAGAAAAAAAATGCAATAACAAAAACAACTAACACCAATTGCCAATCCCCGACAACGGCGCCAAAAACTTGTTGCGCGTAATAAGTGCTACGCAAACGGTGCAAGTATTCACGTCGCAAGTAATAAAGTGATACGAGTATCGAGTATCGTCTCCACATGGATTGGTTTGAGCCACTTTTCTTAAGTTACTGCACTGTGAAAATAAAAACACAATTGATAATAGAGGTTCTAATTAACGAGAAAACTAAGAGCAATAAACTAAAAGAATAGATGAAATTAAATAAGAGAGGGAATAGGCCAGTTTATCGTGAGTTGAGGAGTGATAGCCGATTGGATTGTCTTGGTAAAAGAGTGCAAGGGCAACTTGCGCAGTGGGGTTGCCTTGGCAACTAATCGATGGTTGCCTGGGCAACTGGCCGGGCAACTATTTGGGCAGCTGGACAGCAACTTCAAGGTTCAGCAGAGCGTTCTTCAATGGTTTCTTCTTATCCCTAAGTCAAAACTCTAGCTAGTTGTGCATGCCTTGACAATACATCGCTGCGTGAATCAAGGGTGAAAAAAAACAATCTTGCACTCCTCTTAGCCGTTGAAATCCTTAACTTATTCCTAAGCTGGATTAATCTTCACCATCGATAGATTGAATAAAGACTATACTCATTCATTTCTTGAATCTAACTCTCCCGATATTAGATAAATAGATAGAATTACGAGATCTTCTCCCAATTCACTCGCAAACAAGAATAAAAACCAAGAATGAGTAAACCTTGAATTGAAAGTGCAAACTCTTATTACCTAAACAAAATCCAATTGTTTCTCACAACCACAAAATGCAATAACCCCAACCAATCAAGTTAGTTCATGGTTGGGTTCAAAAGATATACAAAGAATAATCCCAAAACCATGAATCTAATAGAAGCAAAGAAGAAGAAGAAGAAATCGATCAGCTCTCTCTTTTCCCTCCTTGTCGAAATCTCTCCCTTTTTTCTCTCTTGTAGTTGACGGCTTAGTCTCCTTTAAATAGGAGACGGCTAGGTCAAAATCCTTCTTGAGGAGGAAGTTAAGTTGGAATTAAATACTTTAAAAGTATAATTCTTTATTATATTTAAATTCCTTCTAGATCTTCTCCTATCTTTTTGGGATTTAATTTCTCTTTAACCTTTTCATGGAAATCAAACTCCTTTGGGATTTAACTTTGCTCCACATCATCTTGGGCTTATCTAGTCATCAATTTTGACTAACATCTCATCTTATCCCTTATCGAAAATTGCCTTGGCAACTAGCTCAACATCTCCTTCATGCATTGCCCTAGCAACTGGTTATAGCCTTGTTTATGCATGTGATTCTGCACACACACAAAAACACACCAAAGCAGCATCTTTTTCCAGAAAAATCACCAAGTTATGTATTCAAGCTCAATGGTGGAAAGAAACATGAATTAATGCATGAATGTCCAATTATGCAACTAATATGAGCCTAAGTCTAACAATAATATGAGTAAAAAGGGTAATAAAAATAGTACTTTTGGACACTTATCTCTTAAGGTTACACACAAGAGGACGCAAATTGATTTTGATGAAATACATACACCCGTAGCTAGAATGGAAGCTATTAGGACGCTTCTTGCATTTGCATGTTATCATGAATTTAAGCTTTTCAAATGGATGTCAAAAGCGTTTTTCTAAATGGTTTTATTAATGAAGTGTATGTAGAACAACCACCCAGTTTTGAAGATCCAAAATACCCAAACCATGTTTTTAAACTTTCAAAAGCTTTATATAGTTTGAAACAAGCTCCTAAAGCTTGGTATGAAAGATTATCAAGTTTTTTAATTGAAAAAGGTTTTAATAAAGGAAATGTGGATACTACACTCTTTACTAAAAGAAATGGCAAAGATATTTTAGTAGTTCAAATCTATGTAGATGAAATAATTTTTAGTTCTATTAATAAATTGTTTTGCCAAGATTTTGCTAAGTTAATACAAGGTGAGTTCGAAATGAGCATGATGGGGGAGCTCTCATTTTTCTTGGGACTCCAAATCAAACAAAGGAAGGATGGCATCTTCATCAATCAAGCAAAGTACATCAAGGACATGCTCAAGAAGTTTCGCTTGGAGAATGTGAAACCTCAAGCCACAACAATGAGCTATTCTACAAAGTTTGACAAAGATGAAGGAGGTAAGTGTGTTGATTTAAAGCTTTACTGCTCTATGATTGGATCATTGATTTATCTTACCGCAAGTAGACCTAACATTATGTTTAGTGTTTACTTGTGTGCTAGATTTCAAGCTAGTCCTAGCGAATTACACCTTATAGTTGTTAAGAGAATCTTTAGATACCTTAGAGACACACCTTGTTTAGGCCTTTGGTATCCTAGAGATTCCTCCTTTGATTTGCATTCTTATTCTAATGCGGATTATGGAGGGCGTAAGATAGATAGAAAAAGTACTTCTGGTACTTGTTAATTCCTATGTAGTATGCTTATATCTTGGTTCTCTAAGAAACAAAATAGTGTAGCACTATCTACCACCGAAGCGGAATATATATCGGCAGAAAATTGTTGTGATCAAGTCTTTTGGATGAAGCAATAACTTTTAGATTATGGAATTGATGTAGGAATCATCCCTCTTAAGTGTGACAACACTAGTGCCATCTGTCTCACTAAGAATCCCATCCAACATTCTAGAAGCAAGCACATAGAAATAAGGCATCATTTCATTAGAGATCATGTCTTGAAAAACGATGTTGTTCTAGAGTATGTAGACACCTTGAATCAACTAGCCGATATTTTTACCGAACCCTTAGATAAAGAGCGTTTTTGGTCTCTTAGGAGAGAGTTAGGTTTAACTAGCCTATCTTGAGCCTTAGAGCCTTTTTAGGTCTTAAAATTTGCTTAAATTTGATTGATTGCATTGCTTATGTGTTTTTGCTCCTTTATGCATCTATGCTTGTTGCTAGGGGGAGTATGCATCTATTTATGCTCATACATAATGTTCACATATCATATACATGCATTTCGATTCGAGTCAAATCAAATTTTTGAGCAACTTGCTGTCAAAAATGACATTTCTGGCACAAGCTTATCGATACGGTGTTTCACGTATCGATACGGGTTGAAGAACAAGTTTCAGAATAGTTTTACCTATACCGATACGGGGTCACGTATCAGAACGGATGTTAAGCGTTTCGATACTGCGTTTTGATACGCCAGGTGGCGTATCAGTACACGTAGTCGCTAGGCAAATTTAAGGGCATTAAAAATGGTTTCCAACTTAAAATCAAACTCTTATCTTTTTCTCTCAATCCCTAGGCCGAATTTTGGCTATAAAAACCCCTCAACCCCTTTTATTTTCTCACACAAAAAACTAAAATCTTTTGAGGGCTTTTGATTTTCTCTTCAAACCCTAAGCAATATTATCAAGTTGTGCATCATCATCTTCTCATTCATCCTAAATCCATATTCAAGGTATAAACCCTAACTTTCTTTTCTTTTAATTTTCGTTCATATATGTACGCTGTTTTTGAATCAAAAATGGATATTTAGAATGTACATAATATTGCTTTCAAAGTTTTTGTAAAAAAAATTCAAATTTGAAAAATTTTTGTTCGAATATAAAATTATACCGTATATTTTTCAAAACCTTTTTTCAAGTTTTATTTTACCAAATATTATTTTTATATTTTTATAGAATTTTAAACTATATTATATAGATTTTTAACAATACCTTGATCATTGGATTACTTATTGGATTGAATGTGTTGATTTATGAATACATTGTGTTTTGGTTTGATTTTGTTTTCAGATAATGGCCCCTAAGAAACGAGCATGAAAAGATACGACCTCTAGCTCCACTCCGCTTTCTCAATATCCCGAACCTAATGGTAATCGACCCGATCTTGCCCATATTTATCAAAATTGTTTTAATGAATCGAGATATCCAAATGCCATGGATAATTTTAAAAATTACCAAAGTTACAAAATTTGCCGAAAGCGCACTATTTCAATTCCCTTTCTATCCTCGGAAAGATTTCAATTCAAATATCTTGATTTAATGCGACAATGGAAATTTATGCAATTTTTGAGTTTACCCGGGATTTTATATCGTAACCTTGTTTTGATTTTCTACTCTAATGTCCGGTGTATCTATAATAAAACCAAAACAGAAGTTGTTGCTATTGAATCTTATCTCATGGGCAAGAAATTTAAAATTGATTCATCCATTTTAGCTCTCTATTTGGGTCTTGAGGATACGAGGATTGATAACGATGACTCTTTAGGCCATGTTCTTAATGGCTCCATGACCGTGCTAGATGCCTATGATCGTATCCTATATCTCATGATCACTTGGTGGTTTCGTTCATCCGGTGGGAAGTTCTCCACGATTTGACAAGTCGACGACTTTTTGATCCGTTGCTTCCTTGAGGAAAAGTGACCCAACCTTGCTCAAATCATGTTCGCGGAGATTGTCTACCCAGTGTAACAATGCCACACGACTCTTGTCACATCCTTCACATACGACACCGCCTTGAGCTTCATATTTCACAAGATAGGAACTGATTACTCTTATGATTTTCCCGAACCGATCATTGATCCTATTAATTAGCGCTCCCTTCACCGAGCAAAGTTCACATACTACAATGGAGAATGGGTTCAGAATATTGATTTTCTCGGAGGTGTTCAACCTGAAAAAATGGCGGCTCCTCAAGAGGTTCTGATTCCACAAGCTCTAGTGGCCCAACCTAATCAAGATGTTCTCATGGCCTACCTCAATGAGCAATTTTCATCTTTGGGTACCTCTATTGCCTCTTTGAATATGACCATGAATTTCAGGTTTGCCGCGATCGACACTCGATTCACATCCTTGGAGGAGAGAGTGAAAGCTATTGAAAATCGCCAAAACTCAATAGACATAACTCTTACGGCTTTTCATTACGAGTGGCGTCAATCTCATGGAACTCACGCAAATGATGTAGATGAAGATGAAGAGGATGAAGACGAAGGGGACGATGGAGACACACCTTAGGCATATTGCTCTCATATCATATTAGGATTAGTTTATGCACCTTTGCATTTTTTATGTTTTATGGACTCCTATGCTTTGATTTCTTTTAGTTTATGTTTTAGGATTTGAGTTGGATTTCTTTATTATGCTGTGACTTATGCTTAATGAATATGTTGTTTGCTTTAAATTGCTTGCAGTTTATTCACTGTTTATATCCATTGCCTTAAGTTTTATATCCCATTGATTTTGATCTAACAAAAAGGGGGAGAAGAAATTGATTTAAAATTTTTAAAATTTTCCAAAGTTAAGCTTAAAGTAAGGGGGAGCATTTTCAAACTTTTCAAAGATACTTAAAAATTTTACTTAGGTTTTGTTATATCAAAAAGGGGGAGATTGTAAAACCTATATTCGATTTTGATATAACAAATTTCTTAAGGACCAAATTGTAAAAGAAAATAAATTTTTAAGTATTCAAAAGTCTCAAAAAATGACAAGGAAAAGTTTTTCTAAGTCCAAGACTTAAACACAAAAATATTTGTAAGTATTTCAAGCCAAATTCAACAAATACGCTCAGGCGTACCGATACGGCTATGCCCGTTTCGATACTGATTTTAGCTACTGGAATTTTAATACATTTTTGATATGGCTAAGCCCGTTTCGATACGGTCTTCATCTAGGCTATTGTTTTAAAGCTATACGTTTCGATACGGTCACACACGTTTCGGTACGACATTCATCTGGGTTTAAGTTATTACTTACCCATACCGATACGGTTACTACCATTTCGATATGGTATGTTAAGATCTTCAAGATCTTTGCATTAAATTTTTCGACCGTTGCCTTGTCACTTATTGCAATCATAAATTTTTGAATTTCAGTTACCCGTATCGGTACGCCCCTAGGGTACCGATGCAATTTTTCAACTCAGATCCCAGTGAGCAAATATCATACCGATAAGGCCTTGCCATTTCGATACGCCCCCATTTTTACTCTTTGTCCATTTTGATATGCCCATACGCGTATGATACGCTATTGCATAACGTCTCTTTCTTTCTTTTTTGACAGGTACCGATACAGATCTTTGCGTACGGATACGGTTGGTCACCAGACAACATTTATTGCGGGAAAAATGGTCCCCAATGGCTATATTGATGACTTCAACCACCCAAACGGTTAGAAATCAATGAGAGGGTATAAATACACGTCTCCAAAGCTGCTACAACACTATTGAACATTCATTGATCAGCTCACAAGCATTCAAGCAAAAATCCAACCACTTTGAGCTTTTAGAGTCAAACCCTTGTAAACCCACTTGAGTGAACAAATTTGTATCATTTTATTTGTCAAGTTTGGGTTGTGTGATCTTGTAATCTGGGCAAATATTTACCTTGTGAGGATCTTATTCATTTGCCATTTTCTTTCTTTGTAAAAGAGTGAATTATTCAAAGCTTTGGGTAGAAAGCTTTGAACTTGTAACGGTTGCCTCCTAAGCCTAGAAAAGTGGAAGATTTCATAGTGAAATTATTGAAATCCTTAGTATGAAGATAAGGTAGTGGACGTAGACCTTATTAGAAGGTTGAAACACTGTAAATCCTTGTGTCCCATTGTCCATTCTTTCTTAAATTGCTTCAATAATTTTAATTTGACAATGTACCCCCTCTTGGCCACTTTGTCAATTGATTGATCATCCTAACAAATATACATCCACCAATAAAGGGCAAAATCTGTAAATGAATTGGTGACAAGTTGTACATCATCTTCTATGTCATAGTTGTAGAAAAAGAACTCGTCAACTTTTATTTCTATTGGGCTCGAATATCTTCAACCGAATTGCCAAGAGGGAGAGAATTGGATTTGTGAAGAATGTAACACCCCGGTTTTGGGCCTAGGAGTTTCCCAATTGGTTTAGACGGTCCGTTGGATCGGATTAGAGGATTCGAGTCAGTTTCGGGATTTAAATTGGATTAAATATTTTTGGAATGATTAAAAATATGGAAAATTATCTAAAATCATTATTTATTATGGAAATGATTTTGGTGGAATCAATTTTACAAAAATGGGTCTCGAAAGTTGACATTTTGGGTAGTGCCAAAATACAAAGTTTCAAAACTATTTTTAGTGACTATTTTGTAAAAGGGCCAAAACTTTGAAACTTCAAAGAGCTATTTACCCTAAAGTCTAATATCAGACTTTTTCTTTTAATTATCTATTTTTTAATTGTTTTAAAATAATTTAAAAAGGCTTGGGGAATTAATTGGCAATTAAAATCTTTAAACAAATTTGACGTAACTAACTTTTTTGCAAAAAGATTTTCTCTAATTCTCTCTAGCCAAACACCTTTTTTTCTTCAAAATATTCAGGTAAAATCTACTTTTAATCAATATTTTGATTTCAATTGAGTTTATAATGGTTTTCTAACAAAATAAACTTGATTTCTCATTGTTTTGGCTTTGGAAACCATCCAATTAAGGGGAAAAATAATCATTAGAGGTGAGGTTCGTTCTTCTCCTCTAGTACAAGGTTCTTTATTGAAATTCCCAAGTTATTGATCCTTTACACATGTTTCTAACTTGATTTGATGATTTAATTGTGAAAAATTGATTTAATTGAAGGATTTTCTTAGGTTCTATTTTGTTGGGTTCTTGATTGATTTTAATCATAATTTTGATGTTGTATAATGTTAATAAATGGGTTTTAACATTGGAATTCCAAAACTATGTGAATCTCTAATTTTCTAGGTTGCTAGTTATGTGTTTTGAGGAGTTGTGGTGATTAATTAAATGTTGCAGATATAAGGATGTTAGTGATGTATTTTTAGATGATAATTGATGTGTTGAAACGTTAGTTTGTGGCTGGGCTAAGTTTGGAAGAGGTTAGTTGTTAATTTTGGGTGTTGAGGAGTGGATTGGATAAAGAATGTTGAGGATTTGTGTTGCTGTAATGTTGATTGCAGTTTGATGCAATGTACCTCTGTTTTTGTGTGGATAAAAGTAGGGGAAGTTGGTCCTCAAACTTGAACGTTGGTTTTAGAAGCTTTGGAGGCGTGATTGTCACATCGGTAAGTGAGGCTTTGCGTGTCAGTGGGTGGAAACATGTTTTACAGCTTTGCAAAGGCTTGAAAGTTGTGTTTGGGAGTTTAGATTGACCTTGAAACACTGATCTAAACTCGAAAGTAAGTAAAGGATGAATTCTCTCTTGAACTCAGTTTGGCTAATAGTTTGGTGCACTTGTTTTACATGGTTTAATTACTCACTGCATATGCATGGTTTAATGCTAGAAATTGGTTATAAAATGATGTTGATGCGTTTGGAAGTAATGCACATTTTGTTAATGTTTATGAACATTGGTTAATGCAAGGTTTATTGCATTGGTTAAATGATTTTGACGATGCATATGAAAAGAGTGAGTTGTTGATGTTAAAATGAATTATATTAGCAAGTGATGGAATGAAAAGGTTTGAAAATGAAATCGGATATAGTTGGTTGTCCATAGGACTGATAGTGCACTATAAAAAGCACCTTGGATGTCGAGGGGTTCATACGGTTTACTGAATACTACATCCAAGTACCCTAACAGTCGAGTGGTTTATGTGTTCCGAAGACCCCCGTTAGTGGATTAAACATCGTACTGATGAGTGGTATTGAGGGGTTTATGTGTACCGAATACTCTGTGTGTGAACCTTGTGTTACCGGTAGATTGTTTGTTAAGTATTAAGGGAACACTTGTTGGATCCTCATATCTGATGTGGTGTTTTTGGTAAATGGAAACTTGGTAAATGATCACTTGGAAGCCAATATAATTGATAATGTATCATGAGATGGTTTGTGCCGTTTAATGTGATTTAAACATGTTTTCTCTTTAAGCCTTGCATTGGTAGTATGCATGGGAAAGCTTAAATTGAGGGTAGCAAATGGGACTTTGTTGTAGAATCCATTATACATATTGCATATGGTTTAATATGCTGTTTTCGAAATGTTAAGTGCATGGTTTTGATAAGGCATGACGTTGTGAAAATGTTTTAAAGAGTTTTGAAAAGTGTATTTCAAAAGAAATGTGGAACAATTTAACTTGTATTGATGATGGCTATGTTTGAGCATTCCTCACTAAGCCTAGTGTGCTTATACTCTCTTGTCCATCAATGTAGAGAATTAAGATCGAGGCAGCGAGGAAGCAAGGAAAGGAATCCCAAAGACTTGTTTTCAATGTACGGTTTGGAACGTTGAAAAGTAGTAGTAATAATGGAAATGTGTCGTTTGAGGTTTTGGGAGGGTTTTTGATGAACTCCCTATTATTGCAAGTTCTAATTGTTGTTTTGGACTTGTAATAAGTTTTAAGTGGTTAAGTTGTGATTGGTTTAATGATTTGGATGTGGATTAGGAAGCATGCCTCTAGATTTGGTGTTTGAGTATGCTAGATATGCTAGGATGGTTTTTAATGTTGTTATGTGTTGTTCAAGCATGTTGATGATGTTATATGTTGATTAGCTAAGTGCTAATGTTGTTTGGAATAAGCCAAAGTGCCATATGTTGGACCTAGAGGTCATCACAGGCCTCTACATACCGGTACGGGTACCTCAAGGTTCGGTACGTGGGGTCCTGTTGAGGCACAAATCGTTGAAATTAATCCTAGCGTACCGGTACGCCTAGCCATCGTATCGGTACGCCTTAAAGGAAAACATGCATAGGTGTCGGTACACGGGCCAACGTACCAAAACGACCATTTTGACTTTAACAAGCTGTATTGATACACATGGTACTTTATTGATACGGGCTTTAGCTATTGGAATTCTGAGCTTCTAAAATAACCAAGGGGGATCGGTACGGGTCAACGCCATATCGATACGGTGTGGTCAACATACTGTATCGATACGTGAAAAATGTGTATCGGTATAGGGAGCCGTTATGTCTATTAATCTATATCGATACGAGCTTGCCTGTATCGACACGCTATGCTGTTTTTATGAAATCTGGTGTTGCTGAAGTTTGGAAATCTTGCAATTTGTTCCCTAATTGTTATGAATACAATTAATCATGAAATTGATCTATTTAAGGTTTTGTAAAATTAATTGTATTAAAGGCCCTACAATTTGCGATATTTATGTTTTGGTCCTTTTGGTGAATCATTGTTAAATTGGACCATGTTTTGTGTTCTGATCTAAATGTAACACTACTGTTGAAGCATGTTCACATAGGACCATAATGATTTGCATCTAAACAAGATAAAAAATAGGGCTCGGTTTAGGGTTTTAGCTCGGGTTTGCTTCGGTAAACCTAATGTGGCTCTTTTAGTTTGGTTTCGGCTAGGCCAGGCTAAGGGGGTTACAAAGAAAGTGGTGGAAGCAGTTGGAAATTAAAATTTTGCACAAAGGATTTATAGTGGTTCGACTTCTAAACCAAGTCTGCATCCACTACCTTAGCTCACCGCTAAGGATTTTCCACAAATTCACTAATTTGTCTTTCTTTTTCAAGGATCAAGAGTAACCTTTACAAACCCTCAAAGCTTATACCCCAAAGCTTTGACACACTCTCTTCCAAAGAGAAAATAAAAATAAGCAAACAAAGGAAAACCTCTCTAGGAAAATGTGTTTACAAATTTAAGCACTCACCCAAAACCTAACACTTGAGCAAATATAATAATTAAGCTGACAATTGTGTTCTTAAAAAAATATGACAAAATTGAGCACTAAAACAATTTCTCTAACATTGAATGTTGGTAGTTGGTTTCTTGTTGTTCCATGGCTGCTTGAAGGTCCCTTTTAAGTCCTCTAATAAGTTCTTGACCGTTACTAGCTGTTGGGGGTTGATTAAAGTTGTTGAGGAATTAATTTCCAGCATTAAATTCTCTTCTGGTGCAGTGGGTATCGATACTCAGGTCTTGGTATCGGTACCTGCCTTAAATAGAAATAGCTGTTAGACACATTAAGGAGGGCGTACCGGTACTCGATACTAGGGTATTGCTATGAGCCCTTGCATACCAGTACAACTAGGTTTGTATCAGTACGAAGAATAGCTACTGTAATTTTCCAAAACATAGCATATCGGTACAGGTCATGACCATACCGGTACGAGCAGCTTCGTATCGGTACCAAGGATAGGGTACCAATACAGAAGGCCTATTTTTTTACTTTTAAAAGCCTTTGAAAATATCTGTTCAAGTCAAAAACTCTTCAAAAACATTTCAAACGTATTTTTCATGTTATTTGGAGTTTGAATAATTTTTCCAATATTTGAATAAAGTCCAAAAACATTTTTCAATTTGTTATATCAAAATCTTTATCTCAACAATCTCATCTTTTTTGATATAACGAAACCACTTGAAAAATTTGTTTAAAAATTTCTCTCCCTTAAAAAATAATTTTAGAAAAAGAGAATATTTAAAAAAAATTAAAGTTCCCCATTTTTCTTTTTGAAATTTAATTTTTCAAACATATCTCTCCCCCTTTTTATTATATCAAAAATAATTCAAAATAAAGTTTGAAATCACATTTAAGTTCAAGATAACAATGGAGAATATAAAAATATTTTGACAAAAGAAAGAAATTAAAATAAAATGACTCCCCCTTAATCAAGCAACAAAAGAATGTTAGTCCAAATATTCAAGACAAATATTAAATTTCAAATAAATGAGCAAGATAAAACAAGAAATTCAATAAACATGCCATAAATATGAATTAAATCAATAAGCATTCAAGGCATGGCAAAAAGATACCAAATTGTCCCTTTTTGATTGTGTGTATCGGTACAAAGACATCCGTATCGATACTGGTTGAATGGCGTATTGGTATAGTATGGGCTATACCGACACCAACTACACGAAATGGTGAAAAATTGCAGCAAAAACAAATCAAGAGGCCTTCTAACTTAGTTTAAGTTCATACAAAGGCTCCATTAAGTCCTAGATATACATTTTGATCATTTTTCCTACAAAATAACAACATGCTTCTCAAAATAGCACATTTAAATCAAAACAAGCATGAATGTCACCAAATTCAACTAAACATTACAAGTTTAAGGCCAAAAACATAAGGATAGGCATATTAGGCCAAAAACAAAATGATAGGTATATTAGGCCAAAAACAAGTAACTCATGCAATTTGAGACTCCCCCTAACTATAAGCAATTAAGCACCACATGGAGTTATACAAACATGCTTTGATCATTATAAAAATTAGACATGGAAATTATGATCAAGCAATTGCATGAAATAAAAATTTTACCACTTGGACCAAGGTAGGATGTTAAGCCTCACCCTCTTCAAGTGTCCTTCTCCTTTGTGTGTCAAGATCTCTCAAAATGTTTCTTTGCTCATCAATGCTCAAGCACACCTACAAAAAGACAATCATTTTTTGTATCCAAATTGCTTTGGACCCATTTGCATTAGTCTAAAAAATTTTAGTTCACTTTGGAATCAATTTTTCAATGTCTTCCTTTCTCTTTGAAGAGATAAGTCCCATAAGGACCCAAATGTTCTTCACCATTTTACCGTTTAAAAATATACGGGAACTAGATTGTCTTTGATACAAATTTGTTTTAACAAAATTTGCTTTTAAGCTACCTCTATTTTCACTTTTTTGAAAATTTTTGTTAAACAAATACTTTTTAAAATCATCAATTTCTCTTTGATGATCTTTTTGAACTTTTAGAATCAACTGTTGTAAATCCAAGTTTTTTTGCTCAAAATCTTTAAACCTTGCTTCAAGTTCGAAATTGGTTTTAGAAAGCATTTCATTTTCGATTTTCAAATTTGAAATCAACTTTTTATTTTTCAAAATGAAGCCCCGAATTCCAAAACCAAATCATCATAGGTCTCTTGTAACTCATCAAAAGTATAAAAATTTAAATTAGATGAGTTAGAAGTTACCTCTTCATCTTGGATGACCATAAGACAAAAGTTGGATTCCTCATCATCATCAATTGAGTGTTCCTCATCACTCCATGTAGCCATGAATGCCTTCTTCATTGATCCCTTCTTCTTTATCCTTGGGCAATCGTATTTGACATGGCCGAGCTTCTTGCACTCGAAGTACACTATCAGATCTTTTCTCCTCATTGATTCATGTTTTGATTATTCTTTCTTGCACTTCATGAATCGCTTGAGTTTCTTCAAGAGTTTGGCCATCTCTTTATCTTCACTCTCCTCTTCAAAAGATGTTTCTTCTTGAAAGCTCAAGAAGGTCATGAATGCAACATTTTTCTCTTTTCTTCTTATTTCTTCTTTTTTACTCTCCCCTTTGATATCAACTTATGAGAGAGTAAGGAACCGATTAGTTCGTCAAGCTTGAGCGTCTTCTAGTTCTTTGCTTCGATGATCATCTTCTTTTTGTATTCCTATCATTTGTGAAGTGAATAAATAAATTTTTGAACAAGCTTGTCCTCTAGAATCACTTCTCTATATCCTTTGAGTCCATTCACAATGGTGGAGAATCGATCAGACATAGCTTTGATGTTTTTCTTTTGGTTCATCTTGAAGTTCTTGTACTCAAGGTTGAGAAGACCAATCTCCGTCTTTTTTACTTCGTTAGTGCCTTCATGTGTGACTTCAAGGTTGTCCCAAATCTCCTTTGCATTTGAACAAGATGAGACCCTACCATACTCATCGGGACCAAGTGCACAAAAGAGGATGTGCATGACCTTGACATTTGTTTGGAATCTCTTGTTCTCCACTTCACTCCAAGTTCTCATCTTGGATGTTGGAGTGATATAGTCTTCCATGATGCTAATCCATGCCTCAAGATCACTAGCTTGAATGAATAGCTTCATCCTATTCTTTCATTAAGAATAGTGAGCTCTATTAAAGAACGGTGGCTTGTTGACCGGTTGGGAGTCCTCTAGGTAGTATGCACCAGAAATGGAGGTGATTGCTTCAGTTGATGCAGAAATGACTTGAGCTCTTTGAAGATAGACTCTAGGATGTTAATCCGATGATAGAGACCTCGCTCTACTACTAATTGTTGGGCTCATATATGTTCAACCGAATCACCAAGATGGTTAAAATTGGCTTTGTGAAGAAAGTGGTGGAATCAATTGGAAATTAAAAATTTGCACAAAGGATTTATAGTGGTTTGACTTCTAAACCAAGTCTACATCTACTACCTTAGCTCCTTACTAAGGATTTTCCACAAATTCACTATTTGTCTTTCTTTTACAAGGATCAAGAGAAACTTTTACAAACCCTCAAAGCTTATACCCCAAAGCTTTAAGAAACTCTCTCCCAAAGAAAAAATACAAATAAGCAAAAAAAGGAAAACCTCTCTAGGCAAATGTGTTTGCAAATTTAAGCACTGAGCAAATATAACAATTAGGCTCACATGTGTGTTCTACAAAGAAATATGAAAAAGTTGAGCACTAAAACAATTTCTCTAACATTGAATGTTGGTAGTTGGTTTATTATTGTTTTATGGTTGCTTGAAGGTCCCTTTTAAGTCCTCTAATGAGTTCTTGACCGTTACTAGCCGGTGGGGAATTAATTTCCAACATTAAATGCTCTTCTGGTGTAGTGGGCATTGGTACTTAGGTCTTAGTATCGGTACCTTCCATAAATAGAAAGAGTCGTTAGACACATTAAGTAGGGTGTATCGGTACTAGATACTAGGGTATCGATACAGGCCCTTGCATACTGATACAGCTACATTCATAACGGTACAAAGAATAGCTATAAGATTTTTCAAAAAAATAGCGTATCGATACTGGTCATAACCGTTTGGTACAGGCAGCTTTATATTTGTACTGGGGATAGGGTACCGATACTGAAGGCATATTTTTGACTTTTAAAAGCCTTTGAAAATATTTTTTCAAGTCAAAAAGTCTTCAACAACATTTCAAACATATTTTTCAAGTTATTTGGACTTTGAATAATTTTTGCAATATTTGAATTAAGTCCAAAAACATTTTTCAATTTGTTATATCAAAATCTTTATCTCAACAATTTCCCACTCTACGTATTCATCATGATTAATGGAACCACTAAAGAGTAGGATGATTTCTTCCATTGATATTCCTGAGTATCACAAAAAGAACAATTTGTCTGTTCATCATCGTTATTCACTCATAAATTCTCATAAAAAAAAGCATCTAATCCTCAGTGCTTTAAAGTATCAAAGTTAATCACAAATTGTCAAATTGCATCGTGTATAGGAGTTGAATGCAAAACGTAAGGTAACTCTAGGTGACCAATAAAGTACGTTGCAACTATGATTGAGGTTGTGGAACAAGGACTTGCACAAACCATTTTAGTGTGCTAACACAAGAAGATAAAATGAGTTAGCAAGTATAATAGAATGAAAGAAAATATATGTCAATAAAATCTTAGACCTAGACTCAGAAAAGCTTTAAACAAAGAAAACATAAAAACTTGAACTCTACCCTATTTGGAGAAAGTGAGTTTGTTCTCAGTTTAAAGTGTTTAAAACCTATAAAAATAAAATTTCTAAAAAAACTGTTGGAAAAATAAGAAAAAGTCTATTTTTTAAAAAAATTAATAGAAAAAATTATCATAAACCGAGAACGCCTAGAAACTACTAGTAGATGAGAAAGAAACGCGGAAGCTTAGATCAATGTAAACTCTTGATCAACTTGGGTAATCTGAAGTTTTAAATCAAGAGGTAGAATTGCAGATTTTCCCAAACAACTTATTAAAAAAAAGTATGAAACTAAGAGAAAGTTAATAAAAACAAAAAAAATAGATACGACGACACCCTTTCTAAGATCTCATCTTAGACAAACGTGCGCTTGGATTAAATTGCCTAACCCTCTAAGAATTATTCCCTTAGCAACTTACGATGGAGAAGAATGTCAAATACTCGATGCAATGCAATTGGACACTCGCATGCCGAAATAAGAACATGATAAAAATTTTGAATCGAAGAAAGAACTTTAAAAGAAAAAAAATATTGATTTATGAATTGTTGATGAATGATTTTTACAAAGGAAATGAGTCTATTTATATGCTAGTAAAATACCTAAATTACAAATAAAAAAAGTTTGATTTAATCTGAAAGACTAACTAAATAGATAAAAATTAAAATATTATCCTAAAAAGATTTCAAAAAAATAAAGCATAGGAATTTTGGGACTATCGTCCGTTATATTTTTTTAAAGGTAACTAAGAATATAATCTTAATTAAAATAGATAATAATAATATTATCCTAATTAAAAGAAAAAAAAATGGGGGACACGGACACTTTCATGGCGACAACTAGGGATCGTAGTGGGCAGTCCGGAATGGATAAGTACCAATGAGTCTAGACGTTATACGCGGGGAATCTGTCATCGAACTTGTACTGGAAAGGGTTGTAGAAGGTTTTTGACAGGCATGGAGTGGTTGTAGATGCGTTTATCCCACAAAAATCAGCAAGGGATAAGTCGCGCTTTGGTTTTGTTCAGATAGAATCAGAGAGCGACGCCGAACTTGCGATAGAGCGTCCATATGGAGCATGGATTTATGAGTCCATTATTAGCGTATCATTTGCCAACGGGGGGAGCGAAACTCATTTTGGAGGCGTAAACAGGAGGTATCTAAACCCTCGACAATCGGTGGTGATCGAATGCCTACGATGGTTGTGCGATCCGAGACTGTGGATTTGGTTATTCCGGATAAAAGGGTGGAATCTTTAAAACTTGTGTAGTGGGATGGTGTATTTGTCCATGGAGTCTTATGGAGTTGGCAACAAAATTAAAGGTGGCACAGCCACAAGGGTTTTCAATTATGAGAATCGTAGGTTTGTTGATTCTGATGATGTTTTTGGATACGGAATAGAGAGACAAAGTGTTGTGGTCAAGGGCAATTTCAAGTCGTTTTCACGAGTTGAGCCTTGGTCATCGAATATAGGTATTGAGACGCAACGGATATAGTTATCGATTAGGGGCATGCCAATTTATTCGTGGTCAAAGGAGTCGTTCGAGGTAATTCCCAACTTTTGGTGGTCTTTCGTCCTGGTAGAAGATAAAATCCTGGTGCTATCGTCTTTTGAGCAAGGTCAGATGTTAAATGAAACGAATTGTCTTTCATGTGTTGATGAATTCATCGGTTTTCAGGTGGAGGAATGTGCTTATCAGCTTTGTGTCTTAGATTTGGACATTAGTGGACTAGCTTTGGAATGTGAGTGTGCGGGATCGGCAATGTCCGATGCCATTAGTAGTGATTACCTTTTCTCAAATACAATTGACGGAAAGTAGGATGTGGTTTCTGTTTCAAGTCAGAATGATTATTTATGAGTTTGGGGTCTTAGAGAAGTCTGGGGGATCATTTGTTCCAGATTCAGTCAACTCTAGTGGTTCGGATAGTTGGAAGTTGAATCATTTATGGGAGGATAACCGCCGAATGGATCTACGTGTGTGCAATGATAGTTCGATGCAATTGAGAAATTCGGAGGATAAGGTAGAGTTACAGGTGGTTAAGCAGGTTACTGGTGTTCAAGCAGTGGTAGAGGATGTTCATTATAGAGAGAATGTTGTGTTGAGTGGAAGTCCTAGTCTTAGTATAGTCCTCGTTGACGAGCATTTATCTCCAAAGTATAAGGATGAAATGGGTTGTGAGGTGGTTGATAAGAATACAAACACTGATCTCATTGTATTAGAGGACACAGATGATGATATATGTCGAGTGCCATCTAAAACTGTTCAAATTAGTGGGGTTTACGAAAGATCAAGGCTATGAATGTTCTGTCGGGAGTTAGTCCGGTAGCAAAGAAATGCAGAGGTCGACCATGTAAGGGTGTTGCATCAACGTCTAAGGCTTCTGCAAATCAGTCGCTCACAGATCTGATGTACAACATAGACAATAGGTTTTGCATCGCGAAGCTGAAGCCACTGTAAATTTGGGCAGGCTTGTGGGTGTAAAGTCGATTGGTCGTGAGGAGGACATCATTAAGGACATATCTTGAGTATATTCAAGGGTGGCTGAGGCTTGTGATCATGCGGATAATGTCCTGGAACATCTGGGGGTACAGCTAAAAGGCGTGGGGTACGTGATGTTCTCAGGAAACAACGGGTCGATATAGTGTTGCTGCAGGAATCGAAATTGGACGAAATACCATCATTTTTGGTTGCAAATTTGTAGATGTCGGATAGTTTTGAGCATGTCTTCTCGCTTTCCATAGGGGCATCAGGAGGCATTTTAGTTATTTGGGAAGGTTCGAGATTCGCATTGGAATTGATTGAAGTCAATCGACACTATGTGCTGCTTCAAGTAAGATGGCTTCAAGAGGATATTTGTTGTTGCATTATGCCAGTTTATAAACCTTGTGATAGCATGGAATAGAAATTGTTATGGGAGCAAATCTCGTCTCAGTTGGGTAGCAATGACGGTCTGTGGTGCGCTGATGATGATTTCAACTCGGTTCGTTGACCGTCAGAGCGAGCGGGTTACAGTACAATGTCTCAAGGTATGGCAAAATTTTCTTCATTTTTTGATAATGTAGGCTTAGTGGATTTGTCGTTGTTTGGGAAACAATTCATTTGGTTCGAGTCTGAAAATAGATTTTTAGTGTTACCAACATGGGTGGATTTCTTTAGTCATTTACAACAATTGAATTTGTCAAGGGGTGTGTCCGACCATTGTCCTGTGCTATTATTGTGTGACGATCGTGATTGGGGTCCAAAGCATTCAAATTCTTGAATTGTTGGCTGGATAGCAAGCTTCATATTTCTTGCATTGCTGAAGAGTGGTGTCATTTATCTGGCTTAGGAAATGGCAATGACAACATTCTGGTTAAAATACGACAACTAAAACAATTTTTAAGGGTATGGAATAAAACTGTGTTTGGCGATCTTGATGAGGCTATCGCTTCTTTGCAAAAACATATAGATGGTCTTGATAGTGTAGTAGGGTCGAGTAGAGTAAGGGAATGACTGAACATAGGAGAGTGGGTTTACGAGATTTATGGCGTGTTATGAAACAAAAGGAATCTTTGTGGTGCCAGAAATCGCGTGCGACATGGTTGCGACTAGGGGACAGGAACACTATTTTTTCCCGGAACTGCAAAGATACGTGTTGTCCGAAATAATGTATCGGGTTTGCGTGTGAATGGCAGGAGGGAAATGATCTAGGTCGACTTCGGTCGTTTGTGGTTCGTGAGCTTAGTAAACATTTTGCAAAGGATGTGCGGCCGAGTGAATGGGTGTTTAAGGGTTCGTTTAGGGTGCTTGCCATGTCTGACTGGAAATTTGGTAGCTCCGTTCACGGTTGAGGAGGTCCGGGAGATTGTATGGAGTTGCGAGGGCTCCAAAGCTCCTAGTCCGGTTGGTTTTTAGCTTGGATTTCTACAAGAAATGTTGGGATCTTGTGCATTTAGACGTCATGAGATTTTTACATAGTTTTCACGCTTCTGGAAAATTGTCAAAGGGTGCAAATTGCACTTTCTTGTTGTTATTGTCGAAGGTTGATTCATCGATGACGTTGGTGATTTTAGGCCAATTAGTTTGGTGAATTCGGTTTACAAGATTCTGGCAAAACTATTGGTAAGTCGGTTACAGAGGGCGTTGGACGGGTTACGTAACGCCCAAAAATAGACTTAGAAGAAATTAAAGGTCCGATCGGATTGGTTCAGAACAGGTCGAACCAGATTGGTCAGTTAAGTAGGTTTCAGAAAAAATAGATATTTTTAATTAGAATTTTGGTGGATAAAATTGGATTTGGGTTTCTAAAAGGGTTAATGATTTTATTAAACATTTTTTAAATTTAAAACAAATGTGGATTTAAAAATTGAATTAATTGACATTTTCAATGTTGGCGACTAAAATGTGAATTTGTAAAATTGTTTTTAAAGTGACTAAATTGAAAATGGCCAAAGCTAAGAATCTTTGAAGAGCTATTATTTCTAAAAATCTTAATTTGGATTACCACCTTGTTTAACAAATATTTTTTATGGTTAATTGGTTTTCAAAATTCATTTTCTCACTTTTTGTCAATTTTCTCATTGTTTTTCTCTCATTTTGTAACGACCTCCTCGAATTTGGAAAATCGCTATGAATGAAAAATCATTATTTATTATATTATTATTTGGTTTTTTGTGTTTTTTGTTAAAAAAACATGAAAAGGGGGAAATTAGAAAAAGTTAAAGTTTTTGGGGATTTTGTTTTAAAAACTTGTTTTATCTTGAAAATGAAGAGTTGGAGTCGCCATCGGCCACTAAGGTAGGCCGGGTACCATAAAACCAAAGATTCTTTTGAAAACGGGTTCGGGAGTTGGTTACGTGTGGGGAAGGATTAGCACCCCCATCACGCCCGGAAATCGGTACCAAATTATACGTTGCTTTTACTCGATGGAAATTATTGAACGGGCTTTAACAATTTAGTGGGTACGAATTAATTATCCGTTTAATTAATAAGGGTGATTGTACATCAGACCATAGATTAAACCGACATCGAATAAAACCAACTATTGTGTTAATTTACGGTTCAAATCGAGTACATCACCTTTATGCATGATGCAAACAGTTAAAAATGATGTTGAGTTGCCAGAATTTTACCCGTTTTTAATTTTACCTTCAGATGATAAGAATTAATTCGAATATTTGGTTTATATCCATAAAGCCAGGATTAAGACCAAAATAATCGCGTTAATAAATATCTCTTTTTTATAAGTTAGATTAGTTAATTAACAATGTGAGTATATAATTAAATTAGGGGTTTAATGTAACGGCCCAGATTTTTGGATCCAGGAGTCGAGTTGACCCGAGGTGTGGGCTTCGCTTTTGGACCGAGATGTTGGGCCTTTGGGAGCCTTTTTGCGCATGTCTTAGGACCTTGGGCTTATGTTGTTGGTTGGTTGATGGGCTAAGGTGATAGTAAGAAGGGCAAATGGGTAAAAACATAATTGAAGACAAAGAGAGCTGGTGAGACTTTATTTTTCTGCAGAAAGTGGAGGGGGTGAAGTCATCCTTGTTCCCTTGTTCCCTCTCTTACCCATTTTCCTCTTCCACCCAAATTTCCTTCATGTTCAAGGTTAAATCTTTGGGTTTTGCTGTGGATTTCTCGTTTAGCTCGTTGAGGGAAAGTTGTTAAGTAAGAAAGGATCTTTAATTTGAGGTAAGCTTTGCTTGATTTGGTGAAGGATGAGGTTTAGTTGGGGGTTTGAAAAGGAAGAATGAGATTAGATATTTGAGGGCTTCTTCATCATCTTTAATTCAAGGTTAGTACACTGCCAACTCCTATAGTTTCCTGCAACTCATAAAAATAGGCTTTGTGCATGATTTGTGTGTTTATGGCTTGATATGCTTTGGTTGACTATGTAATGGCAAAATATGGGTTTAACCTTTTTAAGGCTTAAAATTGGTAGAAATCCACTTAATAACTCCACCATAACTTGTAAGAGCAATTTGGGGCTTAACCATGTAGGTTAAGTAGGATTTTTAGGTGGAATCCGAACCCAGGGTTTGAATATCGGGCTTGCGTACCGGTATAGAATGTTCGAGTATTGGTACGCTTTAGTAAAAAGGGAGACAGGTTGTGAGGGGCGTACCGGTACGGCTTTCCGTGTATCGGTACCCCTTGGTCGATTATAATTCTAGTAGAGTCTTTGTGTATCAGTACGCTTAGGGCGTATTGGTACGCACTGTTGCATTGCCTAAGGGAGGCTTCGTGTACCGGTACGCAAGGGTAATGGTACCGATACGGGTTGGGATCGGTACAGATGGATAAGTACCGTTAGTGAGTATTGATACGTGAGTTTAGTGTATCGGTACAGCTTGTTGTACCAGACCTTTCGAGTCTAAATGAGTATCGGTACTTATGAATGAGTATCGGTACCTAGAGGGGCGTACCGATACCCATATAGAAGTACCGGTACTCGCTGGGCAATTTGCACAAGAATTTCGAGGTTGCGTTCAGGGGCTCTATAATTCGAGGCAAAGGGCCTATGGGGTCTGTTAAGGTGTAAAATGAAAATTAAAACTGAGAAATGGAGTTTTAAACTCCTGGCTAATGACTGTTATATATTGGATAAGCTATGTAAGGTGGTAACCATTACGGATCATAGGTGGATCGATTGATGCTCTACGGTGATCTGGGCCCTTGCTGTGTGCGGAAGGGGCGGCTATAAGGTTAAGTCTTATTGAATAATAAGATAAATTAATGAGAACGGCTAATGTGTACCTTCATAACATACTAATAAATAGATAAGTTCAATACGGTGGCATAATAACTGATAGAAACCATAAGGTGATGGTAAGGGTGTTAGAGCTATGTGCGGTAAGACTCTTGTGCGAGGTTATGTACTGTGTGGTGATTAGGGTCCTTGCTGGGTGCTAATAGGACGCCTAGATAGTCGATTCATCCCTTGTTGTTGGGATTTGTATACCCTAAAAGTGTGTTGCAACAGCTTGAAGACTCTCGAATGTAGGATCCCGATGCTTTGTACACACGAGCCTCATTCGAAGATGCTTGATGAGAGATTCTAAGCATGGATGTAGGATCCGGTGCTTTGAGGACGCGGGCCTCATCCCCTCGAGTATAGGATCTCGATGCTTTGTGGACATGGGTCTTGCTCAGAGTATAGGATCCCGATGCTTTGTGGACGCAGGCCTTCTCGTAGTGTAGGATCCCGATGCTTTGTGGATGCAGGCCTTACTCAAGTGTAGGATTCCGATGCTTTGTGGACGCGGACCTCACTTAATGTTGTTGGTGTTATCTATGTGATGCTATGTAAACGTATGAGGTACTTGTATGAGCTGTGTGTGTGATCATACATTCATAATGCTATGTTTTTAGGAGGTTATGGTAGCGCCATTGTTATTTTGCCATGATGTCATTCATGTTGCATTGCTTTATTTATTGATTTGCATGAAGCATGGTTGAGTGGCAGTGTATCCACTGAGCTTTGTTAGCTCAGCGTTCGGAATCGTTGTTTCCGTTCGCAATTTAGTAGGTTTGGCTCGTTCTTGGAGGAGCACCATAAGGGAAGGATTTCAGCGCCTCGTCTCTTCAGAGTACAATATTTAGGTCATTAGGCTATGTTTTTGTAGGGACCTATTGTATATTGTATATTGTATTCGGATTTTCAAATAATCGAGTCAAGAGTTTTATAATGTAATTTTAAAAAGGTTGTAATACCCCAATTTTTGGATTAGTGACCAAATTGTAATTTTTGAAAAGTTTATGGGGTTAAGTACAAACTTGGAAAAGTTTGGGGACTAAAGTGTAAATTTCCCTAACAAGTGATTTTATTCAGTACAAGGGTGAATCTGATCGAAATAAGAACCCTGATATCAGTTTTGAGAATTAAGATACAATATAAGGTATTGAATTTGGATTGAATAAAATTGTTAAGCATGCTCAGGCCGGGAAAATATTAGGATGGGGGACCTTCGGGAAGGTCCCATAAAAGTGTTTCTAGTCGATATTTTGGACTCAGTAAAAATAAAGAATATTCGAAGGGATTATCGATAAAGGATTTCTAAGAGAAATTTTATTTTATGGAGATTTTCGATAATTATCGGAATAATGGACTAGGTTAAGAAAATTCAGTCTAAGTCTTTATGAAAGGAAATTTTAAAGGTTTAAAAGTATCATGTGATAGATAGTGAGTTAAATTGGGTACTTTCAAAGTTGGTAAAAGTTTGACGAAAAGTGAAGTGGGAATTGAAGTTTAGTGACCAAAATAGAAATTTTGAAAGTTTTGTGGCCAAATTATAAACTTTGGAAAAAGTTTTGTGGCCAAGTTATGTAAGTTAACCCCGTAAATGAATAATTCACCCTCAAGAGTGACACTTTTGTGTTACTCAGATTTTTCGTACGAGGCCTATATTAGTGGCTATAAAGCTTTAAAGTTCGTATGAAGAAAATTTGGAAATCGTATTGAGTAAAATTTGAATATTTGAATCGAATAAATGCCATAAATAAAAATATAAGATATTTTGAGACATGGCTGGTTGGATTGGAACCAATCTGGTTCAATTTTGATGGAATGACAATTTTCAAGACTTGTTGTAAATAAAGGCTAGTTGGAGGGCAAATTGGTCATTTGACATGGATGACATTTTTGAAACTTTGAGGGCAATTTTGAAAGGTCAAATACACATGGATTTAATCATAGCCATTGATTTTGATGAGATTGAATTATAGCCATTGGATTAAAAGGGTAAAAAGGTAATTTCGCTAGTTAAATGAATTTAAAATTCATTTAATAGTGACATGTGGATTAAATGGATTAAAAGGATGAAAACATTATTTTCATCCTCCCTATGCTGTTCGAAAGTCCTAAATAAGAAGGGAAAAAGGGATTTTCAATTTTCAAGATCAAAATCAAAAGATTGAAGGCAAGTTTCAAGCAAAATTAAATTAGGTAACTTGTTCTACACTAAATCCTCTTCATTTTGATAGTATTTGTGCATGATAAAGTGAAGTATGAGTTATTTTCATGGATGAGAATGGATATGAATTTGATAGTAGATGATGGAATTGAAGTTGTATCATGTAGAATTGATGTTATAAACATAGAATCAAGCTTGAATTTGGATTGATTTCATGTTTAAGGTTATAAACTCTAACCCTAAGATTTGGGATTTTGGTTAGGAAATTAAAATTGAGGTTGATATTGAATGGATTTGGATGTTGGAAGCTTAATTTTGATGTTAGATTAAATAATTTCCCCAATTGAAATTATAGGGACTAATTCAAAATTTTTAAGAAATTAGGGGGAAATTATTGGAAAATTTATTTTAGCTTTTGAAATGATGAATTATGGTTGAAATGGCTTGAATTTGTGATTAGGGACCAAAATGAAAATTCTGAAAGTTGAAGGACCAATTCGGCAATTTAAGAAAATTTAGGGATTGGTATTGAATTTATGGAAAATTGATATAATTGAAGATTTAAGCCTGTTATGAAAGTTAAAGGATTGATATGTCAAGAAAAGAAAATTTTGGGACCTTTTTGAAAATAAAAAGTTAGTGAATGACCAAATTGAATAAAGTTGAAAGTTGAAGGAAAATTTCCAAGAATGTTAGAAAATAAATAAATGGTTTAATTGCACATGAATTTATGTACAAAAGTGAAGTAGTGACTAAAATGTCACTTTTATAAAGTTTAAGGACTAAAAAAGGAATAGTCCAAAATAAGTAATTAATTATGGAAATTGTTCAAAAATGGGTTTGAACAATTGTTTAATGTTCAAAATGGTCACTAAGGACCTAGGGACCAATTCGGCAACCTTAAAGAATATTGGGAAAAATTTTCAAGAAATTTTATATTCAAACAGTTATGTTTAAGAATCAAGTTAGTAGTGTTAGATTTAAGTCAAATACGAGAATGGTAATGTATGTGTTCGAATGGTCTTATACAGTTCTAAAAGAGATCGAAAGAGAACCAGTGATAAAAAGAAAGATAAGAACCTCGAGTAAGCGTAGTGAAGCATCCTATTCATGGCCGAGGTGAGTGCATCTATATGTTTTAAATTGAAATTAGGAAGACTTGTGAATAGTCGACCTTAAAATTTAAAATGATAATGCATTATTTATATGAAAACCTAATTTGTTGCAAACTTCAATAAAATATGAGGTAAGGATTTTATTCTGCATAATAGCAATGCATGTCTATACATGGAATATGTATATTAATAACAAAATAATACTTGATACAAATGTTATATGATTACATGATATATGAAATATTGATTTATATTTGCTATGATCAAGTATGATGAAGCATGAAACATGAAATGTTTATTTATATGTTGATCTATGTTGCCATGAATATGATTATTTATGATAAAGCTTGAAAAAATGAATAGTTAATTATATGATTGATCATGATGTTGGATTGATGATAAAAGAAATGCCCAAGTATTGAGTGTGAGAGTCCATGGTATAGTTGGCATGCCATAGAGTCTTTAGCAGTTGCATTCTTATGATTAAGTTATCAAACAAATATTGTGACAAAATGATTGTGTCACATACACCTTGGGGACCTAAGCCCTTGGTGTGCACCATGGGGATCTAAGCCCATTGTGCCTGAGTGCATTGTCGAGGTGCTTTATGTTTATGGGGAGCAAAGAGTGTCCCCGAGTACGTACTCATCTTCACGTTTAAGTTTGACACTACGGTTTCATTTCAAGATGACTCGCGTACATCGATATCATATAGCGTACTTTGGGCAATGATGAAAGAATTATGTCAAGTAAATGAATCATGTTAATTACATGAAACATGTCATGAATATGAACCATGTTACGTATATGAAATATGGTAAGTATACGAATCATACCATGTATATGAATCATGACATGTATATGAAATATGCCAAGTATATGAATCATGCCAAGTACATGAATTATGTCATGTATACGAAGTATGCCATATATATATATAAGAAATATGTTGTGCATATGAACCATGTCATGTATACAACTTATTTTACGTATATGAATTATGCCATGCATATGAATTATGCCATGTGCACATATCATGTTAGATATATGAATTAAGTCATGTATATGAAGGAAAACATACATATGAATCATGCCACGTATGAAATTCATGTCATGCAAAAGAAATATGCCATGTATAAGAATCGTGTTACATAATGGATCTTGCCATGAATAGAATTATGATACGTATATGAACCATGTCATGTATATAAACCGTATTTTTACATATAAATCATGTCAAGCATATGGACCATGTTGCTTGATGATGACAGAACATTAGAACTATGAGCAAGTTAGGAACTTAGAACATGCACAATAATATCTAGTGACCATGGAAACTTTGATAGTGCTATACTATCTTAAGTAGAGAACTTGATATGAAATCATATGATAAGATTTACTTTATTCTATGTTTACTAAATGAGATTATTGCCTCACTAAGTTCGTACTTAGCGTGTGTTATTTCACACGTAGGTTTCCCTAGTAGAGTAGCAAGAGGAGCTGATAAATCGAGAAATCCAAGTTACATTAGTAGTCACGGTATGTACATCTTAAATTATGGTTGATGTCTAGTGGGCATGTACATGTATGTATGTGGGTTTTAAAGATGCAAATTGTTTTGTAAACTTAAGTTATAATGTGTTTTCGTACTATTACAAGTGTATAGACTTAAAATATAGTTTTACTACAATTGATTATGATGTACGACATAGTTAAATATAGTTTAACCCTGATTGCACAAAAATTTGAAAATCAAGAAAGGGTCTAGGCAGTGTGCATAGTTTTCACCCTGAATTACATTTATATTTCAATAACTCAATTATGAATTTTATAAATCAATTCAGGGTCAAAACTAGTTGCACTAGACTGACATAGTTTTTAATACACAAACCAAGAAAGGGTTAAACTATAAGATATAGTTTAAAAAATTTACAAGTTAAGATTTCTTTCAATGACTCCGTAATATCTTTAATGTATATTCAGCTTATGAGTATACGTTAAGGGTGTTACATTTAATTGGTATTAGAGCTACAGGTTTAGCCGATTCTGGAAGGCTAAATCAAGTTTAATGTGATTTAAAGTTAAGTACATGCCGCTAGGATGTCCTGTTACTGATGTACTACTGTGTAACTTGATTATGCTCCTTAATAACATGAATAAGTTTTAGTAAAAATAGATGATGTTAAGTATGGATGGACTGTGATAAATGTTTAACTATAAGAATTAAGAGAAGATAGAAGAATGTTTAAAGCCAAGTATGTTGGCAACTAGTTAAAAAGGAAATGTTGCAGCAGTTCTAAATTTGAATAAGGTACTCGTACTGTTTATGAGTACGAGTTAGATTTTAATAGACCGAGTCGTATGCAATTAAATGGATGCCGATCGAAAGGCCTCGATATGAATGGTTATAAAGAAGCTTCGTTCAAGGCCCCAAAGAAAGACTTCTATAGAGAATATGTAGTAATGTGATTGACAATAATTCTTTTGGACAATGTATAAGTAATTAGAATATGCAAGAAAGGTTCATTAGGAATTCATGGAATTGAGCCCTGGCAGATTTAATGGAACTTCCATTCCATGAATTTGAAGTTATTCTTGGAATGGATTGACTATCTGCATATGATGCATATATGAAGTGTAAGAAAAAAGGGTCGATATTTCGAGGATCCAATGGTTTAAAGTAATCTTTAGGGGGAAAATTGACTGTTTAGAGTCAATAATTTTTGTAATGACAGCTCAAAGGCTGTTATTCAATAGATGAAACATGTTTGGTTGTATGGAAGATACACAAAAGTTACTTAAGAAGATTGAAGACATCCTGAATGAAAAGGAATTTCCTGATATATTTTCGGATGAGTTATCAGGGTTACTTCCGGATAAGGAAATATAGTATGGGATTGATATTATCCTAGAATCAATGGCGCCATATAGGATGGCACCAATAGGGTTAAGAGAAATAAAGGCTCAATTACAAGAATTGCTTGATTGGGGTTATATTTGACCAAGTGAATTATTATGGGGTACGTCGGTATTAATTGTAAAGAAGAAAGATGGTTCCCTATGATCATGTATAGATTAGCGACAATGGAATAAAGTAACTATTAAGAATAAATATCCTATAGCAAGGATTGAGGATTTATTTGATCAGCTTAGAGATCCAGTAGTCTTTTTAAAGAAAAATTTTTGATCAGGGTTATTATCAAATTAAGGTTAAGGAAAAAGATATACCAAAGACAACATTGAAGACTCGATTTGGATACTACGAGTTTTTGGTGATGCCTTTTCGGATTAACGAATGCCCCTGCTGCATTTATGGACCTGATGAATAGGGTATTCTAACCCTATATGGATCAGTTTGTTGTGGCCTTTAAAGATAATATTTTAGTTTATTCAAAGATCGAAGTTGAGCATAGTTACCATCTTGTGTGGTACTATAAACTTTAAGGGATTAGCAGCTTTATGCCAAGTTTTCTAAATGTGAGTTCTGGTTGTTAGGAAAGTTTTGAAAGAATAAAGAAAGTTCAGATTGAAGCATCAGTTCTATTTCAACCAGAACCATGAAAAGAATGTACTCTATACAATGATATATCTCTTTATGGTTTAAGTTGCGTGTTGATGCAAGAAGGTCGTGTCATAGCTTATGCATCAAGGTAGTTCAAAACTTATGAAAAGGGATTATGATGTAGTTATTGATTATCATCATGGAAAGGCTAATGATACACTTGGATGAAAGACATTGTTTGTCTTGGGTATGATGAATACATAATTGTCTGTGGGACAAGATGGTTCCTTAACGGCAGAATGTTAATTAAAGCCAACTTTATTAGATCAAATCAAGGATTTGTAGTCTATGGATGAAGGGTGTCTTAAAAGAAGGAGACAAGTTGAACATCAGAACTTTATGTTCGAGAGATAATAAGACTAAATGGTGTCTCAACATCGATAGTGTCAGGCAGAGACCCAAGGTTTATTTCAAGGTATTTGGGTACTTTATTTGAAGCTTTAGGTACTAAATTAAATTTTAGTATGGTTTTTCATCCACAAACAGATGGGAAATCTGAGTGAATCATACAGATTGTGGAGGATATATTACGAGCTTGTATAATTGAGTTGCGGGGTCATGGGAAAAGTACTTGCCTTTGGCTGAATTTGCTTACAACAATAGTTATCAAGCAAGTATCAAGATGGCATATGAAAGAAAATATTGAACTTCCCTAAATTGGTTTGGGTTACAAGATAGAAATGTTTAGAATAACTCAAACGTTGGACGAATGATTTAACAGAAGACATGGAGGAGTAAGTAAGGATTATTCAACAATTTCAAGGTCGTCGTGGATTGAAAAAAGGATTATGCAAATAAGAAGAAAAATGATATTGAATATGAAGTTAAAAAAAATATTTTTAAAGCTTTCACCTTGAAAGATGGTGATTTTGTTCTAGTCAAAAAGGGAATATTAGTCCTAGATTTTTTGGGCCATATAAGATTCTAAAAAGAAAGAAATAAATGGCTTATTAATTGACTTTACCTCCAGATAGGAACAATACTCATTATGTGTTATACGTATTCATGCTTCGGAGGTATTGATCGGATTCTTCATGTGTAATTACTTCTGAGGAGATTGAACTACAACCAGGTTTAACGTATAAAAGAGGACTAGTAAAAATCCTAGCATAAAAGTTAAAGAATTAAGGGATAAGAAAAATTTTCAAATTAAAGTTTCCTGGAGAAATCATAAAGTAGAGAATGAATAAGCAAAATACGAAGTTGTTTGAAAAGGGGTAAACGTTGAAAATTTGAGGACGAATTTTATTAAGGGGGGAGGAATTGTAATACCCAATTTTTAGACTAGTGACCAAATTGTAATTTTTGAAAAGTTTAAAGGGTTAAAGTGTGAACTTGGAAAAGTTTGGGGACTAAAGTGTAAATTTCCCCAACATGTGATTTTATTCAGTATAAGGGTGAATCTGATCAAAATAAGAACCATGATATCAGTTTTGAGAACTAAGATACAGTAGAAGGTATTGAATTTGGATTGAATAAAATTGTTAAGCGTGCTCAAGCCAGGAAAATATTAGGATGGGTGACCTTCGAAAGGTCCCATAAAAGTGTTTCTAATCGATATTTTGGACTCAGTAAAAGTAAAGAATATTCAAAGGGATTATCGATAAAGGATTTCTAAGAGAAATTTTATTTTATGGAGATTTTTGATAATTATCGGAATAATGGACTGGGTTAAGAAAATTCAGTCTAAGTCTTTGTGAAAGGAAATTTTAAAGGTTTAAAAGTATCATGTGATAGATAGAGAGTTAAATTGGGTACTTTCAAAGTTGGTAAAATTTTGAGGAAAATTGAAGTGGGAATTGAAGTTCAGTGACCAAAATGGAAATTTTGAAAGTTTTATGGCCAAATTATAAACTTTGGAAAAAGTTTAGGGGACCAAAGTGTAATTTCCAAAAGTTATGTAAGTTAACCCCATAAATGAATAGTTCACTCTCAAGAGTGACACTTTCGTGTAACTTGGATTTTTCGTACGAGGCCTATATTAGTGGCTATAAAGCTTTAAAGTTCGTAGGAAGAAAATTTAGAAATCGTATTGAGTAAAATTCGAATATTTGAATCGAATAAATGCCATAAATAAAAATATAAGATATTTTGGGACATGGCTGGTTGGATTGGAACCAATTTGGTTCAATTTTGATGGAATGACAATTTTCAAGACTTGTTGTAAATAAAGTCTAGTTGGAGGGCAAATTGGTTATTTTCCATGGATGGCATTTTTGAAATATTTTGAAACTTTGAGGGCAATTTTGAAAGGTCAAATACACATGGATTTAATCATAGCCATTGATTTTGATGAGATTGAATTATAGCCATTGGATTAAAAGGGTAAAAAGGTAATTTCACTAGTTAAATGAATTTAAAATTCATTTAATAGTGAAATGTGGATTAAATGGATTAAAAGGATGAAAAAAATTATTTTCATCCTCCCTATGTTGTTCGAAAGTCCCAAATAAGAAGGGAAAAAGGGATTTTCAAGATCAAAATCAAAAGATTGAAGGCAAGTTTCAAGCAAAATTAAATTAGGTAACTTGTTATACACTAAATCCTCTTCATTTTGATAGTATTTTTGCATGATAAATTCAAGTATGAGTTATGTTCATGGATGAGAATGGTTATGATTTTGATAGTAGATGATGGAATTGAAGTTGTATCACGTAGAATTGATGTTATAAACATAGAATCAAGCTTGAATTTGGATTGATTTCATGTTTAAGGCTATAAACTGTAACCCTAAGATTTGGTATTTTGGTTAGGGAATTAAAATTGAGGATGATATTGAATGGGTTATGATGTTGGAAGCTTAATTTTGATGTTAGATTAAATAATTTCCCCAATTGAAATTATAGGGACTAATTTGAAATTTTTAAGAAATTAGGGGAAATTATTGGAAAATTTATTTTAGCATTTGAAATGATGAATTATGGTTGAAATGGCTTGAATTTGTGATTAGGGACCAAAATGAAATTCTGAAAGTTGAAGGACCAATTCGGTAATTTAAGAAAATTTAGGGATTGGTCTTGAATTTATGGAAAATTTATAGAATTGAAGATTTAAGCCTTTTATGAAAGTTAAAGGATTGATATGTCAAGAAAAGAAAATTTTGGGACCTTTTTGAAATAAAAAGTTAGTGAAAGACCAAAATGAATAAAGTTGAAAGTTGAAGGAAAATTTCCAAGAATGTTAGAAATAAATAAATGGTTTAATTGTACATGAATATATGTACAAAAGTGAAGTAGTGACTAAAATGTCACTTTTATAAAGTTTAAGGACTAAAAAGGGAATAGTCCAAAATGAGTAATTAATTATGGAAATTGTTCAAAAATGGGTTTGAACAATTGTTTAATGTTCAAAATGGTCACTAAGGACCTAGGGACCAATTTGGCAACCTTAAAGAATATTGGGAAAATTTTTGAAGAAATTTTATATTCAAACAGTTATGTTTAAGAATCAAGTTAGAAGTGTTAGATTTTAAGTCAAATACGAGAATGGTAATGTATGTGTTCGAATGGTCTTATACAGTTCTAAAAGAGATCGAAAGAGAACGAGTGATAAAAAGAAATATAAGAACCTCGAGTAAGCTTAGTGAGTCATCCTATTCATGGCCCAGGTGAGTGCATCTATATGTTTTAAATTCAAATTAGGAAGACTTGTGAATAGTCGACCTTAAAATTTAAAATGATAATGCATTATTTATATTAAACCTGATTTGTTGCAAACTTCAGTAAAATATGAGGTAAGGATTTTATTCTGCATAATGGCAATGCATGTCAATACATGGAATATGGATATTGATAACAAAATAATGCATGATACAAATATTATATGATTACATGATATATGAAATATTGATTTATGTTTGCTATGATCAAGTATGATGAAGCATGAAACATGAAATGTTTATTTATATGTTGATCTATGTTTCCATGAATATGATTATTTATGATAAAGCATGAAAAAAATGAATAATTAATTATATGATTGATCATGATGTTGGATTGATGATACAAGAAATGCCCAAGTATTGAGTATGAGAGTCCATGGTATAGTTGGCATGCCATAGAGTCTTTAGCAGCTGCATTCTTATGATTAAGTTATCAAACAGATATTGTGACAAAATGGATCTAAGCCCTTGGTGTGCACCCTGGGGATCTAAGCCCACTGTGCCCGAGTGCACTGGTCGAGGTGCTTTATGTTTATGGGGAGCAAAGAGCGTCCCCGAGTACGTACTCATATATAATATAAATAATACTATAGAATATATAATACATGACATATAAAACATATATATATATATATAATAAGATAAAATGCCATATATACACATAATAAATACCATATAATATATGTATAATATATATTACATATAATAAAATATATAAAAAGGATTTAAAATATAATAACATATATATATATATAATACGTATAGTATATGAGATGATATAATGTATATGTATAACATAATAATATATAAATTAAGGACCGAAATGTAAAAAAACAAAAAGCAACAGGGTACATTCGAAAAAAGGATAAATAAAGAAAGAGATAAAATTAAAACGAAAAAGAAGATGAGGGACTAGAACGAATATTAACCTATGATCGATATGAAAGATGGACAAAAGATCAAGGACTAAATAGGTGATTAGCCCATCGACCCTAAACGCGCGGATCCTCCCCAGGTCCGGGTCACCGCGCGGGTTAAATGTCGGCCAAAACAGTGTGTTGAACACAACATATAAAAGCTAAAATAAACCAAAAAAAGCATTTGAAGCCTGCTTTTTTTTAAAAAAAAAACTCAATTCCTCTAAAATCTAAAAAACCCCTTTGTTCTTTGTTTTTTAGAAACCGACAAAGCTCTGCCCCTTTCTTTTCTTCTGTAAAACCCAAAAACGAGCCCCGATTTTCAAAATAAACCTCCCCTTTCTCGAATCAAAAAAACGAAGCACGAAATTTCTTAAAAAAAACCTTTTTTGAGTTTTGAAAGAAAGCAAAAACTTAAGTTTAAAAAAACACCCCTAAGGCTCTGTAACAGAATCCTGAACTATCTGAGGGAAGGCGAGGACAAAAATGATTGATTCAACTGGTAAGAACCCTAACCCTTAATTTCTTTTGTATATTGATTCGAAATAAAAAAGCCAAAAGAAATAAAAAGAATACCTTGGAGAAAAATTTTTGTGAATATATTGATTTCTAGAAAAACTTCCTCCCTTTTACATGAATCCATTCCGGCTTTTATAGCCGATTTACTTAGAGTTTAAAAAATAAAATGTAAAACTTGAAAATTTTGGCTAGTGACCAAAATGAATAAATGAAAGTTTGGAGGCTAAAGTATAAACTTAGGAAAAGTTTAATGACTAAATTGTAACTTTCAAAAGTTATATATTTTAGTCCCGTAAATGAATAGTTTACCCCCAAGAATGACGTTTCCGTGTTACTCAAATTTTTTTGTACATAATTTGTGTTAAAAGCTATAAAAGGGTTAAGTTTGAGAAAAATTTGGATAATCGGATTAAATCGAATATTTGAGATATTTTTTTAGATGATAAGGCAAGATTAATAATATCTTTTCCATGCCTTAATTTGGAATTATTTAACATGGACAATTGGACTTAAGTTAATTTTCCATGTTAAATATGAGCCATTAGATGAAAAATGGCAAGACTGTAATTTTGGAAAATTTCAAGGGCAAAATTGAAAATTAATATAGTTCAAGGGAAAATTGGTAAACTAATAACTCAAGATTAAATCTAGGTCATTGGACGAAGGATTATGAAATGTGGCATACTGCAGATTCATTGGATTTGAGGGCAAAATAGTTATTTAACTATTTAGGAGATATTACATTAATATTAGAATAAAAGAATGCCAAATGACATTAATTAAAAGGAAAAGATAATAAAATCTTGAGAACTCAACACTTCTCTTCATGTATCACGACGGCAAAGGGAAAAAAAAGAAGGAAAATAGGTAAGGTTTGTGATTTTGATTTTTAACCTCTAAAGACTTGGATTTATGGTTTGCTTATGAAATACAAGGTTGTTCTCCTTTAAATTCTCTTTCATTTGGTATAAGAAATTCATGGAATAGTTGAAGATAACTTTTGAATTTTGGGGAGAGATAATTTAGGGTTTAGGGATTCAAATGCATTAGGATTGTTATGTGATGTTCTATCATTTCCATGCTTGATTGAAGTTGAAATTGATGTATTCTTGATGGAATATCATTTGATGAATTATGGTTTAATTTGGGGGTTTAAGGATTCAAGTTGAATTTGGATTTTTCATGGAAGGAAAATTTTGGAACAATATAATTAAAGGTTAATTAGAGGTGCTGGAATGGTTAAAGGATGCTAAAGATGTGAATTATGAAATCTGCCCAGAATTTTAGTCTTTGGAAGTGAGTTTGGAAATTCACCAGAAAATCCATAAAATGATTAGGAAGTAAGCCAAATACCATTATATTCCTGGTTTAGTCTAGTTTCGTTTAAAACAAACGGTGACTGATTTTGATTGGGACATCAAAAGATATGAATTTGTAAGTGATGAAAGGTCAGAAAATAGAGTAGCAGTCTGCTCCGAAATTCAGCACTGAAATTCGACTTTGAAAATTTGTCATAAATTGTACGAGTTGAGTTTGGAATTCAATAGATAAAGCAATGACCAAGATTGAAGTTCTCTTAATACATGAATTTCAGTTTGGGATAAGAAGTGTCAAGGTGAGTGCCTTTATCTGTTTTAAAATGTATTTAGGAAGACTTGCGACAAGTCGACCTATATGATTTTATCGAATTAATAATATTCGTTTTCATATGATATATGATATTTTCACATGCATAAAGTAAATGTTTGGTACATGATGGGGTATGAACTGCCCTATTGTGCTTTGTTTATGATAATTTTTATTATCATATATCGATAATTATGTTACCGGGGTGATCTATGGTATAATTAATATTAATTTTTATGTGTGAAATATAATATTTTCACAAGCAAAAAGAGATGGTTTTGTACATGATAGGGCATGACCTGCCTTATTATGTTTTGTTTATGATAATTTTATTATCATATATTGATGATTGTTACAGAATGAATTATGGAATAATGGAGTAAGAACTTCTCTATTATTTTGATTTATCGATGATGATATTTTTACCATCTATAAAATGATATATTGCAAAGGTAATGGTATTGTTTTATTTCCCAAAATTACCATGAGAGTTACAGTATAGTGGCATGCCATAAAAGACTAGCAGTCTGGAACTGCATTGTAGCTACCCTTGCCACATGGTGGCTAGCATTCTGCGAATGCATTGATCTTCGGATCTAGTAGTCTGGGACTACCATCACTTCGGTGACTAGTGCTCTGGAGCACAATAAGCTCGTATTAATGTAATGTTTGCCTTTGTCCTTAGGGGAAATGGCTAGTACTCTAGGAGTACACGATCTCGTATACTTAGTTTCTCTATATATGTACTTCTTGGGCTATTGGTATAAAAGAACTTTTGCAGAATGATTTTTATAAATATTTCATCTTTGCTTTAAAGCAATATTGATTTGAAATTGTTTTATAAGGGAATTGTTTATACTATGTTATACTTAAATACTGATTATTATTTAATTTTATGATTACCTTATAATGCCTCACTAAGTTTGTACTTAGCGTGTGTTTTGCCTGTGCACACGTAGTTGGTTCGAGACATTGGGTGTAAGTAAGGCGTTGCATCAAATTCAGAAAATTTTCATAAAGCTACTCTAGTAATGACATCCTACTTGAGGTTTTTAATTAATTTTAGTGGCATGTATATATAAGATAAATTTGTCTATTTTGGTTTAAAGTCTATTATTTATCAAACACATAATTTTTTTTTGTAAAGTAAAGGAGCTCCGATTTTGTATACAAGTTAATTTTAAATATTTTTAAAGGTTTTAAATTTATAGAATTTTTGAATAAAAAAATTATGTTATTGTTCTATGACATCTCTGTCTCATATTTGGTAATCGAACACAGGAAATTAGGTGTTACATTTATTGGTATCAGAGCTATAGGTTTAGCCGGTTCTGGATCCAAATTGAGCTTGTTATCAGTAAGTGTATACATGCCACTAGGATGTCATTATTAGTGTATTGATGCTTGAGTGACTTGATGCAACTGCTTATTGAATTGATTGTGTAAAGTTATAGACGTCCAAAGTCGGGAGATCGCGTCGAGCGAAGAACAGTTGGGTAAAAAGAAATAAGGCCCGTAAAAGTATTAAAAAGGTTAATTATTAACTGTTTTCCGCTCAATATGATGTTAATGTGTTGGTGTAGTTGGAAATGCCTAGCTAAACCAAAGTTTATTATTTCGAACCTTGGATATGATTTTAAATGAAATTCAGCCCCAAGTTCCTTTGACTTTTATTGCTAGAGAGCTGGGAAGACTTGAAGTGTGAGACTTTAGGTGGGGTATTGATGGAAAACCAATGTCGCTAGACTATTGGTTTGATAAAAAAAAAGAGAGATACAAAAAGGGCTTCGTTGTGATGATCAGAGAAAGCTCGATGTGACAGTAACTTATCTCTTGGGACATAGCACAAGAGTAATTAAACCTGTAAAAATTACTCGATAGTAATTCAAAGAAATTGAATTTTAGTAAGATTAATGGAGTTGCTTCTTATGATTTTTTTTTGCTTAAAACGAATAGTTCTGAAAGGAACTAGAAAGTTCGGAGATTGTAATGATGAGTGAAAAATTAAATTTTTTTGATCAATGTGGTTCAATATAATTTTTTTTGGAAACTGCTATCACAAGGATATAAGAACTTTCTAGCTTATGTTGTGAACATATAAGTATTCAAAGGTGAACTTGGAAAGTATATCAATTATCAATGAATAACAGGATGTGTTCCCTCAGGAATTGCCAAGGTTACCATCTGATTGTGAAATGAAATTCAGGATTTAGGTTTTCTCTAGCACTGAACTTATATCAAAGGTACTGTACAAAATGGCTCTTACAGAGATAAGAGAGGTAAAGTTTCAGTTACATTAAATATATGATTAAGGTTTTATACGACTTAATATATTACCTTGGGGAATTTTAGTAATATTTGTGAAAAAGATTAATGGTTTGATGAGATTATGTATTGATTATCGTCAAATAAATAAAGTGGTATTAAAAAGTAGATAATTTATGTTGTAGATTGATGATCCCTTCAATCAATTCAATGGAGTAGAAGTGTTCTCCAAAATTAATCTTCATTCGAAGTATATCAATTGAAGGTCAAGGAGGAGAATATTCTTCAAAAATAAATTCAAGACACGAATTGGGCATTGTGTGTAACACCCTTAACATATACTCGTAAATAGAATATACATTAAAGATGTTATGAAGTCGTTTAAAGAAATCTCGACTAATAAATTTATTTTTACAAGTATTTACAAATTTTATTTTATAAATCTAACCCTTTCTCGTTTTCTTGAAAACCCAACTTATGTGCAGTTAGCTAGTTTCAACCCTGAATTAATTATTTTAAAACATATTTGGCAATTACTAAAAACAACAATCCAATTCAGGGTGAAAACTAGGTTCGCTATCTAGGCCCTTTCTTGACTTTAAAATCTTTATGCAATTACTGATTATTCTTATTAGCAAAGTAATTATCCTTTCTGCCTTAGCTTTATTATGTTACAATGCTAATGTCTTATTTTTCTTTATCCATACACGATTCATTATCAAAACTGATTATTTATCTATCCTTTAGTCTAATTTAATGCATCATACTCTACTAGCAATTAAATAATTACATGCCCACTAGAATAAAAATTATAAATCAAAGTAAAGCACTTTAATTTTAATAAAAATTGCATAATAAATAAAATACTAAATATAACATATAAGAATTTAGAATCGTATAGAATGACTTATCGAAGTCGTTCCTCTGTCATGTAACCTGTAACAATCAACATCTCATATACATATATATGTACAATACATATTATATCAATACGATCCATTGTACTTACAATTTCAAAATAGCCCAATGTACTAAGGATGAGAATACATGGTATGCGAGTCAATGATGAGTATGCACATGTGATGACATCAACCAATTTGTTGTGCCATAATAAAAAATATATCCATGTATCGATATCAATGTATCAATGTAAACACTACTGTAACTTAACGGCATCAATAATAACGATAGGTCATAGTTGTAGAACACAACTCACTGTATCACCGCTGTAACTTAACAGCAGTATTAATCGATTGGTCATAGTTGTAAAACACAGCTCACTGTATCATTACTGTAATTTGACAGTAATATTATATCGATATACTCCACCTCTTTGGCATGCCAATATACCAAGACTCTCAATAATCATACAATGGGATTTTTGAACAATTCACTATTATGAACCTTTTATTCATTTCGATAATATCAATGGATCAAAATCAATAATTTTAACATATAAAAATGTGCATAGGGCATTTCATACCCGAAATCATTCACAAAATCATTTAATATAAATCAAATCATTTTCTTTCAACATTTGAGTTTGACTTATCACAAGTCTTCCTCGTATCATAATTAAAATAAATAAGATTGCACTCACCTGGGCCATTTATTAGCTTGCCTCACTAAGCTCTACTCGATCCTTTCCTTCATAATACTTCGACCCTTCTTTTTATCCAAATCAAACTTCATTGATCATATAAATATTAATAACATTCGTTAGATTCAAATCTAACAATACTTTAAACATGCTATCGAATCTAGCCATTCGAATATACAAAATTTCCAAAAGTTTTTCCTTCCTTCCTTATACTATCCAAAACCCATTTTGGTATTTAATGACCATTTAGAACTTCTATTAACCCCTTTCAAGCTTACTAATTAACCTTAGATATAAAATGCATCAATTCTCATTTTCTGACAGATTACACTACCTTCAAAGAAATATTTCTATAAAATATTCTAAACCTCAGAATTCAATTCCGTTTGTTCTGAAAGAAACTAGATTCGGTAAGCTTTTCAACCATATATATTAATAGCCCAAATTCAACTGGTACGATTTATGGCGAATTTTCAAAGTCAATTACAATGTTGGAATTCGGAACAGACTGGTGCTCTATTTTCTGACCTTTCATCGCTTAAAAATTCATATCTTTTGACTCGGAACTCGAAATCAGTTTCCGTTTGTTGGAGGCGAAACTAGACGAACAAATCTTTACATCAGCATAAAATTCTCCTTCTAACCATTTTTTAGAATTTATGGTGAATTTTCAAACTACTGCCAAAACCAGTCTTCTATATAACTTTCCATAATAAACTTCTAATTTATACCAACTTCTTCTTATTTTTATTCTTGTCAATTTAGTCCCATCACTTGCTTCAAACCACTAATGTATCATTTTCTTCATCAAATAAATATTCAAAAATAATTCCCTTTAATTTTTCATTCTTTCTGAAATAGTCACTAAAAATGCAAAGATAAGGATTCAAACTTCTTAACTTTGCAAATTAGTCATCAAATCAACATCACTACTTGAATTCTATTATTTCAACTAAAATCAGATTTATTCCTTATCAAAAACCTCATCTCCGAATTGGTCACTTAACTTTGACAATTTGTCAAAATGGTCACTAACTCGATTTAACATCGGTTTTGCATTCTAACTTCAATTTCACATCTCCAACTTCAATAATAACATAAATACACTTCAAAATCATAAAAATTTAGATTATTCCTTTAACTTTTAGAATTGCCGAAAAGGTCCCTATACCTTTAATTTAGGGTTTTGCTTCCAAATAACAAACTCAAGCTTACTAGATCATTTATCCAACATCACAAACCCTAAATCAAACTTGAATCCATAAACCCTAATAATCTTCATACAAGCTAAAATATGTAGGGTTTAAATCCCAACTCAATAACATGATTTTAACATCACACAAACTTGGTTTCAACTTGAATTTCATCACGAAATCATAAAATCTCAAAACCCTCAATTTAGTCCATAAACCCTAATTTCTTTCTAAAGAAAATTCTCATCAATCAAGCATGTATTTCATGCATTATTTACACCAAAATATAGAGCTTTAAGAGTAGAACAACTTTGTAGTCGATGAGATTACTTGAAAATCGAGTTTTGGGCTTGAATCGAACTTGGAAAATTTTTCTCCATTTTTCTTTCTTTCTCCCCCTCATATTTCGAAATTTTAAGATGAATAATGGTCTTCATCTTTTATTTTCCATCCAATTTGGTCACATGTCTTGTATAAATGAATTTTAAATTCATTTAGATAGTGAAATTACTAAAACGCCTTTTTAATCCAATGGTTGAGATTGATCTTATCATCAATCAAGGGCCAAGATTAAATATCCCATTTCCTCTTTCCAAAATTGCCCTTATAACTTTTTAAATATTTCAAAATTGCCATTGGGGCCAAATGACCAATTTACCCTCCAACTAGTTTTTATTTACTAGTTTGCCATTCTTGTAAAAATTCAACTAAATCTAGTTGGAATCCAACCAATTATAATAAAATATTCATAAAATAGTATTTTATGACTTTTCCATGGGTTTTGGATCAGTCTCTGAAATTCCAGTTCCATCTGATTTTCCCGATATTCATAAAATACTTCTACTGCGATTTTACCTCTTTCTGAGCTATTGAATTTATTTCGAAAATTATATATTTCCATATTCGGGAAATAAACTCTATTATCCTATAAAAACTTCCTTTTCCAAGGACTTAGACTGAATTTTCTTAACTCGGTCTATTTTCCTGATACTTATCGAAAATCTTTATAGAATAAAATTTCTCTTAGAATTCCTTTATCGATATTTCATACGAATTTTCTCTACTCTTACTGAGTCCAAAATATCGATTAGAAACACTTTGATGGGACCTTCCCGAAGGTCACCCATCCTTGTATTTCTCTGGCCTGAGCACGCTTAACAATATCATTCAATCCAAATTCGGTACCTTTTTCTGCATCTTAATTCTTAAAACTGATATCAAGGTACCTATTTTAATCCGATTTACTCTTATACCGAATAAAATTACTTGCTGGGGAAATTTACACTTTAGTCTCTAAACTTTTCCAAAGTTTATACTTTAACTCCAAAACCTTCAAAATTTACATTTTGGTCACTAGCCAAAATTTGGGATATTACAATTCCTCCCCCCTTAAGAAAATTCGTCCTCGAATTTTCAAAACATACGTGTTTCAAACAATTGCAGATATTACTCCCTCATTTTCTTCTCAAACTCTCAAGTGGCTTCTTCGACCTTGTGATTTCTTCTTAGGGCCTTAACCAATGTAATTTTTCTTATTCCTTAATTCTTTAACTCCATATACCAAAGATTTCTACTAACACCTCTTCATGTATCAAGTCTAATTGTAGTTCTTCTTTTTTTTTTTTTTTCGTGAGTGATGACACATGAATAATCCAATCAATATCTCCAAAACATAAATACATATACTATAAACTTTTGCTCACTTCTGAGGATAAGATCCATTACTATGCCCTTGGTACAACTCTTTCACGATTCCTTGAGGTATAATAATTCTAAAACCAAGTTTTCCCCTTTTTGACTTGCACAAATCATCTTCTCTCGAAGTGGTAGTTTTCCTCTTTTTCTCTCCCTTTAGCTTTTAACTGATACTATCTTGACTAAAGATCAACATTTCATTTACATCTTACTTCTATGTTAGTCATAGGTAACCAATTTATCTTAAAATTGGTCTTATATTCTTAGATCTTCTACATGAGTTAACTTTCATGCTTATGTCACTGTATCATATCCAGTATGAGTCTTTTCTTAACCTCCAAGATTCGTAGACTGACGAATTACATCATCATCTTACTTTCTTTATTCTAGTCGCATTCCATATCATACTAATGAGGAGAAGCATCAAGTCATACAATCAGCATATCAGTAATATGATATCCTAGGGGCATGTATTTACTGATAAAAATCATATACAAACTTGGTTTAGTATCCAGAACCGGCTAAACCTTTGCTCTGGTACCATTAAATGTAACACCCTTTAACGTATACTCAGAATCGAATATACATTAAAGATGTTACAGAGTCATCGTTTAAAGAAATCTCCACTTATAAATTTATTTTTATAAGTATTTACAAATTTTAGTTTATAAATCTAACCCTTTCTCGATTTTCTTGAAAACCCAACCAATGTGCGATTAGCTAGTTTCAACCCGAATTAATTATATTAATACATATTTGACAATTATTAAAAACAATAGCCCAATTCAGGTGAAAACTAGGTTCGCTATCTAGGCCCTTTCTTGACTTTAAAATCTTTATACGATTACTGATTATTCTTATTAGCAAAGTAATTATCCTTTATGTCTTAGCTTTATTATGTTACAATGCTAATGTCTTATTTTGCTTTATCCATATACAATTCATTATCAAAACTGATTATTTATCTATCCTTTAGTCTAATTTAATGCATCATACTCTACTAGCAATTAAATAATTACATGCCCACTAGAGATTATCTTAATAGAATATTTTGCCCACAACATGAATAAATACTCCATCCTAATAAAACAAACACACACTAAGTAATGAACCTAGTGAGGCAAAACTTATAAATCAAAGTAAAGCACTTTAATTTTAATAAAAATTGCATAATAAATAAAATACTAAATATAACATATAAGAATTTAGAATCATATAGAATGACTTATCGAAGTCGTTCCTCTGTCATGTAACATGTAACAATCAACATCTCACATACATATATATGTACAATACATATTATATCAATACAATCCATTGTACTTTCAATTTCAATATAGCCCAATGTACTATGGATGAGAATACATGGTATGCGAGTCAATGATGAGTATGCACATGTGATGACATCAACCAATTTGTTGTGCCATAATAAAAAATATATATCCATGTATCGATATCAATGTATCAATGTAAACACTACTCAGTAACTTAATGGCATCAATAATAACGATAGGTCATAGTTTTAGAACACAACTCACTATATCACCCTCGTAACTTAACAGCGAGATTAACCGATTGGTCATAGTTGTAAAACACAGCTCACTATATCATTATTTTAATTTGATAGTAATATTATATCGATATACTCCACCTCTTTGGCATGCCAATATACCAAGACTCTCAATAATCATACAATGGGATTTTTGAACAATTCACTATTATGAACATTTTATTCATTTCGATAATATCAATGGATCAAAATCAATAATTTTAACATATAAAAATATGCATAGGGCAGTTCATACCCGAAATCATTCACAAAACCATTTAATATAAATCAAATTCTTTTTTTTTCAACATTTGAGGTTGACTTATCACAAGTCTTCCTCGTATCATAATTAAAATAAATAAGATTGTACTCACCTGGGCCATTTATTAGCTTGCCTCACTAAGCTCTACTCGATCCTTTCCTTCATAATACCTTCGACCCTTCTTTTTATCCAAATCAAACTTCATTGATCATATAAATATGAATAACATTCGTTAGATTCAAACTAACAATACTTTAAACATGCTATCGAATCTAGCCATTCGAATATACAAAATTTCAAAAAGTTTTTCCTTCCTTCCTTATACTATCCAAAACCCATTTTGGTCTTTAATGACCATTTAGAACTTCTATTAACCCCTTTAAAGCTTACTAATTAACCTTAGATATAAAATGCATCAATTCTCATTTTCTGACATATTGCACTACCTTCAAAGAAATATTTCTATTAAATATTCTAAAACTCAGAATTCAATTCCGTTTGTTCTAAGAGAAACTATATTCAGTAAGCTTTTCAACCATATAATTTAATATCCAAAATTCAACTTGTACGATTTATGGCGAATTTTCAAAGTCAATTACAATGTTGGAATTCGGAACAGACTGGTGCTCTATTTTCTGACCTATCGTCACTTAAAAATTCATATCTTTTGACTCGGAACTCGAAATCAGTTTCCGTTTGTTGGAGGAGAAATTAGACGAACAATTATTTAAATCAACATAAAATTCTCCTTCTAACCATTTTTTTAGAATTTATGGTGAATTTTCAAACTTACTGCCAAAACCAGTCTTCTATATAACTTTCCATAATAAACTTCTAATTTATACTAACTTCTTCTTATTTTTATTCTTGTCAATTTAGTCTCATCACTTGGTTCAAACCACTAATGTATCATTTTCTTCATCAAATAAATATTCAAAAATAATTCCCTTTAATTTTTCGTTCTTTCTGAAATATTCATTAAAAATGCAAATATAAGGATTCAAACTTCTTAACTTTGCAAATTAGTCATCAAATCAAAACAAACTACTTGAATTCTATTATTTCAAATAAAATCATATTTATTCCTTATCAAAAATCTCATCTCCGAATTGGTCACTTAACTTTGACAAATTTGTCAAAATGGTCACTAACTCGATTTAACATTGGTTTTGCATTCTAACTTCAATTTCACATCTCCAACTTCAATAATAACATAAATACACTTCAAAATCATAAAAATTTAGATTATTCCTTTAACTTTTAGAATTGCTAAAAAAGGTCCCTATACCTTTAATTTAGGGTTTTGCTTCCAAATAACAAATTAAAGCTTACTAGAACATTTATCCAACATCACAAACCCTAAATCAAACTTGAATCCATAAACCCTAATCATCTTAATATAAAACTAAAATATGTAGGGTTTAAATCCCAACTCAATAACATGATTTTAACATCACACAAACTTGGTTTCAACTTGAATTTCATCATGAAATCATAAAATCTCAAAACCCCCAATTTAGTCCATAAACCCTAATTTCTTTCTAAAGAAAATTATCATCAATCAAGCATGTATTTTATGCATTATTTACACCAAAATATAGAACTTTAAGAGTAGAACAACTTTGTAGTTGATGAGATTACTTGAAAATCGAGTTTTGGGCTTGAATCGAACTTGGAAAATTTTTCTCCATTTTTCTTTCTTTCTCCCCCTCATATTTCGAAATTTTAAGATGAATAATGGTCTTCATCTTTTATTTTCCATCCAATTTGGTCACATGTCTTGTATAAATGAATTTTAAATTCATTTAGATAGTGAAATTACTAAAATGTCCTTTTAATCCAATGGTTGAGATTGATCTTATCATCAATCAAGGGCCAAGATTAAATATCCCATTTCCTCTTTCCAAAATTGCCCTTATAACTTTTTAAATATTTCAAAATTGCCATTGGGGCCAAATGACCAATTTACCCTCCAACTAGTTTTTATTTACTAGTTTGCCATTCTTGTAAAAATTAAATTAAATCTAGTTGGAATCCAACCAATTATAATAAAATATTCATAAAATAGTATTTTATGACTTTTCCATGGGTTTTGGATTAGTCTCTAAAATTCAGTTCCATCCGATTTTCCCGATATTCATAAAATACTTTTATTGCGATTTTACCTCTTTCGAGCTATTGAATTTATTTCTAAAAATTATATATTTCCATATTCGAAAAATAAACTCTATTATCCTATAAAAACTTCCTTTTCCAAGGACTTAGACTGAATTTTCTTAACGGTCTATTTTTTCCGATACTTATCAAAAATCTTTATAGAATAAAATTTCTCTTAGAATTCCTTTATCGATATTTCATACGAATTTTCTCTACTCTTACTGAGTCCAAAATATCGATTAGAAACACTTTGATGGGACCTTCCCGAAGGTCACCCATCCTTGTATTTCTCTGCCTTGAGCACGCTTAACAATATCATTCAATCCAAATTCGGTACCTTTTTCTGCATCTTAATTCTTAAAACTGATATCAAGGTACCTATTTTAATCCGATTTACTCTTATACCGAATAAAATTACTTGCTGGGGAAATTTACACTTTAGTCTCTAAACTTTTCCAAAGTTTATACTTTAACTCCAAAACCTTCAAAATTTACATTTTGGTCACTAGCCAAAATTTGGGATATTACAATTCCTCCCCCCTTAAGAAAATTCGTCCTCGAATTTTCAAAACATACGTGTTTCAAACAATTGCAGATATTACTCCCTCATTTTCTTCTCAAACTCTCAAGTGGCTTCTTCGACCTTGTGATTTCTTCTTAGGGCCTTAACCAATGTAATTTTTCTTATTCCTTAATTCTTTAACTCCATATACCAGTATTTCTACTAACACCTCTTCATGTATCAAGTCTAATTGTAGTTCTTCTTTTTTTTTTTCAGGAGTGATGACACATGAATAATCCAATCAATATCTCCAAAACATAAATACATATACTATAAACTTTTGCTCACTTCTGAGGATAAGATCCATTACTATGCCCTTGGTACAACTCTTTCACGATTCCTTGAGGTATAATAATTCTAAAACCAAGTTTTCCCCTTTTTGACTTGCACAAATCATCTTCTCTCGAAGTGGTAGTTTTCCTCTTTTTCTCTCCCTTTAGCTTTTAACTGATACTATCTTGACTAAAGATCAACATTTCATTTACATCTTACTTCTATGTTAGTCATAGGTAACCAATTTATCTTAAAATTGGTCTTATATTCTTAGATCTTCTACATGAGTTAACTTTCATGCTTATGTCACTGTATCATATCCAGTATGAGTCTTTTCTTAACCTCCAAGATTCGTAGACTGACGAATTACATCATCATCTTACTTTCTTTATTCTAGTCGCATTCCATATCATACTAATGAGGAGAAGCATCAAGTCATACAATCAGCATATCAGTAATATGATATCCTAGGGGCATGTATTTACTGATAAAAATCATATACAAACTTGGTTTAGTATCCAGAACCGGCTAAACCTTTGCTCTGGTACCATTAAATGTAACACCCTTAACGTATACTCGTAAATCGAATATACATTAAAGATGTTACAGAGTCGTTTAAAGAAATCTCCACTTATAAATTTATTTTTATAAGTATTTACAAATTTTAGTTTATAAATCTAACCCTTTCTCGATTTTCTTGAAAACCCAACCAATGTGCAGTTAGCTAGTTTCAACCCCGAATTAATTATATTAATACATATTTGACAATTATTAAAAACAATAGCCCAATTCAGGGTGAAAACTAGGTTCGCTATCTAGGCCCTTTCTTGACTTTAAAATCTTTATACGATTACCGATTATTCTTATTAGCAAAGTAATTATCCTTTATGTCTTAGCTTTATTCTGTTACAATGCTAATGTCTTATTTTGCTTTATCCATATACAATTCATTATCAAAACTGATTATTTATCTATCCTTTAGTCTAATTTAATGCATCATACTCTACTAGCAATTAAATAATTACATGCCCACTAGAGATTATCTTAAGCTAGAATATTTTACTGATGTTTTGCAGATTGAAGCTTGATCAACATGCTCGACTCCTCCTCAAATACTCCATCCTAATCTACGTGTGAAACAAACACACACTAAGTACGAACCTAGTGAGGCAAAACTTATAAATCAAAGTAAAGCACTTTAATTTTAATAAAAATTGCATAATAAATAAATTACTGAATATAACATATAAGAATTTAGAATCATATAGAATGACTTATCGAAGTCGTTCCTCTGTCATGTAACATGTAACAATCAACATCTCACATACATATATATGTACAATACATATTATATCAATACAATCCATTGTACTTTCAATTTCAATATAGCCCAATGTACTATGGATGAGAATACATGGTATGCGAGTCAATGATGAGTATGCACATGTGCTGACATCAACCAATTTGTTGTGCCATAATAAAACAATATATCCATGTATCGATATCAATGTATCAATGTAAACACTACCGTAACTTAATGGCATCAATAATAACGATAGGTCATAGTTTTAGAACACAACTCACTATATCACCCTCGTAACTTAACAGCAGTATTAACCGATAGGTCATAGCAGTAAAACACAGCTCACTATATCATTATTTTAATTTGATAGTAATATTATATCGATATACTCCACCTCTTTGGCATGCCAATATACCAAGACTCTCAATAATCATACAATGGGATTTTTGAACAATTCACTATTATGAACATTTTATTCATTTCGATAATATCAATGGATCAAAATCAATAATTTTAACATATAAAAATATGCATAGGGCAGTTCATACCCGAAATCATTCACAAAACCATTTAATATAAATCAAATTCTTTTTTTTTCAACATTTGAGGTTGACTTATCACAAGTCTTCCTCGTATCATAATTAAAATAAATAAGATTGTACTCACCTGGGCCATTTATTAGCTTGCCTCACTAAGCTCTACTCGATCCTTTCCTTCATAATACCTCGACCCTTCTTTTGATCCAAATCAAACTTCATTGATCATATAAATATGAATAACATTCGTTAGATTCAAACTAACAATACTTTAAACATGCTATCGAATCTAGCCATTCGAATATACAAAATTTCCAAAAGTTTTTCCTTCCTTCCTTATACTATCCAAAACCCATTTTTGGTCTTTAATGACCATTTAGAACTTCTATTAACCCCTTTAAAGCTTACTAATTAACCTTAGATATAAAATGCATCAATTCTCATTTTCTGACATATTGCACTACCTTCAAAGAAATATTTCTATTAAATATTCTAAAACTCAGAATTCAATTCCGTTTGTTCTAAGAGAAACTATATTCAGTAAGCTTTTCAACCATATAATTTAATATCCAAAATTCAACTTGTACGATTTATGGCGAATTTTCAAAGTCAATTACAATGTTGGAATTCGGAACAGACTGGTGCTCTATTTTCTGACCTATCGTCACTTAAAAATTCATATCTTTTGACTCGGAACTCGAAATCAGTTTCCGTTTGTTGGAGGAGAAATTAGACGAACAATTATTTAAATCAACATAAAATTCTCCTTCTAACCATTTTTTTAGAATTTATGGTGAATTTTCAAACTTACTGCCAAAACCAGGCTTCTACATAGCTTTCCATAATAAACTTCTAATTTATACTAACTTCTTATTTTTCTTCTTGTCAATTTAGTCTCATCACTTGGTTCAAACCACTAATGTATCATTTTCTTCATCAAATAAATATTCAAAAATAATTCCCTTTAATTTTTCGTTCTTTCTGAAATATTCATTAAAAATGCAAATATAAGGATTCAAACTTCTTAACTTTGCAAATTAGTCCTCAAATCAAAACAAATACTTGAATTCTATTATTTCAAATAAAAATCATATTTAATCCTTATCAAAAATCTCATCTCCGAATTGGTCACTTAACTTTGACAAATTTGTCAAAATGGTCACTAACTCGATTTAACATTGGTTTTGCATTCCAACTTCAATTTCACATCTCCAACTTCAATAATAACATAAATACACTTCAAAATCATAAAAATTCAGATGATTCCTTTAACTTTCAGAATTGCTAAAAAGGTCCCTATACCTTTAATTTAGGGTTTTGCTTCCAAATAACAAATTAAAGCTTACTAGAACATTTACCCAACATCACAAACCCTAAATCAAACTTGAATCCATAAACTCTAATCATATTAATATAAACTAAAGTATGTAGGGTTTAAATCCCAACTCAATAACATGATTTTAACATCACACAAACTTGGTTTCAACTTGAATTTCATCATGAAATCATAAAATCTCAAAACCCCCAATTTAGTTCGTAAACCCTAATTTCTTTCTCATGAAAATTATCATCAATCAAGCATGTATTTTATGAATTATTTACACCAAAAGATAGAACTTGAAGAGTAGAACAACTTTGTAGTTGATGAGATTACTCGAAAATCGAGTTTCGGGGCTTGAATCGAACTTGGAAATATTTCTCCATTTTTCTTTCTTTCTCCCCCTCATATTTCGAAATTTTAAGATGAAGAATGGTCTTAATCTTTTATTTTTCATCCAATTTGGCCACATGTCTTGTATAAATGAATTTTAAATTCATTTAGATAGTGAAATTACTAAAATGTCCTTTTAATCCAATGGTTGAGATTGATCTTATCATCAATCAAGGGCCAAGACTAAATCTCCCATTTCAGCTTTCCAAAATTGCCCTTATAACTTTTTAAATATTTCAAAATTGCCATTGGGGCCAAATGACAAATTTACCCTCCAACTAGTTTTTATTTACTAGTTTGCCATTCTTGTAAAAATTAAATTAAATCTAGTTGGAATCCAACCAATTATAATAAAATGTTCATAAAATAGTATTTTATGACTTTTCCATGGCTTTTGGATTAGTCTCTAAAATTCCAGTTCGATCCGATTTTCTGATATTCATAAAATACTTTTATTGCGATTTTAGCTTTTTTCGAGCTATTGAATTTATTCTAAAAATTCTATATTTCCATATTCGGGAAATAAACTCTATTATCCTATAAAAACTTCATTTTCCTGATACTTATCAAAAATCTTGATAGAATAAAATTCCTCTTAGAATTCCTTTATCGATAATCCATACGAATTTTCTCTACTCTTAATGAGTCCAAAATATCGATCAGAAATACTTTGATGGGACCTTCCCGAAGGTTACCCATCCTTGTATTTCTCTGGCCTGAGCACGTTTAACAATTTTATTCGATCCAAATTAAATACCTTTTTCTGCATCGTAATTCTTAAAACCGGTATCAAGGTACCTATTTTAATCCTATTTACTCTTATACTGAATAAAATTACTTAATGGGGAAATTTACACTTTAGTCCCTAAATTTTTCCAAAGTTTATACTTTAACCCCAAAACTTTCAAAATTTACATTTTGGTCACTAGCCAAAATTTGGGATATTACACTGTGAGTTCATAGTGGTGCATTATTGGCCATGCTAATGCTCCAGTAGCATTCATGGATTTGATAAATAGAGTGTTCTAATCGTATTCGGATCGGTTTGTCGTGGTAATGATATATTTTAAGTGCCCAAAGACAAGGGAATGTTTTTATTTATAATTTCGGGTGGTATTACAGATTTTACAAAAACAGAAATTGTATGCCAAGTTGTTCAAGTATGGATTCTAGATATTTGAGGTTGTCTAAATATGAATTTTGCACATCTGAAGTTGCATTTTTAGGCTATATTGTCGAGACCGATGGAATTTGATTGGATTAAAAAAATGGATTCTGACAGAAGCTCCTGTGTTAGTATAGAAAGACTTTACACTCTATAGCGATGTTTCCCATAATAGATTGGGATACGTACGGATAAAAAGGGGCAAATTAGTGGCATGTGCATCATGGCAACTCGAGATTCATGAGATAAATTACTCGACTCATGATCTAGAGTTAGATACAATAGTATATGCTTTAAAAAATAGTGTCATCATCTATATGGTGAAAGATGTTATGCATTCGAGATTATAAAAATTCGAAAGTACTTGATGAACCAAAAAGGATCAGAACCTGCGGTAGAGGTGGTAGATAGAACTCCTCAAGGATTATGATGTTGCGATTGACTACTATCTTGGAAATGCCAATATAGTAGCCAATGCACTTAGTTGAAAGATATTCTCTACTTTAAGAGTAATGAATGTGAAACTATAATTAAAAAAGAATGATATGTTAATTACTAAACTTTAGATTAAACCTATTCGTTTAGGTCGAATTAAAGATTTTCAGTTAAAAGATGAAAAAAATGTTGTCAGGGTTAAAAAAATTGAAAATGTGGAAAATAAAGACTTCAAAGTTAAGTATGTCGGATGTTTGAGGAAAATATTATGCCTTGATGATGATGAGTGGAAACTAGAACGTCTTAATAAAGAACACTGCAGTCCATTTTCAATGCGTCCAAAAGGGAATAGGATGTATCTAGATCTGAAGAGCAAACATTGATGGCCACATATAAAAAGGACAGTAACTTAATTTATGGCTACATGCTTGACAGGCTAGCAACTGGAAGCAAAACATCAAGTACCATCAGAAATGTTATAACATATTTACATTCCCCTGTGGAAGTGGAAAAGAGTTACGAGGGATTTCGTAACTAGGTTATCAATGATACCAAGTAAAAATGATTTGGGTAATTTTGGTCAGATAGAATAAATCTATAATGAATGAATATGCTGAGCTCTAAATCTGAAATATTGTGAAGTTACGTGATGTACCTATTTTCATTGTGTATGATTAAGATCCAAGGTTATCTCTAGATTTTAGAGTTCCTTGCATAAGGCATTAGGGACTCGGTATAAATTTTAACATTGTTTTGTATCCATAGAATGATGAACAATCTAAAAGGTTAATTTAGATTTTGAGTGATATGTATAGTTTTTATTTGATTGAGTTTGCAGGCTCATGGAAAAAGTAAGTGTTATTAGATAAAATTTCTTACAATAACAGTTATCAATCGAGTATAAAGATGGCTTATCAAAAGTTTAGTATGAAAGAAGATCAGGATAAACATTTATGAATAGTGCTACAAGTCATGTGGGAAAGGTAGTTGTATGCAAAGTTACCCAAATGTGAATTTGATTAATTCAAGTTGCAGTTTTAGGTCACATTGTCTCAACAAAGAGGATCTGAGTAGATCCTAAGAAAGTTAAGATGGTAGCACTGGTATTAATACAGTCTGAAGTTAATAAGGATTCCATGTTATTTAATGATACGTCCCATAATAGGTTGGGATGTGTGTTGATGTAATAAGGCTAAAGTAGTAGATGATGTATTTATCCAAAAGTTATTCTTTTCCTTATAAGCATTAAATGACCAATTATCTTCGAAAGAAAATAATGTATTGATTACACACCTTCAGCTCAAGTCTACTTTGACAAGTGAGATCAAAGATTTACAGATGAAAGATAAGATATGCTTGAAAAGAATTCAGTAGGGTAAAAAGGGAAAATTAAAGATTTCGATGTTAAGGCTAAAGGATGTTCATATTATCAAGGGATAATTTATATTCCCGATGATAATGAGTTAAAAAGAGAACTAAAAGGTAATTGGATCTGATTCAGTTCAGGATGTGGAGAATAAAGTAAGAATGGTTCGAAGCAAATTTAGAATTGCTTTAGAATGATGGAAATTATATGTTGATCTTTAAAGAAAATATATTTAATATGAAGTTAAGGATAAAGTATTCCTTAAAAGTTTCACCTTGGAAAAAGGTGTTATGGCTCAAACCAAAAGTAAAGCTTAGCCTAAGATTCATTGACCAATATTAGGTTCTGAAGAAGAATTAAAATCCATGATGTCTTTCATATGTCGGTGCTTTTGAAGTGTTGACTTGATTCTTCACATATCATAATAATAGAAAAGGATTGAGATTCAATTAAATTTCACTTACGAAGAGGAACCGACAAAGATCATCGTTTATGGAGTCAAAGAATTGAGAAATAAAAGAGATTTCTATAGTAAAGATTCATGAAAGAATCACAAAGTGGTAGAAACCATATGACAGATTGATTAGAGAATTAGCATATATGTTCTAAAATTTGAGGAAAAATTTTCTTAAGGGGGTGAGAATTGTAATACCTCAAAATTTTGGCTAGTGACAAAAATGAATAAAATGAAAGTTTGGTGGCTAAAGTATAAACTTAGGAAAAGTTTACGGACTAAATTGTAATTTTTGAAAGTTATGTATTTTAGTCCGGTAAATGAATAATGTACCCCCAGGAATGACGCTTCCGTGTTACTCGAATATTTTGTACAAAATTTGTGCTAAAAGCTATAAAAGGGTTAAGTTTGAGAAAAATTCAGATAATCGGATCGAATCGAATATTTGAGATATTTTGTTAGATGATAAGGCAAGATTAATAATATCTTTTCCATGCATTAATTTGGAAGGATTTAACATGGACCATTAGATTTAATTTGATTTTCCATGTTAAATATGAGCCGTTAGATGATAATGGCAAGATTGTAATTTTGGAAATTTTCAAGGGTAAAATTGGAAATTAATATAGTTCAAGGGAAAATTGGTAAACTACTAACTCAAGATTAAATCTAGGTCATTGGATGAAGGATGATGAAATGTGGCATAATATGGATTCATTGGATTTGAGGGTAAAATAGTCATTTGACTATTTGGGAGATATTAAATTAATATTAGAATAAAAGAATGCCAAATGGCATTAATTAAAAGGAAAAGAAAATAAAATCTTGAGAACTCAACACTTCTCTTCATGTATCACAACAGCAAAGGGAAAAAGAAGAATGGAAAATAGGTAAGGTTTGTGATTTTGATTTTTAACCTCTAAAGACTTGGATTTATTGTTTGCTTATGAAATGCAAGGTTGTTCTCCTTTAAATTCTCTTTCATTTGGTATAAGAAATTCATGGAATAGTTGAAGATAACTCTTGAATATTGAGGAGAGATTATTTAGGGTTTATAGATTCAAATGAATTAGGATTGTTATGTGATGTTCTATCATTCCATGCTTGATTGAAGTTGAAATTGATGTATTCCTTATGGAATATCATTTGATGAATTATGGTTTAATTTGGGGTTTAAGGATTCAAGTTGAATTTGGAGTTTTCATGAAAGGAAAATGTTGGAACAATATAATTAAAGGTTAGTTAGAGGTGTTGGAATGGTTAAAGGATGCTAAAGATGTCAATTATGAAATCTGCCCAGAATTTTAGTCTTTGGTAGTGATTTTGGAAATTCACCAAAAATTCCATAAAAATGATTATGAAGTAAGCTAAATACCATTGTATTCCTGGTTTAGTCTAGTTTCATTTAAAACAAACGGTGACTGATTTTGATTGGGATATCAAAAGATATGAATTTTTAGTGACAAAAGGCCAGAAAGCAAAGTAGCATTCTATTCTGAAATTCACATTGGAATTCAACTTTGAAAAATCGTCATAAATTGTACGAGTTGAATTTGGGCTATTAGTTTATATGGTTAAATAGCTTATCGAATCTAGTTTTTGTCAGAATAAACGGAATTGAATTCTGAGTTGTAGATTATTTTATATAAATATTTCTTTGAAGGTAGAGTAGACTGACAAATTACAAAATGAGTACCTTATTGGTGTTATTAATTTGTGCATGTAAGAGATGAATGTGAAGCATTCAAGTAAACACGAGAAATCGAAAATTCAGTAGATAAAGCAATGACCAAGCATGAAGTTCTCTTAATACACGCATTTTAGTTTGGGATAAGAAGTGTCGACCTATATGATTTTATTGAATTAATAATATTAGTTTTCATATGAAATATGATATTTTCACATGCATAAAGTAAATGTTTGGTACATGATGGGGTATGAACTGCCCTATTGTGTTTTGCTTATGATAATTTTTATTATCATATATCGATAATTATGTTACCGGAGTAATTTATGGTATAATTAATATTGATTTTTATGTGTGAAATATAATATTTTCACAAGAAAAAAGAGATGGTTTTGTACAAGATAGGGTATGAACTGACTTATTATGTTTTGTTTACGATAATTTTATTGTCATATATTGATGATTGTTACAGAATGAATTATGGAATAATGGAGTAAGAACTTCTTATTATTTTGATTTATCGGTGATGAGATTTTTACCAACTATAAAATGATATATTTCAAAGGTAATGGTATTGTTTTATTGTCCAAGATTACCATGAGAGTTACAGTATAGTGGCATGCCATAAGAGACTAGCAGTCTGGGACTGCATTGTAGCTACACTTTCCACATGGTGGCTAGCATTCTAGAAATGCATTGATCTTCGGATCTAGTAGTCTGGGACTACTGTCACTTCCGTGAGTAGTGCTTTGGGAGCTCAACGAACTCATATTAACGTAATGTTTGCCTTTCTCCTTAGGGGAAATGGCTAATACTTTGGGAGTACACGATCTCGTATACTAAGTTTCTCTCTATACATACTTATTGGGCTATTGGTATAAAAGAACTTTTACATAATGATTTTTATAAATATTTCATCTTTGCTTTAAAGCAATATTGATTTGAAATAGTTTTATAAGGGAATTGTTTATACTATGTTATACTTAAAGACTGGCTATTATTTAATTGTATGATTACCTTATAATGTCTCACTATGTTCGTAGTTAGCGTGTGTTTTGCCTATGCACACGTAGGTTGTTCGAGACATTGGGTGTTAGTAAGGCATTGTATCAATTTCAGAAAATTTTCATCAAGCTACTTCAGTAATGACATCTTATTTGAGGTTTTTAATTAATTTTAGTGGCATGTATAAATAAGATAAAATTTTCTATTTTGGTTCAGAGCTTGTTATTTATCAAACACATAATTTATTTTTCGTAGAGTAAAGGAGCTCCGATTTTGTGTACAAGTTAATTTTAAATATTTTTAAAGGTTTTAAATTTATAGAATTTTTGAATAAAAAAATCATGTTATTGTCCTGTGACATCTCTGACTCATATTCGATAATCAAATATGGGAAATAAGGTGGTACAGAAAAATAAAGAAAATACAAATATCATATTGGCTCTATATTTTCTGAAATCCTCTAAAATTTTCGATGGCGTGTGGTGTTTTTGAGTTTTTTGTTTGTTGGCGTTGCAGGTGCTGTACAGGAGGGGCCGGTTTTGGTTCTTTGCCCGAATGTGGCGAAGGCAGCGGGGATGCATGCGTGGTGATGTGGCAGGGCTATTGTTGTCGTGGCTCGGATGTGGCATCTGAGTTGGATGGAAGCTGAAGGGCCAATCTGGGGGAAAGCTTTTAGAAGGGCGGTTGCTGCTCTCTTCAGGGTTTCTAGGTGTGTTTAGAATATTAGGTTAGTTTAGGCAGATGGCGGTTCGGGTTGGCGAAATCGGGTCTGGGTAGGTTTAGATGGTTAGGGAGAATCGATTTTGGAAGTGGGAACGTATGGGTATTTGGTTTTTTTTTGTAAATTGGACATTTAATTTGGACTTTGTAATTTGTTTTTTTTTATTTTTGGATTTAATATTATTTTTTAATTTTATTTTAATGGGATTTTTAAATTTACTTTTTATTCAATTCGAATAAGAAATGGACCGGACGAAAATAAGTGATTACAGTTGCCCTTTTTTGCTCATTGTTGTGAAACAACAATAGAGCAAATACTAAAAGATAACCATTTTATTTCGGTCGAACTAAGCACCCCTTCTGGCATGACCTTTCTTTCGAACTCTAAGTGGCCCATCTTTTAACTTTTAGAGAAATAGAACTCATATGTTGATCCGCTACACCACCGATGGAGAGTCAAGATCTGGTCAACTTATGTACTTCATCCCTTTTTCCAGAAATATAGAACCTGCAAGAATAAAAGGAAGATTGCTTCAGACTAAGTATCCACTTGTTTTATTTAAAATTATGAAATTAAAAGGATTGGGTAAAGAGATGTTTGAATAAGGGTGGTTCGTTACGCCACAGACGACAAGACGAGATTGGGAGATTAGACTGGATCAAGCTACGATTCTGACGAAGAGGCATAATTCCGTGATTAGATTGCGATCAAGCTATCACTCTGACAAAGAGGCATGATCTGGGTTGTTAGTGGCATTCAAGCTATGACTCTGACGAAGAGGCATAATCTTAGGATGATTTTGGTTGTGATCAAGCTACAACTCTGACGAAGAGGCATGATCGGAAGGAAGATTTTGGTTGCGATCAAGCTACAACTCTGACGAAGAGGCATGATCTGAAAGGGAGATTTTAATCCGTTACACCACTAATGATGAGTCAAGATCTGAAGATGTATTTGATCAATATACAACTCTGACGAAGAGGCATGATCTGAAAGATAGATAATCTGCTACACCACTGATGATGAGTCAAGATCTTAAACAAAGTTTGATCTGCTACACCACTGATGGAAAGTCAAGATCTAAAGAGAAAGATGATCTGCTACACCACTGACGATGAGCCAAGATCTAAAGAAGAGTTTGATCTCCTACACCACTGACAGATAGTCAAGATCGGGAGAATAGAGGTGGATCTGCTACACCACTGACGATGGGGCATGACCTAAGAAATAGAAATAAACAAAAGTTAGTAATTGTTCACTTAGAGCTTGTATTTTTGTTTCACTTTCTTTGTTTTGAGGGTTTGCCATTTCATTTTGGGTGTTGTTATCCTCCATCTTGAGGTTTCAACTTCTTTGTTGGTCTGGCTCCCTTCGTGGCCGAGGGCTTGCAAATTTGTTATTGTCCTCCATGATTTAGGCTTCTTATCTTGGACCTATTTTTTTATGTATGAGTGAAGTAGATGCACTTAGCATGAATGCATCTAACTTGATGTGAGATGCATGCATTTATTGCTAATGCATGATGGAATGATGTTGATGTGAATGACATGCATTTATTCCACATGCATTTCAATTAGACACAGGCTACTCAGAGTCAACCTTCGGGTCAATGTCAATGTTCCTTGTACAATTGATATATGGGGAACCAATAGACAAATATATTCACAAAATGAAGAGAGAGCTGAAAAACAAAATGCATCGTTTCATTGAAAATTAAAGCATATGGTCTTAGGCCCTTACAAGAGATCACCACTGCTTTCAGGCTCAAGCAAGTGGATTTGATTTACATGCATTACTTAGAAGAGGTTAAAAGAAACAAGGGAACCTACTAAAGTTTTAGATTGGAATGTAGATACTAAAGCAAGAACGAGTTCATTCCTCAAAGAATTAAACTTCTTTACGATCCATTAGGCCTTGAACTGCATTTTTGAACTCATGGAAATCTTGAATAGTGTGCCCCTCTTCGGCATGGAATTCACAATACAGACCGACATTCCCATCGGGTATCATCATTCCTTGACCGATCAGACCCGCATCAAGTAGCTTCTTCCAAACCCAGCTAAGGAGTGATTTGACTTCTAACACCTTGGACTTAGCTTTACGATTGCTCTCCTCAAAGATTGCACTCACTTCACCAGTATAATTTGGTGGGGAGTTGGCAGTTGTAACCGACCTAATAGATTTGTCAAAACTTATGATCCTAAGCTTGATCAGCTTTTCCATGACCTTGAAGCTGATACAAGTCTCAATTGAGTGCCCCACTTGATCATTATGGTATACGCATTTTACGCTAGGACCATACCATTTCAGGAAGGGAGGCTATAATGGTGCTTGACAGAAAGGTGCCACCACATGGACATCGAACAGTTGGTTGTACAGTTCACTGTAAGAGATTGGTAATGGGGTAAACTCCAACTTCTCGGGGTTCCTTCTTTGACTAGAGTATTGGCTTGAAGAACCTTGGGCACTAGGCATGGCCTTGGGTTGTACAACTATCACAGGCTTTAAATAACTGGCGTTGTAAACTCTCAAAGAGTTTACTTCATGGTCTTTCTTTGCATATGATGTCTTCTTGTGGGATGAACTACCTCCGCTTTCAATTCTGCCACTGTTGACGACATTTTTGATGAGCTTACTAGATAGCACAAGGTCGGAGAAGTTGGTAATTGCATTGCCTATCAAGCGTTCCAACACTGGTCCCTCCAAAGTCTAGATAAACATGACCACTATTTCTTTTTTGTTAAGCGGGGGTTGAACTTGAGCCACTACATCTCTCCAACGTTGGGCATACTGCCTAAAACCTTTATTTAACTTTTGTTTCATGTGTTGCAAAAGTCCAACAGTCTGGCACCATGTCACTGACATTTCGGTAATGTTCTAGGAAATCTTTGTCCATTTCCTTTTATGACTTTATCTGATGCTCGTTCAACTGATTATACCATCTTGTGGCAGGTCCTGAGAGGATGTCATGGAAATAGTGGATCAATAACTTGTCATCTGTTCCGTATCTCGTCATCCTTCGACAGAACATGGTAAGATATGCACAGGGACAGCTCATTCCATCATACTTCTCAAATTCTGGGCCCTTGAACTTATGAGGTAACACCAGATCTGGGACAAGGCTAATTTCATGGGCCTCAAATCCAATGAAGGTTTTCGTTACCTCTATGAATTCTATCCTTTTTTCGAGTTGCTTGCATCAATCATCGATCTCCTTAGAGGTTTCAAGTCTAGGCTTTTCCATTTCAATTAATTGATCCATCTTTGAGACAAATTTTTTGGCTTGATTTCCCTCGGGCCTGACTTCCGACACGGGGGGGTAGGTTTATTGGGAATGAGGAGCCGGCCTGATGAAGTGGTGATTTCCTTTGAGAGAGTATTACCTGATGGTACTGTTAATTCTTACCTGAGGGTTCTATTGATTCTAATGAAGTGGGATTGGGATTTGCTGTAGGATTTACAACTGAGGCCTCTCATTGCCTGGAAAGCTTAAATCCAAGCATTTGGGCTATTTGGCCTAGCATGTCTTGTTGAGATTTCTTGAACTGCTCCATCATGTCTTGTCGGGCCTTAGCTAACTGTTCTTCCATCTTTCTGGCCAAATCCCCTTGCATGTCCCTTTGGGTTTGCTCAATTCGGTCCAATCTGTCTTCACTCACCATTTTGGTTTTCTTGTCAGGTTTCATAGGGGTGCTGAATCGATTGACCTTTTCTTTGATCCAGAATCACTGTCAAGGGACACCCCCAAAATTAGTCTCGTTGATTTCAAAATTAATGTATGTAAATGCAAGATAAATGCCCTAAATGCAAGGGTATTGATGCAAAAATGATTAATTCAATATAGTGAAGATGTCATGCCATTATGATGCAAATGAACAAAATTAATGTTGAATGCCAATGAAGGAAAAGATTGATAATGCACTAACAAATGCAAAAATCCTTGATCAACGAACATTCTCATTAAGCAACTTTCCATAATGAAGATTGAGTCATATTACAACGAGAAAATAGAATAAGGTGCATCTAGATTAGTTTCGCTTAATTCGGACTTCGAGAATCTTTAACTCGTCATTATGGACTCTTTCTTCCATTACAAAAGCCCTCAATTTTGAACTATTATCAAATCAACACTTTATCTGAAAATGTCATGAATATGCATAAAATGATCAGACAAGCAAACGAGACATGAAGAGTTTGTTAGTAATAAGTATACAAATAAAGAATGAGAACCAAAAACACACCAAATCGGCCTAACAGTATGAATTCTAGATTTCTATGGTTGTCCACATGGGTCTAAAGGGGTGGGCTTCCTATATTTTCACACATATGGTTTGGGTTCTAGAGATGTGTACTTGAACTAATCTCATTATCTACTAAGATAACAAGAACCTCGATTCTGACCCATGACAAGCTTGCAAATAGGATTCAGTTCAAGGGAAAACACAACCTAGTGACATGGAAGGCTTCTCACATGCCAAAAGGCGTAGATTCTGAAAGTAAATTATTGACCCGTAAAGGGCTGCTCATGTGGGTATATGGCGTTTCACTCCCACTTAAGGGACAGAGCTCGGGTATAGAACTTGATGAGTGATGCAACACATGTCGGTGATGCCTTAAAAATTAAATGAACAATCAATGCAATGCAACTAATTATCAGAGCCCGTTGAATTAAAACGTATCTTCGAGAAAGAAAAAAATAATTAAAGTCAATTAAAATTTCAAAATTTCTATCGATAAAAGCAAAATGTGTTTTTGGCTTAACTCTCAAAATAGTTCCCAACAGAGTCACCAGCTGTAAGACCTCTTCAAATTTGGAAAATCGCTATGAATGAAAAATCATTATTTTTTTTTTATTATTATTATTTTGTTTTTTTTTTGCATTTTTTGTTGAAAAACTTAAAAATGAGGGAAAATTATGAAAAGTTGAATTTTTTGGGGATTTTGTTTTAAAAACTTGTTTGTATTTTGAAAATGAAGAGTTGGAGTCGCCACCGGCTACTATGGTAGGCTGGGCACCATAAAACCATAGATTCTCTTGAAAACGGGTTCGGGAGTTGGTTACGTGTGGGGAAGGATTAACCCCCCATCACGCCCAAAAACTGGTTCCAAATTATACGTTTCTTTTACTCAACAGAAATTATTGAGATTTAAAATTGGATTTTGTTAGGAATTTGGTATGTGGCAAAATAACCAAAGCGATAACGACATAGACCAAGACATGCACACGAGATAAGATTTAACTTTATTCAGCATAGCCTACCTCTACGGACGAGAGAAACGAACAATCCACTAATAACGTAGAGAACCCGAAGAGTACAAATACATGATAACCCATGTAATCCCAAAACCCAGTGTACAAATCCCATGACCCAATGGAACCAAAACACTCTTCCCAACATCCCTACAATACCCATCTCTACAACGTAGGCACGATAGTTGTAGAGATCCTAAAAGTGGTTACATCTCTCCATAGTAATTCCCCCTCTCTCTCATTCTCTTGTTCTCTCATAATTCAAAAGGTTAAACCTAGTCTATATTTATAGACCCAAATACTTGGTCACCAAGAAACCTTATTCAATAAGATCTCTACCTAAAATATATATTTACAAAGTAAAGTAAATCCTAATTACCAAGTAATCTCCAACCACTAGAATTACAATAAAACCCAACTTAATTACCAATTAGAATTTGAGTCAAAATATAACAAATATCCCTCTTGACACAAATTCTATTCGAGCATTAGTCTTCAAGTCTTCAACAACTTCAATTTTTACGTAAGCCAAATATCCGTTGAAGCACCACCGCCAAGTCTTCAACAACTCCAATTCTTACGTAGTATCCGTTGAAGCACCGTTGAATTTTGAGAATTACTTCCCCTGCAACTGAAAGCTCGTTGCAGTATTACTCATCTAGCATGTCTCCAACGTCGCACCGCAAAGTCCGCAGCAAAAAATTCTCCACAATCGCGCAGCTCGAACCATAGCTCATGATACCATTTGTTAGGAATTTGGTATGCAGCAAAATAATCAAAGCGATAACGACATAGACCAAGACATGCACAAGAGATAAGATTTAGCATGGTTTATTAGCATAGGCTACCTCTACAGATGAGAGAAACAAACTATCCATTAATAACATAGAGAACCTGAAGTGTACAAATACATGATAACCCATGTAATCCCAAAACCCGGTGTACAAATCCCATGACCTGGTGGAACCAAAACACTCTCCCAACATCCCTACAATACCCATCTCTACAATGTAGGCCCAATAGTTGTAGAGATCCTAAAATGGTTACATCTCTCCAGAGTAATTCCCCCTCTCTCTCATTCTATTGTTCTCTCATAATTCAAAAGGTTAAACCTAGTATATATTTATAGACCCAAATACTTGGTCACCAAGAAACCTTATTCAATAAGACCTCTACCTAAAATAGATATTTACACATTAAAGTAAATCCTAATTACCAACTAATATTCAACCACTAGAACTACAATAAAACCCAACTTAATTACCAATTAGAATTTGAGTCAAAATATAACAAATCTCCCCTTGACACAAATTCTATTTGAGCATTGGGATTTGGTTTAAAGTTAGAATCCTACTTTTAGTAGATCTTGTTTACTTTATATTAATTAAAGGTAGGAAACTCAGTTTGAGTAGAATTTGTTTCTATGCAAGTTTCCTCTGTAAACAAGGAATCTATCCCTATAAATAGATACTAGGGATTAAGGGTTTTTCCCTTAATCTCTTTCTCCATCATAGTGAAAGTTCTCATCCTCCGCCCATGGTTTTCCCTTTCGAGTTTTCTACGTAAATTCTTGGTGTTATTTTTCTTTTCTACGTTTGTGCTTATTTACTTGTCTCGTCATTATCGGCCTGGTAGTATAACAAATTGGCATCAAAGATATTCAGGTTACTAGGATAATGATGACGGTGAAGTATGAAATTCTGCTGCTGAATTGCAATGTCAGGTTTTCACTATGGCAGGTGAAGGTTCGAGATGTTCTTGTTCAGATGGATTTAGATTATGCATTAGAGGTTTGATAATATGCCGAAAGAATGGTCAGATACAGAGAAGCGCCGCAAGGATAGGAAATTTGCTTCCCAGATCCGTTTGCACTTATCAAATAGTATTTTGCAGAATGTTCGCAAAGGGAAGACAATTGTCGACTTATGGGCAAATTGGAACAAATTTGCATGAAGAAAACTTTGACCAGCAAGTTGCTCCTGAAGCAACGCTTATACTCCCACAAGTTAGTAGAAGGTTCGTGTCTTGACGACCACCTAACCGATTTCAAGGAGATCGTCTCAGATTTGGAAATGATGAAGGTAAAGTAAAATGAGGAAGACTTATGTTTGATTTTACTTTGCTCATTGCCCGCTTCATATTCGTCTGTTAGAAGCACCCTCCTACATAGTCGTGATACCCTTACTCTTGAAGAGGTATATGATAATTTGAATTCACATGACAAGATGCAACATCTTACCGGCTCCGATTTCCAAGCAGAGGGTCTCATGGTGCATGGATTGACTATTTTAGACCACAAAAGAAAATGTGATCGTAATTCCAGCAGTCAAAATAGAGGCAGGTCCAAGTCGTCAAATCGAGGTAAAACATGTTATTTCTGCAAAAAGAAAGGTCATATTAAATTTGAGTTTTACAGATTATATAATAAGATAAAGAGGGAATCTGAGAATCAGAATTCCAGTGAAGATGAAGCTAATATTGCAGAGGAGCAGAATGATGGTGAACTTTTAGTTGCTTCCGGCGAAGACTCTATAACGAATGAGGAGTAGATTCTTGACTCTGGTAGTAGTTTTCATATGAGTCCAAATCTGGATTGGTTTGCGATGTATAAACCTGTGTCTACAAGTACTGTCTTGTTGGGAAATAATGTCTCTTGTAAAGTTGCAGGTATTGGCACAATCAAGATTAAGATGTTCGATGGGACTGTTCGGACACTTGGTAATGTGAGGGTCGTGTTATTGCTTGTGGTAATATAGTTGTGAGCAAAGTTGCCACTAATGTTGATCTTACCGACGTGAAGACTAAATTACCTTGTACATCCAAGCTTGGGCAAGGCTTGGATTTGGTCAGTGTTCAATGCTGAAGGCTACCCCTTAAAGGGGTTTCGTGGAAGAGGTGGAGATATTGTTCGACAGTAATTTGTCTCAAGGTGGAGATTTGTTAGAGTTGTGATCCAAATTCTTTTGGGATTTGGTTTAAAGTTAGAATCCTATTTTTAGTAGATCTTTTTTACTTTATATTAATTAAAGGTAGGAAACTCAGTTTGAGTAGAATTTGTTTTTATGTAACTTTACTCTGTAAATAAGGAATCTATCCCTATAAATAGATGCTAGGGATTAGGAGTTTAGGCAGAACATCATAAATTAGTTGTAATTTTTTTCTCCATCATAGTGAAAGTTCTCATCCCCTGCCCGTGGTTTTTCCCTTTTGGGTTTTCCACTTAAATTCTTCGTGTTATTTTTCTTTTCTGCGTTTGCGCTTATTTACTTGTCTCGTCATTATCGTCCCGGTAGTATAACAGATTTAATTAACAGTTCTTAATTGAATATAGACTTTAATTGAACGGGCTTTAACAATTTAGTGAGTTCGAATTAATTATCCGTTTAATTAATAAGGGTGATTGTACATCAGATCGTAGATTAAACTGACATCGAATAAGAATGATTGTCGTGTTAATTTACGGTTCGAATCGAGTACATCACCTTTATGCATGATGCAAATAGTTAAAAATGATGTCATGAGTTGTTGGAACTTTACCCGTTTTTAATTTTACCTTCAGGCAATAAGAATTAATTCGAATATTTGGTCTATATCCATTAAGCCAGGATTAAGACCAAAATAATCGAGTTAATAAATATCTCTTTTTTATAAGTTAGATTAGTTAATTAACAATGTGAGTATATAATTAAATTAGGGGTTTAATGAATGTCAAGAAAATGCATGTCACAAAAAATGAGTAAATAAAGACAATAAAGTAAAAACGAAAAATAAACACAAAATAAAAGGCGAACAAAATAAATAAATGCAAAAAATAAAAAAAATTGGAAAAAGACTGTATCGAGCAAAATAAGCATAAAATAAGTGCAGAAAATAAAGAGCGGAATTTAAATGCGAGAAAAGTAAATTCAGAATTTTAAACTATGGAAAATAAATGCGAGAAATTAAAACTACACTAAACGGACCATAAATAATACGGGTCATCCCCCGTTGCGGGTCACCGTAAGACCGATTCGAACATAAATTAAATGATAATATATAAATATAAACATTATACTATACTATAATATAAATAATACTATATAATATATAATACATGACATATAAACACACACATATATATATAATGAGATAAAATACCATATATAGACATAATAAATACCATATAATATATGTATTATATATATACTATATATAATATAAAATATAAAAAGATATAAATATAATAACTTATATATATAATACGTATAGTATATGAGATGATATAATATATAAATATATGTATAACATAATAATATATAAACATAATATATAAATTAAGGACCGAAATGTAAAAAATAGAAAACAACGGGGTAAATTTGAAAAAAGGATAAATGAAGAAAGGAATGAAATTAAAACAAAAAAGAAGAGGAGGGACTAGAACTGGTATTAACCCAGGATCGATATGAAAACGGGATAAAAGCTCAAGGACTAAATGGGTAACTAGCCCATTGACCCTAAACATGCGGATCCTCCCCGGGTCTAGGTCACCGCACGGGTCGAGAGGTGGCCAAAACGTTGCGTTTAACACAGCCTATAAAAGCTAAAATAAACTGAAAAAAGCATTTGAATCCTATTTTTAAGAAAACTAAAATCCTCTGAAATTAAAAAAAAAACAAAACCTCGTGTGTTCTTTGTTTTTTCAGAAATCGGTGAAGCTCTACCGTTAACGGCCACCTCGGCCACCGTTAGCCAGTGGCCAGCAGCCTTAAACCGACCAAAACCTTTCTTTTATTCTGTAAAACCCAAAAATGAGCCCTGATTTTCAAAATAAACTTGCCCCTTACTTGAATCAACAAAATGAAGCATGATTTTTTTAAAAAAAAAAACTTTTTTTGAGTTTTGGAAGAAAACAAAAAATTGAGTTTTAAAAAAAACCCTAAGGCTCCATGTCAGAATGTTGAACTATTAGAGAGAAAAAGATGACGAAAATGGTTGATTCAACTGGTAAGAACCCTAACCCTTCGTTTTTTATATTGATTCGAAATAAAAAAGCCAAAAGAAAGAAAAATAATACCTTGGAGAAATTTTTTTGTGAATATATTGATTTCTGGAAAAACTTCCTCCTTTTTACATGAATCCATTCTGGCTTTTATAGTCGAGTTACATAGAGTTTAAAAAAGAAAAATAAAGAAAAAATACAAATATAAAATTGGCTCTGCATGTTCTGAAATCCTCTAAATTTTTTGTTGGCTTGTGGTGTTTCTGAGTTTGTTGTTTTTGGCGTTTCAGGTGCTGTAAGGAAGGGGGTCGGTTCTGGTTCTTTGGCTGAATGTGGCGAGGGCAGAGAGGATGCATGCATGGTCATGTTGTAGGGCTGTTTCTGTCGTGGCATTTGAGTTGGACGGAAGCTGAAGGGCCGATCTGGGGGAAAATTCTGTAAGGGAAGCAGCTGCTCTTCTTAGGGTTTTATTAGGGTTCCTGGGTTTGTTTAGGGGATTAGGGTTAGCTTAGGCAGATGGCAGGCCGGATTGGCAGAATCGGGTCTAGGTAGGTTTAGAAGGGTAGGGTGAACTGATTTTGGAAGTGGGTCGGTATGGGTATTTGATTTTTTTTTTGTAAATTGGACATTTAATTTATACTTTGTACTTTATTTTTTGGATTTAATTTTATTTTTTGATTTTAACTTTAATGGGGTTTTTAAATTTTGGTTTTATTCAATTTGAATAAGAAATAGACCGAACGAAAATAAGTGATTACACATTTTCTTGCCAATAATTTACATATAAAATTTAGATTTCTAATTGATTTTTGATGGAGATTATATCTCTATATTTCTCTTTCAATCCTTAGCAAAACCTTACCAAAGATTTCTCAGAATCTTTCATATTTCTCCAACTCTTTTCAAGAATGATTTTTACATCAAATCTTGGTGGAATCCCTTTTGAATGTAATTCTTCTTCACTCTCAAATATCAAGGTTCTTTAATAAAATTCCCTAGCATTTGGTTCTTTCTTGATGATTTACAATGGGATTTTGCAATTTAATTGAGAAGATTCTTGTTAAATGATGATTATGGCATTTTGCCAAAATTTTTGTTTAGGTTTATGAATGCTGGAGAATTTTATTGGGTAAGTTTATGTTTTGATTGTATAAACATTATGTGAGATGACATATTTTATTAGAATCCTAGAACTACTTAATTGAGTAATTTTCAAGTTGGTCTTTAGCTAGTTTTGAGGTTGTTATAAGTGTTTAATGCTTGATGGTGGTTTAAAGATATGTTAGTTGTCTATTTAGATGTTGAATGATAAGGATTATATGTTAGATTCTGAGGTTTGTGGTTGGTTAAGGTTTGGATGGAGTTTCGAAATGATTTCAGCTTTTTCGGATAGTTGTTGTGGATGTCATTGTTAAGAATGTGGAGGATTGGTTGTTGTGTGAATGCATTTTGTTGCATTTTCCCCTTGTTCTTATGTTTTATAAATAGGGTAAGGTCAATGAGAACTCACCTCTTAGCTTTCGAGTTGTTTCGGACGCGTGCAATGTGACAGCTTTGGAAGCGATCACGTATTGATGAGTGAAAATGATTTTAAGAAAGTGTCCAAGCTTGATGGCTCTATTTTGGGGACTTAGGGCAAGTGTGAGAAGTTTTCTTAAGTCCAAGAGTAAGTTGAAGTGGTTTTCACTTGCTTACCTTGCTATTTTGGCATTAAGTTGCAAATGAATGTTTTAAATATGGTATTATAAATGCATGGGGATGAAACTTACTATTATTATGCATAATGATTGATAAATGCCATGTTATTAAACATGAGATTTGTTCGAGTAGGTAAGCATGATGTGCTACCATGGATTTAAATGCTAAGAGCATGATTTTGATATAAAGTGATGAAACAAGTTTGTTTACCATTGAAAAACAATGAGCTCCCATGCATGTATGGTCTACATTGGCTAAGTGACACACTAAAAGTATTGGATATAGATGGCATGCCATAGGATGAGAGTGCACTATAAACTTGAAAGGGCTTGAGCATAGTCGATCGTCCCTCCGCCTTGATGTAGTTGAAAGAAACTACCTAGGTTTGAGGTATCCCTCGGCCTTGAGGTAAGTGAAAGAAATTATCCGGGACTTGAGGATGAAATAGGTAATTGAAAGATTACTACCACCATTTGAAAAGGGGGTTGAAAGATTACCTCCACCATATCTGTGTATCTGATAATGTTTAGATATAAAGAAAGTTAAAAGGGTTTACTATAAATGTCAATATATTGATATATGATGGAAAGCAAGAGTATGATATGATGCATTGATCTTATTCAAGCATATTTTTCGATTATGTATTTCTTAATTGCATAGATGATTGTACGATAGTACCTTACTAAGCTCAATTAGCTTACGCTCTCTTTCATCTTTGCAGAAAATTAAGGTTGGGTGGCTGGGTTTCAAGCAAAGATAATCCAAGGACACTATTTTAATTTGGTATGATGAACTATTTTGATATTTGGTAAATAAGGCAATGTGTCGCCGATATCCTTTGGGGTTTGTAATGGGGTTTTGAGACTTTCTCAAGTTGCTTTGGAGTTATTTTGTTGATGTTTTGATATCCCTTAAACTTGTTGAAATTGCATTTCTTTGGATGTCGCTTATGGAGACTACATGCACATGTTGGTTTTTTAATGCATAGAGTTCTTGGATGCTTAGTGTTAGTTTCTAATGGTTTGGGCAAAGTTGTTATTTCATATGTGGATGTTGAGGATTATGCTTGTATGCTTTTAGGCCTAAATTTGGATTTCAAGCATGTTGGGTTTGAGAGTTTAAGGAGCATGCCTCTAGTTTATGCAGTTGGGTTTGAAACTGTATGAAAGTTGGTATGTAAGTCATTGAAAGCATGATTCAGGTGTGATGTATATATGATTAGTGTGTTTGGGGCAAGTTTGGAATGTTTCCAAGTGGAAAAACCAATTAAAATGGGCATTACAAGTATGTCTGTACTAATACGGTGCGAGCTGTATCAGTACACGGGGCACAAACCAGGTCTTTGCATTGAAAATTTGGCTTGGGTATCAATACGTTTTGAATTGTACCGGCATAGAAAATGGATACTGAAATCCTCAGGCTCAGCCATTATGAACGGGGTATCAGTACGCAAGTAGGAGTATCGATACGCCCTTGTTTGATGTAAGTCTGGAATCAATACACAGGCAACCATACCGGTACACATCAATTTGTATCACTGTCGAGACCATGTGTACTGATACACATGTCTGTTATGTTAGTTGGATTAATGATATGTTTCAAATTCCTTGCATTTTAGTCCTTTTTACTCGAATGCCAATTAAGTGTGTTCTAATGAATTGATCAAGCTAAAATTTCACAAGCATGCATGAAACCTGCCTTATTAAAGATTGGTAAAATTAAACATGGATAAGTCCATGTAGTTTAAAAGATTTACATTTTGGTCCAAAATGGCTTAATAGCGTAGTTGGACATCAATTTGAGGTCCGATTTGACTATGACTTAAATTGTTGTCTGTATGCACACTTAGGGTTCTAATATTGCATCTAGAAAAGATAAAAGAAAAAAATAAAATGGACCTAAATCTATTTGTTCGGTTCAGGTTTACACCGGCAAACCTAATGTAAATCTCATGGTTCGGGTCTAGCGACTAAGCCGGGTCAAGGGGTTACAGGTTAATTAGTGATTCCCAGATAGCTTTTGTGAAGGGAAAACAGATTGCGGATGAGATCTTATTAGCCAACGAGGTAATACATTCCATGCGACGATAGAGTAATAGTAGTGGTACATTCGTGCTCAAGATTGATTTTGCAAAAGCATACGACTGCGTGCGATAGGAATTTCTCGACAATTTCCTATGGTGTATGGGCTTTAATTTGACATAACGTTCTTGGATTTGGGAATGCATTAGGTTCGCACGTCGGTGTTACTTAATGGATGTGCGACTAAGGTGTTTGGGATGGGCCAAGGGTTACGTTAGGGTTGTCCATTTTCGTCATTGTTGTTCATCATTATAATAGAGACGTTGTATCAAATGTTGGTTCCAGCTTCTATGATTGGGGTGATTCGCAGTGTGGAAGTTGCGTCAGGTATTTCGATCTCGCATTTATAATTTGTGAATGACACCATAATGTTTTTAAGGACTTGGTAGATTGTGTTCAAAATGTTCATCGTTTGTTACATTGCTTCCAAGTTTGTTCGGGACTGAAGATAAATTTTAGTAAATCCTTATTGTTTGTGCATGGCGTGGATAGTGATATTTTTTATGTAGTTGCTACGATCATAGGTTGTCGAAAATGGGGAGCTTCCACTCATGTACCTAGGGATGCCGCTGGGTGTTAATTAGAGAACTAAGGTGATGTGGAAGCCGGTCATAGCGAGTTTTCGTAGGATACTGCCTTGTTGGAAGCGGGAATCTTTATCATTTGATGCTTGTGTCACGTTGGTGAATTTGATTCTATCGTCGCTATCAGGTTATTTATATGGGGATATTTTAGTTCCCAAGGGGTTTATCGCGTCCATTGGCAAGATACAACGGGAGTTTCCTATATTGTGGTTTTGGCCTCCAACGCAAGATGAGTCACGTTAGTTGGAAGGTTGTGTGCCAGCCATGTAATCGTGGCAGATTTACATGTTAGGAATTTGGCATTATTATCCACATGGTCTTGGAGGTATGCCATAGACACTAATTAATAATGGCGTGCTTTAATTGTGGCCAAGTACGAGGAGAATATGCAATAGTGGTGATTTAATACTTCTAACCAATGTGCAATGTCAATAGTTTGGAAACAAATTATATAGTCGTCATTTAGTGAGATGGCGGCTGCACATATGGATGTATCGAATTTTATTTAGAAAGTTGGTGATGGTGGGAGTGTGTTGTTATGGTTTGATCCTTGGTGTATTGATCAACCATTGAAAGATGTTATTCTGAGGTTGTTCTCGATTGTGGTTAATAAGTTGGCATTGGTACGAGATTAATCTATTGATGGAACTTTCGATCATTCACAGTGGCTTTATTTTTTCTACCGTGATCTTTGGCTATTTGAGACTCGTCAGGTAATGGAGTTACGCTCCTTGGTGTTAATAGTGGTGGTTCATGATGGTTATTAGGACACTTTGATTTGGAAACCAGATTCACATGGGCAGTTCTTGATATGTACCTTTTATAATTTTCTTATGTTGGATAGGGTGAACGATAGTGATTTAGAGAGTTTTTTTCGTGGAAAATACTAGCCCCTCTGAAGGTTCAGGCATTCTTGTGGTTCGTATGGTTACGTAGGTTACCTACTTTGGATTTTTTAAAGTCGTGAGGCATACCTATCAATAAGGGTCTGGGCATGTGTGTGTGGTGTGCAGGGGCTGTCGAGGATATTGGCCACATTTTGTTTTCATGTCCGTTCATTCAGCAGTTATGGGACTGGTTTCGATCATGGTGAGGGATGTGCTTGCCATTGTCATGTTCTTTTTCAGATTTTTTTATTCATGGTTTTCACTGCTCTTTTTTTGGGTGAGATGCATGATTGGTGGGTGTCGAGTGTAGCGACTTTGTTGTGGTCAGTATGGCTAGCGCGTAATGAGATTGTCTTTAAAGCTAAACGCATGCCATTATCTTAGTTATGTTTCTTGATAAAGCTACAGTCTTTTTATTGGGTGAAGGTGTTACAGGAGGTCGTTAATATTAGTGAGGCGATTAGGTATAGTTGTTTGAGTTCTTGTTCGGTTGTTATGGCGTTGAATCCTATCCATGTTGGAGTGCGATGAGAGCCCCCTTTATATGGGGTGTTGAAATTTAACATCGACGAGTCTGCGAGGATCAAACCGGGATTGGCAGGCTTTGGAGGGTTACTACGTGATGAGCAAGGTCAGATTTTGTCTTTATTCTTTGGTCCACTCGGTTGTCTTGAGTCAAATGAAGCGGCGTTGCTTGCTATTGAGTTTGCGTTATCTTTTTTTTTTTTTGTGGGTTCTCAATGGTCGGACAAATGTTTATTTGTTGAATTCGATTTTGAGCGTTGCGAATAATTGGATAATGCATGTTTACACTCGACCGTGAAAATTTTGGGATGCGTTTGGGGTGACCTGAGGGTTGTTGTTCTAGGCAAGCTTGTGAATTGGTTTGCATACGGCTGGGTTCTTCTTTTCCTTGTGTGGGGAGTGTTTTGTGCTCAGCATGATTCTTGTCAGCATGATTCTTGTGCTTGCCTGCATATGCTCGATGCTGCTTGGAGTTGGTTGCTTTTGGAATCTTTGGGTTCTTCTTTTCTCAACTTGACATTAGAGAGATTTTTAATGAGGCGCACATTAATACTTTTGTATGATTTGATTCATCAATAAAATCATATGATGTTGAGCAGAAAAAATTAAAAGAGATAAAAAAAACATTATCCTAATTAAAATGATAAAATATAATTCAAATAACTATAGAAAATTATCCTAACTAAAATGTCTGGATCTCTTCCAAAAAGTCATCGCAAGTCAATTGGTGTTCTAGCCTTCAAAATCAAATTCAATTTTTTATCCAAAATAATTATTTTTACCCCTCCTATTTCGTATTAGGATGATATTCATTATTTACTTTAATTTACAAAATCTTATTTTTTTCTTTTATATTTAGTGATTTATTATAGTGCCAATTAATTTACTTGCTACAACAAATTTCATTATTTTTTTCGCTGAAAATAGTATCATCAAAATTTATATTTATATATTATTTTTATTTTGTGGCAAAAAAAATTTGACATCACGAAGATAGTTTTTACTTGATCCAGGATGTGGGATTATATGTCATTTCAAAATTATCTATTAATCTACTAATAAATCGTTTAATGGCAGTTACATCTATCACTTTATTGTGAAATACCGGATTGGCCCGTTCTGCCATAAGTACCCCTTTATTCTGCTAGGTGGACTTCGCCAATAAGTTTGAGTCAATGATTGGAAAAGTTATTTTTCTTGATCTTGATTTTCATAGAAAGTCGGGTCAGAAACTAGGGTCCTAGTTGAACCAGAGAGACCCGAATTTACACTAGTGTCATATTGTCACGCTAGATATCTAGTGTGATGATATATTTTTTGTCACGTTTTATTAAAAATGTATTGATGTTTTTGTATAACGTCACATTATAATTTGTATTTAGCAGACAACTAGTTACATCACTAAATGATGTGAAATTTTGTCACTAATCATTTATATCGCCACAAATAATATAAAAAATTTAGTGTATAAATGACGAAAAAACATCATCACAATTCTTTATTAGAAATTTTATTTTTTTAAATAAATATTTATAAAATTACAGTAAAAATTTAAAACTTTATTTAATTTACAATAAAAACTATATTTTTTGTAAATTATAATAAAGGCCAAATATTTTATAAACTATAATAAAAAGCACATTTTTTTACAAATCACAATAACATCCCAAAATTTTTACAAATAACTTTAAAAGCCCAAATTTTAACAATTTACATCAAAGGCCCATTTGTTACAAACATTACATTTTGATCCCTTGCCTCTAGAATGAAAATTACAAAACAAATAAATCCTAGCCGCCACAGCTAAGATCATTGATGCGTCAAACCCAATCAGCATGTCGGCATCGCCATCTTATCCTAGCGCCACACCTACATTTGCCAACCACTAACACTGCCCACTTGCGTGCAACACCGACCACCCTAAAAAAACCATATCAAAACCCATGCTCGTAACTAGTGAAAGAAACTCCTCGGTTCCGTATCACCAAACCTACAAAATAAGAACAATAAATCACAATAGCACACAGAAAAGAATGAAACAATAGAAAATCCTTTCAAGCTTTTGAAGGGATCAAATGAAACAAATATGCTTTTGTAGATCCAAACAATTAATAACTTCAAAACAAGGAGAAGAGTCAAATAGTTGAGAATGGACTGGATCTAACTGCCATAAAGGGAGATTGGATAGGCTGATTTTGATTCTTAAAATTTAGATCTAGCAATTTTGGGAAAATAAAGGACAAATTCAGCACAAAGAGGCTAAAAGGAGCAAGAAAGGTTAGTCTTTTCTATCACAAAGATCTGATATGGCGGACGATGTTGGCACAGTCTGTTAGAAAATCATTAATCCAAGAATAAAACAATAAACGATAAAAACAAATATTGATATTATTATTAATCAAACAAAACATAAAGATACAATATATCTAAAACCAAACTGATTGAAAAACGAGTTGAGACCTTGTAGCTACACAGTTTCTTTAAGGCAGATTTTCGGCCACTCCTTGGTGCTTGAGATTTTTGGTCGTCTGTCTCCCAAGATACAACAACTCGATGATCAGCTATAGTAGCATAACTGCAGAGATCAAGAACTATAACATTGTCTTCTTCTATCACCAAAAACTACTTTTAAAAGTCACGGAATAAAACAATAGAAAAATCTCTATGTTTTTTAGTTGTGTTTGTTGTGTTTAACCTAGAAGGTTTACACGCTATTTATAGGAGTTTCACGAGGGGTGTAAAGGAAACTTTTGACCCAATTGAGCATTTATGATTTGAGAATTTGTGATCCTTTAAAGAGCATGTTCCAAAATTACGACCTGAATTAAAGGAAACTTTTAATATTTATCCTTTTAATTCCAAAACATAATTGAAAAAGATATGTTCTTTGTTTAGGGAATATTTGAGTTAAAATATCCACAAGCCCACGGAGGGTCAGACCGGTCTGGACATTCACGTCAGACACATTGTGCATCGTTGGACATTTACTAACTAACATTTGGTTCCATATTTTTCGTCAACAACATTTGGATCAATATCTCATTCAAAGCTCCAAATTTATCGTTTTTCCAACAATCCCCCACATGAATGATATTTATCATTTAATCAAGAACATTTTGACTCGATGTGGTGTTAGAATCTACGATCGATAGGTGCATAGGATAGGTAAGTTTCCTCTTTTGAACCTTCCCTTTTGAAAGTATATTTACTTTTTACTGGCTGTCCAATAGACGTGATGTCCTTGAACTATTTTGTCTTTTGTCTAAATGATGATATACTTCATATAACTACCTCTTTGACAAGACTATTAGTTCTCAAGGGTATGTCCATATGGCCGTGAACATCGTCTAGTTCTGCAAGAGTTTGAAAGAACTATGTCAATAGTCTCTTCGAAGCGGCCCCACTTGACTCTCACATAGGTGACTTATGTTGCTCGGCTCACCGAAGCACACAATGGTCATTAAAATCTTTTCTTAGCATAGTCCATTTCGATCACTGTTTACATCATAGGAATGGACCTAGGGATAAGTACCCCCACGGTGACCGCACAAGGTCTATGCAATTAGGTTGTCCCTTTGGACCTAGATCTTGGGATCTCAAGTCAAATAGGTAGGGTTTTCCTTCACATGTCGCCTTAAATTTTCTTCGGCTACAGTAACATTCCTTTTGATGTTTCTCAACTTGATCTAGACTTAACCCTTTGGTTAGTGGATCCGCAATGTTATCTTTTGATGTTACAAAATCAATAAAGATAACTCAATTTGAGATCAGTTGTTTAATGGTATTGTGTCGATGATGCATATTTCTCGACTTACCATTATACATAAAGCTTTGTGCTCTACCACTTTATGAATATTGTGGGCACATTCTTTGGCCATTCAGGAATATCCTCCAAGAAATTCTGAAACCATTTTGCTTCTTCTCTAGACTTGGCTAGAGTTACAAACTCAGATTCCATTGTGGATCTGATTGTAAACGTTTGTCTTGAGAAAGTCTATGACAAAACTCATATTTTCAATGTGAAACGTATTCACTTGTGCCTTTGGTTTCTTAAATATCATATATCCAACTAGCATCGAATAATCCTTTTAAATATTAGGAACTCTGGAATAATGCAGTTCATAGTCTTGAGTATATTTGAGATATCTCAATACTTTCACAATTGCTCTCCAAAGGTTTGACCTTGGATTTATTGTGAATCTGCTTAAATTGTTTACAATGAAAGCAATATTTGGTCTAGCACAGTTCATCTAGATTGTCTATGACCTTTGCATATTCCACTTAGTCAATAGTTGGACAGATGTTGACTTGTATTCATTGGAATTCTAGCTATGCCAAAAACATCTTTGTCAAACTTCTTTTGTCCATGTAGTGTGACTATGTCAATATAAGACCATTAGACAATCATTTGATTTGGATGGCCAAAATCAAATCAGTCGGTCTCATATTTTTCATTAGAATCTTGAATTTTACATGTGTTGGTATGTTTACCATTTCATTGTTACTTATAACAATGAGTATGTCATCAACATAGGATCGTATATCCTAATGTCTGTAGTTTTGACATATACACATTTGTCACACCTATTTGTCATCATGACAATATCTTAGTTTCAACCTTTTGTTGAACGTTTGGACTAAGTTCATTGATAATCTCTAAAGTTTGTTTCATTGAAATTGAATCAACTTCCGTAGTTATATAAGAAAGTATATTTTCAAAGAATAAGGCATTATTTGATTCAGTTATCATATTCTTGTGAATCTTAGGGTTCTTTGGTTCGTACACAAGAAATTGATATGTGTTGTTGTGATCTACATAGCCAATGAAAACACAGTCCATCATTTTGAAACTTATTTTCCATTTACTTCAGTAATAGGGATGTTACCTTTGCAAGATACCCCACTTTTTCAAGTAGTTGTAGGAAGGCTTTATTTCCTTCCATAACTCATATTGTATCTTGTCTCTTTTATTGTGGCAAACCTTATTTAAAAGGTAATTAGCTGATAGAACAGCTCCCCCCACATGTTAGGCACATTTTTGAAGTTTTAATTCTTTTCAGAAGCCATCTTCAAAATTGTAGTAGCACGGTTACTCATATAGAGCTTCACCCTATCTTAATCATTTTATTAATTTTGAGTTTTAGCATCATGCTTATAAAGAACAATTTCTCTAGAGCTTCATCTTTACTTTTAAGCAAATACACAACACTAGTTTGTGTTATCATTAATGAAGGTAATAAATTTATTCTTCAAACATTAATTTGCATTGTTGATTATTACGACAATATTTTGTCATAACATTGACGTCATTTGTTGTGACTTTCTTTAGAAGTCTATAGTCGGAAGGCTTGTTCCTCATCTTATGGCAATTGAAGCATTTCCAATGAAGTTTTTCTTCTTGGGAACACCGCCTTTTTGGTCCTAGATAAGACCTTATCTACGATTGGTTTATTTTCTTGGAGTCAAATTTTACTTCCATTACGTTTGCTCTGGCAATATTTGCCTAAGCTTTTTTTCTTACAAAAATATCTGTCTTAGTAACAATTGAATGTGGTAGCAACATTTGCCTTATCATCTCTAACAATATGAGGATCATCCTTCCGATATTTGACGAAGTTTATCATGGTCAAATAGAACAACAACCACAGTTGCTTCATTTTGAAATTCTCTCCAATAAATTTCACTAGTTTTTCATTGTGGCTCATAGTCACAAACCAGGAATAGATGATCATGAACCTGATCAACATGAAAAATTTAGTCATAAACTAAAAATTTGAAACATAAACATAATTTCCAACTTTTGTTAGACGATGGGATTTTAGTAAACTAAAAATTAGAAACAAAAGTTCACACGATATAATAGAAAGAACAAAAATGAGCAGTGCACCAAATAGGCAACTTATGAATAGAGAGGTGGTGTACAAGACACGCTTAAATATCAAGTCTTTCAAAGAACCAATCCTAGATATGCACTCTCATAGTGTTTCAATAATCCGTTTATGAGTTTCATTTTCTTATGCTTAAGAAAGTTCTTAAAGTCATTCCAAACAAGAGGTTAGCTTTTCAAATGACTAACACCTGAACAGATTCACTTATATTCATTCTTTTTGCTAGAATATCGTGAGTGATCAATTAAAGTCATTGCCTTTGACTCACAACAATTTGGAATCAATCATTACAAAATAAAAAAATTTGTAACTACAAATTTCTTAGCACCGACATCTTTCATTTTGTATTTATTGTCTAACGACCCTCACAATTCTTTAGCCATTTTTAAACATTGTACACTTTGTAACGTGTATCAGATAAGGCTTTAAGAATTTAGTTTCGACACTGAAAACAAAGTTCTTCCATGCTTTGATTCAACACCTCGGTCGGAATCAACGCTTTGGATTAGTAACCAATGTTACTTCCAATAACAAATTCTATTAAAACAGATTTGTCCACTTTGTTTGAAAGGGGATTGTTGCTTGTTTTAAGTGCTACGCAAATAGTGCAAATGAACAGGCCGCAAGTTATAGTATAGAATAGATATCGTCTCCACAGGGATTGGTGCAACTTCTGGATTCTAACTTCTTGTACTGAAAAGAAAATTAATTGGTGGTGATAATAGGAATTGAATTAACAAGTAAAACAAAAGAGCAAGTAAACAAATGAGATGTTGATTGAATGAGAGAGTAGGTCGGGTTATCATGAGTTGTGGTGTGATGATTGAATGGACCGTCGTGGTAATTGATTGCAAGAGTAACTCAATCGTCTTAACAATTAGCATCAGTCGAATTTCCTGGGTAACTGGAATGGTGCGATTGCCTGGGCAACTGGGAGACTTACTTCAAAGTTCGGTGAAGCGTTCTTCAATGGCTTCTCGTTATCCCTAACTCGAAACATTGTTAATTGTGCATGCCTTGGCGATACATCCCTGTGTTAACCATGGGTGGACAACAACCGATCTTGCGCTTCTCTTAGCCGTTGAAATCTGACCCTTATCCGTAAGGTGGATTAATCTTCACCAACGATTTTTTTAATGAAAACCATGTTCATTCATTTCTTGAATCTAACTCTCCCGAGTATAGATAAATAGATAACTCTCGAGATCCTCTCCCAATTCACTCAAAATCAAAAATAAGAATCAAGAATGAACAAACTTTGAATTTAAATTACAAACAAAAACCTAAACAATCCAATCGTTTATCACACCACAAACCCAAAATAACCCCAGCCAATTAAATCCAGTTCATGGCTGGGTGAAAAGAAATCACAAAGAAAATAAATTTGGACATCAAAGAGAAAAAAATTAAAACTATTCAAAGCTCTTCACGCCCCACTCCTCTCCTCTAGAATCCGATTCATCTCCTCCTCTTTTCTTGTGTTGATGCAATCAACCTTAAATATGTGAGGAAAGCTCAATGAGTCTTTAAGGAGATTTGATTTATTCCCTTTTCTTTAGGAGATATTCTAGGCTTTATTTCCTTATCTAAAGATATGGAAATAATTTAGGATTTATTCCTTTTTCTAAAGAGAATGAAATAATTAAAACTTTATTTCCCATCCTTATTTGCACATCATCCCATTTAATAAGGAATAAATCAGGATTAATGACGCTAAGATTCTCTCATCTTCATTTTCAACAGCTTGTAAATTGATTTTGGGCTTTATCTTATGCGATATGGATGAACCTTGAAAAATTCTGCATTTATTTCTGACTTTCCCTGGCAACCGCTCGGCAATCAGCACGACAACTCCTTCAGAAATGACCCCTACTTGCCACGACAATCCAGTCCTGCACAAAATAAAGCACACCAGCAACGAATTTTACACAAAAACCAACCAAATGCAATACCAATCTTATTAACTAAGGAAACTAGGAAAATATGCATGAATTCCTATCAATGCAACTAAAATGAGCCTAAGTTTAACAATAATATGAGTAAAGAGGGTAAGAAAATAGTACATTTACATACTTATCACACCCCCAAACTCAAACTATTGCTTGTCCTCAAGTAATGCAAAACACTAACAATTACCTGCCAAGGCCCTTACCTCAAAAAACATGCTCCTTACCTAACTTCAATCCTCAGAACCGTAGCACAAAAAGTTGATTACCTTTCGATTTTCGGACATCATGGAAAATTACTCAAAATTGAGCTACAATGCTAGTGAAAATGTGTGTGCAGAGTTGTGTACAAGCCAACTAATAGGATTCTGTGCAAACAATAGGTTTTATCGAATTATTTGTCGGGGTAATTAAGTCCGCTAGAGCCAGTTTTAGGCACCTCTAGCACAATTTCGTTTTTTTAATTTAGTCAACTATAGCCAGATAGGCACCTCTAGTGATTGTTAATGCGTGACAACTAAAGTCAGATGGTCACCTCTAGTAAGAAATTATCTTAATTCAAATTGTATTTTAGGCTAGAGCCAGTTTTAGGCACCTCTAGCACAATTTACCCATTTTAAATAACCTAAAGTCCACTAGGTCTCCCTTAATCAACAAGTCACAACAGTGTCAACATATGCAGCTTCATAGCAAAATTCTAAGTACTCTTCATGCTAATCCTAAAATCTAAGATTTTATCATGTAAGTGCAGTGGAAAAAATACATCATAGGATATCACAGCAGGTTTAGATAGTTTAATCAGGTAAGAGACATGGCAAGTATGCAACTAACATGTGACAATAACATGAATGCAACAAAAACAACCCCCCAAACTCGAGAGAAGCATTGTTCTTAATGCATGCAAAAATAACTAAAAGAAAAATGAAATGCAAATGAGTTAGTCGGTGAGGTCGTCACCTGGAATGACTAGTTTCCTGCGAGCCATTTGCTTGGTCTTTTTTCTAGCTCGTGGTGGTTGTTGACGTGAAGTTGGTGGTGCATCTGGAGCCATTGTTTCTGTAACCTTTTCACCTGGTTCATCTTCTTTTGTAGCCTCCTTGAGTCTAGAAGCTAAAAAACAAAAACAATAAACTAAAGCTAAAAATAAAAAAAATTGAAAATAAAAAAAATAAAAACTCTTAGAAAGATCATTTTCTTCCATCTTCTAAGGATACAACCTCCTTATCGCGAGTCACATGTGCATCAACGTAGTGCTTCAACCGTTGTCTGTTAACCTTGAACTCATATCCATCCAACGTTGACTTCACCACAACAGCCCCATGAGAATAAGGTTTTACAACCTCAAACAGCCCAAACCATCTTGACTTCAGTTTCCTGGGGAAAAGCTTAAGGCGAGAGTTAAAGAAAAGCACTAATTGCCCTAGAAAGAATTGTCGCAACAATAGCTTCTTGTCATGCCAGCACTTGGTTTTCTCTTTATAGATCTGGGCATTGTCATAAGCTAAGGCACGAAAGTCTTCAATCTCGTTTAGGTCTAGTAGACGTTTTTACCCTGCACTTTCCCAATCCATGTTCACGGTCTTTATAGCCCAATAGGCCTTATGCTCGATCTTCACCGGCAGATGGCAAGTCTTGCCGTAGACAAGTCTGTAAGGAGACAGGCCTAGGGGCATCTTGAATATTGTCCGGTAGGCCCAAAGTGTATCATCAATTCTCGCAGACCAATCTTTTCGGGAAGGATTAACAACTTTTTCAAGGATAGCCTTCAATTTACGATTGGAATTTTTGGCTTGCCCATTTGTCTATAGATGATATGTCGTGGCAATTTTGTGTGTTACTCCAAATCGCTACAACATTTTGGCAATCAGCCTATTGTCGAAGTGTGTACCTTCATCGTGGATAATTGCCCTTGGTGTCCCGTATCGTGTGAATATGTTTTTCTGTAAGAATTTTTGCATGGCCTTTAAATCGTTTTTGGGAACTGCAGCCGCCTCTACCCATTTAGACACGTAGTCTACGGCAAGTAGGATGTACAAATTACCGAATGAGGATGGGAAGGGTCTCATGAACTCGATCCCCCACATGTCAAACAACTCAACCTTAAGGATATTTTGTAGTGGCATCTCGTGTTGTCGCGAAATATTTCCCGTTCGGTGACAACGATCACACCTCTTGTAGAATTCTTGAGCATCTTTGTAAAGAGTGGGCTAATACAAACCGGATTGTAAGATTTTGGCCGTGGTACGAGTTCCTCCAAAATGGCCTCCATAGGGTGAAGTAAGGTCATAAGGCAAAATACCACTAACCAAGAAATTAACCAAATCGGCATACTAGGGGGTTGCCGTGGCAACTAGCAACTGCTCATCCGGGAATGTGTCATGGAAATCCAAAGAGTCTGAACCTTTATCGCCTTTTTCCCACCTTGATAAGTGATCAGCAATTTGGTTCTTCGTTCTTTTCCTGTCCTTAATTTCGATGTCAAACTCTTGTAAAAGTAAAATCCAACAAATTAAATGAGGTTTGGCATCTTTCTTAGCAAATCGATACTTAATTGTTGAATGATCAGTATGAACAATTGCATTAGTACCAATCAAATAAGAACGAAACTTATCAAATGTGAAAACTACTGCTAGTAATTCTTTCTCTGTTGTGGTGTAATTTGATTGCCCACCATTTAGAGTTTTACTAGCATAGTAAATTACATGGAAAATCTTACCTGTACGCTGCCCTAAAACGGCTCCTACCGTGAAGTCACTTGCATTGCACATGATTTCAAAAGGCAATGTCCAATCGGGCGGCACAACAATAGGCGTTGAGGCAAGTTACTTTTTTAGAGCTTCAAATATCGTGGCACAAGATTCATCAAAGTTGAAAGCTTTATCCTGCTCAATAAAATTACACAAGGGTTTAGAAATCTTAGAAAAATTATGAATAAACCTTCTATAAAAACTTGCATGTCCGAGAAAACTTCGGATTCCCTTGGCTGAAGTTGGTGGTGGCAATCTCTCAATCACATCTACCTTGGCTCTATCCACTTCGATTTCTTTGGATGAGATTTTATGGTCGAGCACAATACCTTCGTCCACCATAAAATGGCACTTCTCCCAATTTATCACTACGTCATATTCTTCACATTGTGATAACACATTCTCCAAATTGTCGAAGTTATCTTCAAAAACTGTGAAATCGTCCATGAAGATTTCAAGGTTAAACCTTTTGAATTATGTGAAATTGTCGAAGTTACTGTTACATAAATCACAAAAGAAATCTACTACCTAGATCTCTTGTGTGTTGCTTGGTCACTGGATGTTCTTAACCAAATTGGTTAAAGTAGCCAATTGTACGGAAATTGGTTAAAGTACCTCCTTTTCTAGTAGTTGGAAACTGATAATCATTCTTGGCAAGCCGATTCAGAATCTCTACAGCTTCTTCAGGTGTCTTGTCGAGGAGTATGCCATTTGCCGAGGCATATAACATCATCCTTATTGGCGTGTTTACTGAGTTGTAGAACATCACCACATGTGTTCATACTGGGAATCCGTGCATGGAACATTTATGTAAAATCTCCTTGTATCGCTCCTAAGCCTCGTACGTGGATTCATCATCTTCTTTCCGAAAAGAAGTAATATCGTTACGTAATTTATCAATCATATTTGTAGAACTAAATCTAGCAAGGAAATCACGACATAAATCAGTCCAAGATCCTATAGATCCAGATAAAATATTGTTCAACCACGTCTTTTCCCTATCCCTCAGTGAATAGGGAAATAATTTCAGCCTTAGGATATCCTCATGGACTCTTTGTATTTTGAATGAATTGCAAATCTCCAGGAATGATTTGAGATGTTGTCTGGCATCTTTAGTGGCCGATCCGCCAAGTTGACCAATTGTATTGATCATGTTGAACATCACAGGTTTTAATTCAAAGTGGGCGGCTTCTATTTCAGGTGTGAAAACTCCTGGATTTAGACCGTTTAGATCATCCGCTAGGTAATCTCAGATTGCCCTATTTCTTACATGAACGGGTTGCTGCTCGACTAAGACTCATCCTCCTATTGCCATAGTATTTTGATTGTCGTCTAGGACAACAGGATCTGCCATTGCTGCTATTTGCTCATGTCTTTTCCTATGAAGAAATCGTTCTATCTCGGGTTCAAATGGGTATTCTGGTGATGTTGGTCTCGCCCTGGTCATGCACAAATGCAAAAACCAAGATTGTAAGTCCTTTGAAACCGATTACAAAAATAAAAAAAATAAAAGTAAAAGTGCAAGGAATTAAAAACAAAGTTGCTATTGCCAATCTTCGGCAATGGCGCCAAAAACTTGTTGCGTGTTTTGAGTGCTATGCAAATGGTGCAAGTGAACACGTCGCAAGCTATAGTATAGAATAGATATCGTATCCACAGGGATTGGTGCAACTTCTGGATTCTAACTTCTTGTACTGAAAAGAAAATTAATTGATGGTGATAATAGGAATTGAATTAACAAGTAAAACAAAAGAGCAAGTAAACAAAGAAGATGTTGATTGAATGAGAGAGTAGGTCGGGTTATCGTGAGTTGTGGTGTGATGATTGAATGGACCGTCATGGTAATTGATTGCAAGAGTAACTCAATCATCTTAACAATCAGTCGAATTGCCTGGGCAACTGGGAATGGTGCGATTGCCTGGGCAACTGGGCGACTTCCTTCAAAGTTCGGCGAAGCGTTCTTCAATGGTTTCTCATTATTCCGAATTTGAAACACTGTTAATTTTGCATGACTTGGAGATACATCCATGCATTAACCATGGGTGGACAACAACCGATCTTGCGCTTCTCTTAGCCATTGAAATCTGATCCTTATCCCTAAGGTGGATTAATCGTCATCAACGATTTGTTTAATGAAAACCATGTTCATTCGTTTCTTGAATCTAACTCTCTCGGGTATAGATAAGTAGATAACTCTCGAGATCCTCTCCCAATTTACTCGAAATCAAAAATAAAAATCAAGAATGAACAAACATTGAATTTAAATTGCAAACAAAAATCTAAACAATCCAATCGTTTATCACACCACAAACCCAAATAATCCCAGCCAATTAAATCTAGTTCATGGCTGGGTGAAAAGAAATCACAAAGAAAATAAATTCAGACATCAAAGAGAAAAAAAATCTAAACTCTTCAAAGCTCTTCATGCCCAACTCTTCTCCTCTAGAATCTGATTCCTCTCCTTCTCTTTTCTTGTGTTGATGCAATCAGCCTTAAATAGGTGAAGAAAGCTCAATGAGTCTTTAAGGAGATTTGATTTATTCCCTTTTCTTTAGGAGATGTTCTAGGCTTTATTTCCTTATCTAAAGATATGGAAATAATTCAGGATTTATTCCTTTGTCTAAAGATAAGGAAATAATTCAAACTTTATTTCCCAACCTTATTTGCACATCATCCCATTTAATAGGGAATAAATCAGGATTAATGACGCCAAGATTCTCTCATCTTCATCTTCAACGGCTTGTAAATTGATTTTAGGCTTTATCTTATGCGATATGGATGAATCTTGAAAAATTCCGCATTTATTTTCGACTTTCCCTAGCAACCGTTTGGCAATCAGCACGACAACTCCTTCAGAAATGACCCCTACTTGCCAAGGCAATTCAGTCTTGCACAAAATAAAGCACACCAGCAGCGAATTTTCCACAAAAACTAACCAAATGCAATACCAAGCTTATTAACTAAGGAAACTAGGAAAATATGCATGAATGCCTATCAATGCAACTAAAATGAGCCTAAGTTTAACAATAATATGAGTAAACAGGGTGTAAAATTTAGTACTTTTACACACTTATCAGAGATTAAATAAAAATGTTAAAACGGTAGGAATTAAATTCTCGAAAATAAATTTATTTACAATATCTCAATTTACAAGAAAAACAAGAGTTTTAATAAACAAATTCAACGATTTATTTCCTTCTATGAGATAGAATCATACTAGATTTCCAAAAAAATAAATAATTTATTTCGTTTTCCAAAATGGAATCATATAGGATTCCCAAGAAAATAAATTTAACGATTTATTTTCCTTACAAAGTTAGAATCAACGCAAGATTCTAATAGAGAAATAAATTTAGTGATTTATTTCCCTTTCTTTAAATGTTATATCTTTTGTTAAACGACATGATTAATAGCACTTAAACCCGAAACGAAGATATCAAGGCAAACCAAATTTGTTTAACAAATAGAAATCAAAATGAATTAATGCTTTGATTTTAATTTCGTTGATTCTTGTTTGGAAAGGAGATCAACGGTAGAAATTAAATTTTCGAAAACGAATTTATTTACTAGATCTCAGTTTCCAAAAAATCAAGATTTCGCCTGGAAATCCTGTTCGTCTCTATAATTTTCTCAAAGAAAATTATTAGTATAAAATATAATAATTTACAGTATCGCAAAAAAGCACAAGAAATAATTATTATCACATTTAATAATTAATATTATGACACAAAATATTCCTTATTCAAGGTCATGTTTTTGAAATATGCATAATACACCGTATTTACATCATATTCCATATTAAAGGTCAAAGTTATTAAGGAATATAATAATTACCTTAATAAAACATGTCATAATAATTTCATAATTTAAGGTATTAAAATTACAATAATTTATGATCTTAATATTGCCATAATACATGCACACATGATTAATACGACAATATACCATATTTACGGTCAAAACATTAAGACCAAAGTATTCACGCTATAAAAAGCCTACTTCCATATTAAACAAATGTTACTATCATGTTTACAACAATTAACCTTAACGATATGAAATTCCTTATTGGAGAGATGAACTTCAATCTCACAAAGATTAAAGTATGGCGATGGTTGCAGAAAGTCTTGAAAAGAATTAATGCTGAAATTTCTATTTCTACGGTAGTATGCCACCTTCCTCTCCAAGTTTGTATCAATGAGAGAGTACTCTAAGCATAAACCAAAATTGTCACTGTTATGTTCATCTCGGAATAAATATAGTTAGGAATTTGGTATGCGACAAAATAGCTAAAGCGATAACGACATAGACCAAGATACGCACAGAAGACAAGATTTAACGTGGTTCGGCATAGCCTACCTCCACGAACGAGAGAAACGGACAATACACTAATAACGTAGAGAACCCGAAGAGTACAAATACATGATAACCCATATAATCCCAAAACCCGGTGTACAAATCCCATGACCCGGTGAAACCAAAACACTATTCCCAAAATCCCCACAATACCCATCTCTACAACGTATGCACAATAGTTGTAGAGATCCTAAAAATGGTTACATCTCTCCAGAGTAATTCCCCCTCTCTCATTCTCTTGTTCTCTCGTAATTCAAAAGGTTAAACATAGTCTATATTTATAGACCCAAATACTTGGTCACCAAGAAACCTTATTAAGTAAGATCTCTACATAAAATAGATATTTACACAATAAAGTAAATCCTAATTACCAAGTAATCTTCAACAATTAGAATTACAATAAAAATCAACTTAATTACCAACTAGAATTTGAGTCAAAATATAACAAATCTCCCCCTTGACACAAATTCTATTCGAGCGCTGGTCTTCAAGTCTTCAACAGCTTCAATTTTTACATAAGCAAAATATACGTTGAAGCACCGCTGCCAAGTCTTCAACAACTCTAATTTTTACGTAGTATCCGTTGAAGCACCGTTGAATTTTGAGAATTACTCCCCCTGCAACTGAACACTCATTGCAGCAGTACTCCTCTGGCATGCCTCCAACATCACACCACAAAGTCTGCAGCAAAAATTCCTCCACAATTACGCAGCTCGAACCATAGCTCATGATACCATTTGTTAGGAATTTGGTATGCTGCAAAATAACTGAAGCGGTAATGACATCGACCAAGAAATGCACATGAGACAAGATTTAACTTGGTTTAACATAGCCTACCTCCACGGATGAGAGAAACGAACAATCCACTAATAACGTAGAGAACCTGAAGAGTACAAATGCATGATAACTCATGTAATCCCAAAACCCGGTGTACAAATTCCATGACCCGGTGGAACCAAAACACTCTTCTCAACATCCCTACAATACTCATCTCTACAACGTATGTACAATAATTATAGAGATCCTAAAAGTGGTTACATCTCTCCAAAGTAATTCCCCATCTCTCTCATTCTCTTGTTCTCTCATAATTCAAAAGGTTAAACCTAGTCTATATTTATAGACACAAATACTTGGTCACCAAGAAACCTTATTCAATAAGATCTCTAGCTAAAATAGATATTTACACATTAAAGTAAATCTTAATTACCAAGTAATCTTCAACCACTAGAATTACAATAAAACCTAACTTAATTACCAATTAAAATTTGAGTCAAAATATATCAAATATTAAAATCTGTCTCAAGCTTGTTAGAAAATCGTTAATCCAAGAATAAAATAATAAATAATAAAATCAATATTGATATTATTATTAACCAAACATAACATAAAGATACAACATATCTAAAACCAAACCAATTGGGAAACGAGTTGAGGCCTATAGCTACACAGCTTCCTTAAGACAGATTTTCGGCCACTCTTTGGTGCTTGAGATTTTTGGTCTTCTGTCTCCCAAGATGCACCAACTATATTATCAGCTACAGTAGCACAACTGCAGAGATCATGAACTATAACCTTGCCTTCTTCTATCATCAAAAACTACTTTTAAGAGTCACAAAGTAAAATAATAAAAAAAATCTTTGTGTTTTTTAGTTGTGTTTGTTGTGTTTAACCTAGAAAGTTTACACGCTATTTATAGGAGTTTCACGAGGGATATAAATGAAAGTTTTGACCTAATGTGACATTTATGATTTGAGAATTAAAGGGCCTTTAAAGAGCACTTTTCAAAATTACTATCTGAATTAAAGGAAGCTTTTACTATTTATTATTTTAATTTCAAAACATAATTAGAAAAGATATGCTCTTTTTTGAAAAAATATTTTGGTTAAAATATCCGCAAATTCATGGAGAGCCAGACCGATCCGGACATTCACGTTACTCACGTTATGCATCGTTGCACATTTACTAACCAACATTTGGTTCCACGTTTTTCCTCAACAATATTTTTATCAATATCTCATTTAAAACTTCAAAATTATCATTTTTTCTAACATCGTCATCAGAGCTCTCACCGAAACTCACTCAGGTCATATATAGACATATGCAAGAGAGAGACGAGAGAGTGGGAAAATGAAAATGAAAGAAAAAATAGTCAGAGTAGAGCTTTTATATTTTTTTAATTGGTGTCGTTTTGTTATAGGGAACCCGCAAATAGACCGAATCTAATACAAGATATGTGGTCCTTATATTAAGGGATAGTTTTGTTTTAATCTTTCTTAGTTTTGTTCTGTTTCATATGATCCATAAATGTCGTGATTATTTATTATTTTAATTCTTGAGAGTTTATAATTTTTCAATTTGGTATTATTATTATGATGATGATGATGATGATGATGTAGAATTAATTTCTTTACATTGTTTAGCTCACATTATTATTTTTACAAAAAATTCAACCAAGTTATAACAAATCATCAAGAATTGATCTCATTTTAGATGGTGGATAAATTAAAATCTCTCAAGTTATTTATTTTGCATTGTATTTTATTTTAAACCTATTATCTTAATAAAAGTAGAAAATGCAAAATTTAAATTACTAACAAATTAATCGATAGGAATCAAAAGTGTATAATTTTATTCCAACAATAAAAATTCGTTATCCTTTTATGAATATCCATCTTAAAAATTATTGATACTTCCTAGATGCTAGAGAAACCGAGAATATTTAAGGGATTCAATCATAATATTTCCCTAGAATTTGGAAAATGATATTTATTTATTCTTCTATAGTTCGATCATATCATTTATAAAACATAATTTGAGGATTCCTAACCACAATAATTAATGATGATTAAGTGAAAATTCGAGTTAACTTGTATTTTGATTTTATTTATTTTCTTTGGAGTTTGTATATGAATTTGATTTATTTTATTATAGAAAATGTATAAAAATATTAAAAAAAAACATGATCCCTAACAGTTTACATTTATATTTGTGAGTAAATTTTTACGAACATGATCATATAAGTAAAATTGGAAACATTAATGAATCTCCCTATATTGCATTGTTCATTAAGGTTATCTGATTTTTTTATTAACACTTAAGTTTGACCTGGTCAACCAAATATTAAATTTTTAACAAGAAAATGGGTTTTAAATATACATATACATAAAAATATATACGCTTAAGGTTTAATTTAGCTATAAACATTTGGAAATAATCAATCTAGCCATAATTTTTTTAACAAGAAAAGGGGTTTAATTAATATGTATCTTGTGATCTATTTAAAGTGTCGATTGAATTTGATGTAATATATCTGAACTACTTTGTGCCTATCTAAATGTTGATGATATCTGCGTATTGGACTGCTTTTGTATGTACAAGATCGTGTGTATACGACGTGTTACATTTGTTTGTTGCATGATGTTTTGTGTGTCTTATTTAATTATGTTATTATTGGAAAAAAATGCTCTTGTTCTGTTTAAGTCTTGTCTATACATGTCTTCGAATATGATAATCTCTATTTACGCATGCTCCTAAAATTATTCTGATTTATGTATCACATGCCTTGAGTTATCCTGTAATTTGTATAAGCATGTTAAATTTGTATTGTTGCCTTGGTTGGGTTGTCAAGGAGGAAGTTTAGTGTTCTTGTCTCATCCCTAACGGTCACCACTCTTGTTTATGCCATTCATCGCATTAGTTCTGAGTTTTTCCATTCATTGCATTGTATATGAGCTTTACGATTCGATGCAGTATTCCATGTTTTTGCGGGGTCTGAACATTTTGATTCAACACATTACTGTAGGACGATGTGATTCAACGCATTTTGTTTGGTGTTCGGTTGGATTACGAGTTCTGAAGAACTCGTCTTGTGGACGTTTAACGGATGGTTGGGTAGTTAGAGGCTCACTAGCCTGCGTATGCATTCTATCATACTGATCATTTGTGTATTTCTGTTAAATCTTGTTTGATTGTGCAATTGTTTCTGGTTATGGACTGCTTTTTTGTTCTCTACTCTCTGCATGTTAGAATTGTCTGATCTACAGGATATATGTTTTTCTCTGTTCCGTTAATTCTTACGTTGCATGTTCTTTACTTTGGGTATGCACTTGAAGACCATACTGAGCTTTCTAGCTTACCTCTTTTTTTTTTGTCTATAACACCTGTCACACGATCCAGAAGGATTAGACTCGAGTGATAGATGTCATATTGATTAACCAAAATGAATCCTAAATAGACAAACCAGAAACAGCTTCAATTTTAAGATTTTCCAAGCATACACCAAGTCTGGATGCATCATAATACATCCATACGAGTAACACGTCAAGCTACAATTAGAACGAACACCCAAAACATGCCCAATTTTGAAATCTAGAGGTTTAGGGACCAAATTGTAAATAACTAAATTTACAAGGACTTACAGTAAAGTAAAGGCATCAAACAACAATTGGACATATTTTATGCTTTCATGTAAAATTTGAAGTCAATTAAACACAATGAGCTCATTTAATTAATGCATGATCATTTAGTGACCAAATTGCAAAGAAAAAAAACCACGAAAGCCCTTTAACCGAATTAGCTACAGGCCGTAGCGAACGGGGTCTCACACCAGTACACGGGCTCCCATAAAAATTTCAATAGCCAGTTTTTGTACTAATACTGGCTTATCGATCATAGATAGGGTGTATAGGTATGCCCTGACCCAAATCGAGCAACATGTAAAGAGGGGTACCAGTACGCGATGAACACCGTATCAGTACGTTCTAGACAATGTTTCATATTCGAATATATAATACCAGTCTGAAACACCAACAAATGATTCCAAACATGCTCCTAATGAATTACCAACATAAAATACATTTGTTCAAGCAATCACATGTCAAATTACAACATTCATGGTAGAGAATTAAGACATCTGGAGGCATGCTTCCTACGATTGCATAATACCTTACCATTAAGAACCAAAAAAAGTTAAAACATGCATATAAGACTAGAATTCCTTCCAAAACAGTAACATAGGCACTTTACCACTAAAGCAACTCATCCATATCATGAAAATCCATCATACCAAAATACGACCAACTAAACAAAACCACATAACATGCTTCCACAATCATGAATTGCATCAACATGAAATCTCTAAATCTCACCAACACATAATTGGCTATCCAAACATAAAACCATATGAAAAAGGAACTTACAATTCACAAACAAACACCAAAGGTAAACGATTAAACCTTGCTCAACCAAAATATTTGTCTTGGATTAGATCCTTGCTCCAAATCGTAACCCCAAATCAATTAATCCTCTGCAAAGATGAATAGATAGCGTAAGCACAATATGCCTAGTGAATACGGTCACTAAGTGATATGCACTTCTCCAAATAAACAAAAATTTCCAGCATTCAAATGCTTGTTTAAATCATTTCAAACCTTGTAAAATCAAGTTTAACATATCATATAAGTGTGTTATATTGGCGTTATACGTGTGACTTCACATATAATCAAAATTATCAGATACACGGATCAAACTTTATCAAAATTTGGCACTAATTCCTTAAATCATGTTAGTTTGATGGCGTGACATATTATTAAAAGAGATTAATTTTTAATTTGATCTTTGAGCTTTAGATAAAATACTAATTTGACCCTTAAACTTTAGATCAAATATTATTTTGACCCCTAAACTCTAAGTAATTTTTCAATTTGATCCTAAATTCGTGCAAATTCTCCTGTCACCGGCAATCACTCCCCATCATCGTCGGTTATTATCGGTTGCCATCGACCACCGTTGTCGATGGCCATTATTTATAGTTCAATCATTTTGCCTCTTGAATGCGGATATGGCGTCGTTTCACAGGAGACGATGACCATTATTTATAGTTCAATCATTTTTGCCTCTTGAATGCGGATATGGTGTTGTTTCATAGGAAAATGTCCAGAATTCAACAAATCTAATCTAGAATCCTTCGATTTCATTTCAAATTAAATCATAATAATAAATTTATCATTAATATTCCTTTAAAAATAAGGATATCAAAAGTCTAAATCTATATCATAATCAAACCCATAATATTTTTATAATACTGATATGTTTATAACTTTTTAATATTTATAAATTTATAGTGCTTATAATTATAATAGGTTTGTTCTTGTCTATAATTATAATATGTTTGTTCTTTTCTATACTGGCATGGTTGGGATTGTGAGGGATAAGATAACATTAGTTATAATTGTGGGATCAAAATAAAATATTAAATTATCTCTAATTAAAAATAGGGTCAAATTGAAATAATGAGGGTTAAATTTATTATTTCTTTCGAATTAGGACTAAACTGTTTGAATGTGTAAATCTAGAGGACTAAATGTGTTATTATACAAAATATTTTAACAGTCACATCACTCTTTTAACTGTTGTTAACGGGTCAGTGGCCAAATTGAAACAAAACTAAAAGTTTAATGGTAACATTGAAGCAATTGAAAGTATGGTTACCAAATTAAATAATTGACCAAAATTTAGTGATCATTTGTGAACTTTATCCTTAAATTAAAGTGAATGTAGGAATTATTATAATAATAAAAGTTTAATTTTTTTAAATTAAAAAATAAAAGAAAATCTGACGAAGTAATATAAAAATTATTTTTTAAGATTTTATTCTAAAAGGGGATAATAACACGTTCGGTCGTTAAGATTTTAAATCTAATTAAAACAGTTAATGGTACATTGCGATATATAAATAGCGATACATTGCGATACATGACATTTACTTTAGATATTATATTAAAATATAATTTATCTCGTATGTACAAGTTTCGTCTATTTAAAATACATTTCTCTTTAAAATATTATAAACGTACACATATCGTGGTTTAGAGTGTCAAAAATTATTTATTTTTAATATTGTTGAAAATAAGTGCAAATACTTTCAAAATTATATAATGTAATAATTTTTTGTAATATTCAACTAGAATACTTGTTTCAAATCGTTCAAATTCTCATTTTGGACAACAACCTTGATTTGAATCATCTAAGTTTTTTAAATGCGCCTTATGCCTAAAATAAATAATTTTTTTAAATATAATAAACAAAATATATATTTAGTACATCATGGTCTCTTAATTTTTGTTATTTACCATAACATTAAATTAAAATAAAATATTCACCAATATGATGCACACGATTATTATATATAATAATTAAAAGGAATAATTATATTTTGATTATGACATGTCTAAATGTCTTGTCATGTCGATGGTGACACGTAAGTTTTAATAACGTCATAGTATAAATGAAGAGTTTTAGAATTATTAATTTATTTTAGAATTATAATTTTTTTAAATAATGTCAATTGTATTATCACATCATCAAAATTGACACACCATAATCTTATTGTAGGACATTAATTTATTAAAGAAAATAACATATGGAGATGCTAACTTAGACGTTAATTATTTAACGACAGAGTGTCTGATATGGAAAAGGACAACTGGTGCTAACAGTTCTGTTAGTCAACGATAATCAAAAGGCGAGATTGATACAATTCAAGAATTTGAAGGCTAAATTGCTGAAATTAAATAGGATGGGTAACATTACTGATTTTGGAAGACTATAGGGGCTAAATTGATGCAATTGAAAAGGAGGGACAACATTGCTAATTTTGAAATACTACAGGAAAAAAATACCCCTTAAGCCAAAATCTAGTTAGTTGTCTAAATGTATTTTAATGAAATAATTTATAAAATTTAAAAATATAATTAATATTATAAATATAACAAAAAAAATTTAGCATAACAATATTATAAAAAAGTTATGGATTTGATTATGTTATAGATTTATATTTTTGGTGTCCTTATTTCTAAAGGAATATTAATGATAAATTCATTATTATGATTTAATTTTAAAGGAAGTCAAAGGGTTTTAAATTAGATTTGTTGAGTTCGAGATATTTTTTTAGTGGTACAGACACCAAATACGCATTCAGGATGCCAAAAGAAGTGAATTTCAATTTTGGGGTCCAACAATCGTCGACAACAGTGGCCAGTGATGACCGATAATAACCGGTGAAGGTGGTGAGTGGCTGCCAATGACGGGAGATTTGGTTGAATTTAGAGTCAAGTTGATATTTTACCTAAAGTTTAAAAGTCAAAAATGAAATTTTATTTAAAGTTTAGGGTCAAATTAGTATTTTATCTAAAGTTCAGGGGTCAAATTAAAAATTAACCACTTTTACTAACATGCTACATCGTCAAACAACGGGAGTTAACGACTCAATGTCTAAAATGTAACAAAACGATAGCGTAAGTGACAAAAATGTAATAAATCCATAATGAATGCGAGTGAAATTTAACCTTTTCAAAATGTATGACCAAAAATTAACACTTATGAAACAAAAGTGACCATTTCAATAGTTTATCCTGTTATATTTTAAATTATATTAAAAATTTTAAATATAAACTTAAATTCGAGCTCATGTAAAAATAATTAATTTTGAAGTTGAGATTTAAAATCGAGATTGAACAAGTTTAAACAAACAAACGCAACCAGTTTCTATTTTTGTCTTGAATTGAACTTTATATTTAAAAAGTAAAACCCTATTAAGCTTAAATTGTTGATTGTCCTCAAATTTTGAATCAGGCTCGAGATTTTTATAACTTGAACTTATTCAATTGAGCCAAAAGATAGAAAGCAAATACTTAGATTTAAACCCTTTAAAAAATATTATTACAAAACAACTAGACTAATGATGCAAAAACAGTAACCAATGCATTGTTAGGGTAAACTACACAAATGATGGTCACTAAACTATCCAAAAATACAGAATGATTACCAAACTTTTAAAAGTTACATAATGGACATTAAATTTTAGTTTTTGTTACAAAGTGGCAACTGAGCCGTTAACTGTTGTTAAGTGAATGACGTGACAGTTACGAAAATTTGAATAATAACACATTTAATCCTCCATATATACACACCCAATCAATTTAATTCTGATTTAACCCTCATTATTGATGTCTAAATTGATTGAATGTATAAATATTGAGGATTAAATGAGTTGTTATACAAATTTTAATAACTGTCATGCCACCCAGTTAACAACAGTTAACGGCTAGTGACCATTTTGTAACAAAAACTAAAGTTTAATGCACATTATGTGATTTTTGAAAGTTTGATGACCATTTTATATTTTTTAAGATAGTTTAATGACCATTTGTGTACTTTACCTGTATTGTTATTACAAAACAATTTCTAACATTTTTATTTTTCTCATATTATGCATCTTAAATCTTAGTACACTAAAACAATATGGCACTTATAATGATGTAAAAAACAGTAACCAATGCATTGTTAGGACTGAAAAGATGACCGGTAGAGAATTTTGACTCCATGAACATGATTGAGATGCCAAATCTGACACACAGAAAACACCAAAAGTTAATAAATTAATCATGAATTCAAGATTATAAGAGATAAATCCATGATAAATTTTCCCCGAAAATTGTTTTTTTTTTTTTAAAGAAGATGTTTACCTGAGACTGTATTTGCAGTTTGATTATCCTGGGTACATAATTGTTGTATGCTTTGTGAAATTATTGCTGACATCCCAAGGTAAGTCCTGGTCAACTTCTTCACCACAGCTATACCTTGAGTCCTGCAATTATTATTATTACGAAAAAGCCTAAATTTTCTTCAGATCGGATGCTAAATTTGGATTCAAACAGAAAATATAACATGATGTTACAATTATTATTTTAAAATAAATGAAACATATAGAAAAACTAAATACGTTGGTAAAGGTATGTACCGGCATTGAACACTTACCCGGGACTAAGTAGGGGAGTGGCATCGTATGTTCGTGAATGAAGAGCTTCCATTAAGGTAGCATTTGTCATTGAAAGCAAAATGGACAATCTTTTTTTGTTTGGGAGAGAATTGCTTGCCATTATCACATTTGCAGGAACACTTCCAAATCTGATCATTTGCAGCGAAAAGTGCATATACGTATTGCAAATTTAGCTTCAGGCCCTGGGCAATAACAATTTTATGCAGAAAAATAGAACTTTTGAAGGGGAGACTTACGAGCAAGAGCCAGGGTAATCATTGATTTCTCTGCAACCTCCTTCTGGGCAAAGGTACCTGAATTTCAGGGAAAAGAAAATGTAACAAAATTCTCCCAGGTGGGAAAATGTATATCTCTATTACTGAAAAACACAATTCAAATTCAAGAAAGAATGTACCTACATGAAATCCCTAACTGATTTGGTTGACCATGACTGATTAAGAGGACCTTCCATTGAATAATGCAATACAGTATCGGCTTTCACGAATGCAATATCACCCACTTCTTCAACCAAACACCTGAATGCTCCACTCTCTCCAAAGTAAGGGCTATTCTCATCACAAGTTCCATTGTCATGTCCACATCCACTGCAAATACCCGACCCTTTGATCCCCGACGGAGCACAAATCTCCGGAAAAAACTCGGTTGCAATGTCTCGATCGTTCGTCTTCTTCGAACCAAGGGACTCTCCGATACGGTTGATCGGATAGTTCCAACCGGATGCTGTAAAATACCCGCCATTGCACGATTTGCGGCCTTTGAACTCAATTAGACCGAGCACACCATTGTTTTGTTGGCAAGCTTTTCGATGAACAACTGCAACGGCTTGATAGCTTTTTGAATGATCGCAGTAAACTTCGTTTGCAATGGCTTTCATTGAATAGTTTAGGAATGCAGTGTAAGCTAATCCAGCTTCTAAGTTTATCAAATCTGTTTCCCCGTTTTTTATTGAATCCAAACAATCCTGAATTGTGTCCTTTTGGATACTGAAAAAAAAGCAGAAATGAAGAACAAATGACCATATTTTTTATTATAAAACATTAAAGAATTCATTCTCTTTTAGCTAAAATTTGTGTGATTTTGAGTATAAAATAAAGAGGTCGAAGTTTTCGTTCTTTATTGTACTAATCAATTCAAATCACTCCTACCGAGCTTTGTTTTTATAAGAACTCAAAATTTAAGAAAAAAAAGAAATATTTTTTTTAAATATTAAACTCAAGAGTTAAGAAGGGGAGGGGATGTCAACAGAAAGGTTAACCAGTTGTTTCAACCTCTGTTGACCTACCGGGTTTTTTTTAAATCTAATAATGAGATATAATGTTAATTATGATTAAAATAATATTATTTATTAGTATACCATAAAGAGATCTAATGTTACCACCGATTCATATTAAGTAATGCAAATGTCTAATATAGAGATCATTTTTTTATTTTAATTTTTTTCATACAAAAAATATCAAAATTTAAACTTATAACTTTGTTTGGGGTCATAACATCTTATTTTACTAGATTAGCTGTTAAATTATTTTTATATTAAAGCATGAATGTAAAAATCTTCATACAAATTAAAATAAAATTATCCTATGTTTGAATTATAACAAGATAGGAAAAAGGAACATGTTCCTTATTTGGATAAATTTTTTTATTTAAACAACGTAAGGACATGAAGTTGTATATCTCATACTTATTCTTTGAAGTCTACTGTTTTTAATCACCTCAATTTGAAGAGAAAGCTAAGGAAAAGAAAGTGTATTATTTAATAAATGTGAAACATTTTATGTGTCCCCTAATCCATTACATAAGTTATTTTATAAAAAATAATATAATTAAAAAAGAATTATTCCATGCACAAGCGTTCGTGAAAACTTTGTTTACACAAGTGTCTTAGTTTTAGGGTTTAAAGGTTTTGTTTAGGGTTGAGGGTTTAGGGGTTTAAGTATAGTATTTTTGAATTTAGGGGATGTTGATAGAAATTTAGGTTTAGGGTTTATAAGTTAAAACCTAAATCCCTAACTATATTACCCTAAACCCTAAATTCTAACAATAAACCTTAAATTCTAACCATGAACCCTAAATCCTAAACTCCTACAATAAAAATCCTAAACTCTAAATCTTAAACTAAAACCATAAACCCTAAAATTGAGGCACTTGTGGAAACAAAAAGTTTTCACTGTCTGTGTATGAGATAATAATCCAATTACAAATTGGTCCATGAAACCCTAAAATAAAGTCCTAAACCCTAAAGTTTCCCATGAAAAACCACCTTTGTTGGTTCATGATGCGTTGCAGCAGGACCTTCTTGGGTCCCTTGGTTAGTTTGTGTTGTGCCGGTGAAGTCCATTTATGTATGTACTGTGGGGTCTAAGTATTATTTTGGATTTGTTTCTGTAGCTACTATCGCATGTATTATTTTTCTTCCATTTAGGTTTAGTGAGTTTTTTTATTAAAATAGGGAAAATACTACTATATGCCTTGATAAAAAAACCTTCATAATTCTAGGTGAAGAAAAAAGAGTACATATAGTAGTAAGAACATAAAATAAGATCAAAAGGTCGCTTATAAGCCAACAAGAGACATCGAACAACATCTCACCCTAAGCAACATTATCCAACCCCCGATGGTGGTGGAAAAACTTGGCCAGGACGCGAAGATTGCTTCTGCGTAGAACTTGGTCTATTACAATTTTGGACCTCCTGTACCCGCAAGCTGTGCCTATGCACAGGTGCAGAATTTAGTAGCACCTCCCCAATTGGTTGTCCGCGCATCATCCGAGCAAGAGTATCTGCAATACTATTCGAATCTCTACTAATATGTTGAATACAAACCTCCCAATTTCTCGCCAATAGTTCCTTAATCACAATTGGAATTGCATTCCTCATATTACCTGGTGAATCTCCCTTAATACAATTGATTGCTTCCAAGCAATCCGATTCAAGCACCACTCGACGCAGCCCTAAACGCCAAGCATGTCGTAAACCATCAAGAATAGTCCATAGTTTAGCATTCAACACCGACCACTTCCCTAGGCTCCCAGCAAAACCAAAATTCCATTTGCCATTTGTGGAATGGAAAACACCCCCTATCGCAGCATAACCTCTCCAACATCCACAGCAATAAAGCGGCAGATAGAACCACTAAAGACCCTCAACAAAATCATGCCAGTCGCTTACATAATGGACTCCTTTGGAAATGTCAAATTTGAATCTGTAATTCTTCCATAACAGGCCACGACATAACAATAGCTTCTTCACCTGTTTCGGCCAGCTTTTCCCTCAAACAGGCTCTTAGTCACCGACTCAGAGTGATTTTCGACAATCTTTTTCTCAATGTTTTTTACTCCTCTCATCATCGTCTATATCGAATCACAAAGAAAATATAGAATCCAAAGACTTGCAGAGAAATCAGTAAAGAAATTTGAATTTGAGCAAAAGTCAAGAAATGCAATTGATCTAACCCTAAAGCATCTTTATAGCCAGAGAACATGTTTCCTCTAAGGTCTCTTAATCCATATTTCAAATTAACTCTAGTAGTAGAGTGGCACGTGTACCTACTCTATAAAACCTATATTTGATTTTGATATAATAAATTATCTAAGGGCTAAATTGAAAAAGAAAATAAATTTTTAAGTACTCAAAAGTCTCACAAAATGACAAGAAAAATTTCTTTGAAGTCCAAAACTTAAACCAAAAATTTTCTAAGTGTTTTCAAGCTAAACTACACAATCACGCCCAGGCGTATCGATACACCCCTTGGTGTTTCGATACGGAAATTGGCTACTAGAATTTGTTTTTGCAAAGCATACCGATACGGCTTAGCCCGTTTCGATACGACATTCATCTGGGCAAACATTTTAAGCTTAGCATTTCGATACGGCTCACACCCGTTTTGATATGGTTTGAAATCTGGGTTTAAGAAATTTATACTCGTACCGATACGGTACATTATGTTTCGATACGGTTTGAAATCTGGATTTAAAAAATTTCAAAATGTACCGATATGGTTAAACTCGTATCGATACGGTTTGTCAAGATCTTCAAAGATCTTTGCATTAAATTTTTCGACCGTTATTTGTTAGTTATTGGAATCCTCAAACTTTAAATTTCGGTTAACATGTACCGATACGCCTCTAGGCGTACCGATACACTTTTTCATCCAAGATTCCAGTGAGCAAAACTCGTACTGATACGACCCTTGCTGTTTCGATGCGCCTTTATTTTACACTATAACCTTTTCGATACGGTCTCTCGTGTATCGATACACCTATACACAATGACTATATTTTTGTTGTAACAGGTACTGATACGGGCCTTCATGTACCGATACGGTTGTTCACCAGACTGCATTTATTGAGGGAAAGATGGTCCCCAACGGCTCTATTGATGACTTCAACCACCCAAACGGCTAGAATTCAATAAGAGGATATAAATACAAGTCTCCAATGCAATAGCAACAACTAATGAAACTCCATTAAACAACATTCAAGTACTCAAGCAAAATCCAACCCCTGTGCTCAAAAAGTCAAATCCTTGTACCCAACTTGTGTAATCCTTTGTAATCTTTATTTCAAGTTTGGGGTTGAGTGTTCTTGTAAATTGGGCAAATATTTACCTTGTGAGGGATTTTTTACATTTGCCATTTCTTTCTTTGTATTCAAGAGTGTTTGGTTCAAAGCTTTGGGTAGAAAGCTTGAACTTGTAACGGTTGCCTCCTTAGCCTTAAAAAAGGGGGAAGAATTTCATAGTGAAATTGGTTGAAAATCCTTAGTAGGAAGTTAAGGTAGTGGACGTAGAGCTTGTTAGAAGCTTGAACCACTATAAATCATTGTGTCCCATTGCTTATATTTTCCATTAGCTTCCAAACTTTTAAAATTTCCAATTTCCCCCTCTTGGCCAACATCCACATTGATTGGTCATCCTAACAATTGGTATCAGAGCCACACTCAACGAAGTCTAACAACCGTTGGGTGATCCTAAAAGGTGATCTAATCAATCAAAGTCAAAGTCATGGCATCCACATCCGGCAACAACTTATACGAGTCTCAATCCATCACCATACCTTCATACTTCAATAGAGATAACTATCTCTATTGGAAAAAACCGTATGAAGTTCTCCATCAAATCACATGACTACCTCTTATGGGATGTAGTGGAAGATGGACCAACAATCCCGATAAAAAGAGAAGGTGATTGATTAGTTCTGAAGTCCAAGCATGAGATGATCGATGAAGATCAAAAGAAGCTCTAAATCAACGACAAAGCAATGCATATGCTATTTTGTTCTCTTGGACCGGATGAGTACTCTAAGATGTCATCGTGCTCAAGTGCCAAAGAAATTTGGGATAAGCTAGAGATGACTTAAGAAGGGACTAATGAAGTTAAGGAAACCAAGATTGGACTTCTTAATTTGAGCTATGAGAATTTCAAGATGGACCCGGACGAAGACATCTCCAAAATGTTTAAATTGTTCTCCGTTATTGTAAAAGGCCTCAAGGGTCTAGGAGAAGTTATTCCGAAGGAAAAACTAGTTCGGAAACTACTCTACTCACTTCCCGAGTCTTGGGATGGTAAAAGAATGACCATCATAGAAGCGAAGGATCTCAAGACGCTAAAGCTCGACGTTCTCATGGGGTCTCTTCTCACACATGAGATAATGAAGAAAAGAAGAGATGAAGAAAAGAAGAATAAGGAAATGAAAGTCGAGAATAATGAAATGGAGAAGAAGAAGATGGGAATCGCTCTCAGCTTCACAAGAAGAGAGTGATTCGAGTGAGGAAGAAGACGAAGAATTGGCTATGATAGCCAAACGGTTCACTCGGCTTATGAGATCCAACCGAAGAAAGAAATTCAAAACCGTAGAAGGGATCTCAAGAACAAGAACAAAGAAGAAGAGAAGGATCCGATTGTGTGCTACGAATGCAAGAAGCTGGGACACATCAAAATCAATTGTCCTCAACTCAAGAAGAAGGGCTTCGAGAAGAAAAAGAAGCACAAGGCCCATGTAGCCACTTGGAGCGATGAAGAGTCTTCAAGTGATGAGGAGCAAGAACTTGCTAACCTTTGCCTCATAGCCTATGAAGAGGATCCTAAGGTAACCTCTAACTCATCTAATGATCTTGATTATGGTGAACTATTTGAAGATTATAATGAGTTGCGATGAATTAGTTTTGAAATATAAAGAATCACTTTTGAAAAATAAGAAAATAATTTCCGATTTGAAAAATCAAAATGATTCTTTGATCAAGCCTAATTCGGAACTTGAAGAGAAGGTTAATGATTTACTAGATAATCAAAAATATTTTGGAAAAAGAAAATGTTGATCTAAATAACCTTCTTTCCGAGTTAAAAGATCATTACCTCAAGGAGGTAAATGATCTCAAAGCTTCCTTAAACAATGTTGGGAAATCAAATTTTGAAAAAAGACAATCTTCAAAACCTAACTATGTTAAAGAAATTTTGGCAACCACAAACAAAGAGGCTTTCAAAATACCTCTAAAGGTAAGAGAATTAGAAGTGTTTGGGTTCTTAAGGAACTTGTCACTTCTAACAAACTTAAGGCTATTGCATCTTGGATTCCCAAGGGAACCAAGTATTTGGGAGCTAATACTCATGGACCCAAAATGATTTGGGTACCAAAAATCAAGAATTAATCTTTGTTTGTAGGGGGAGCATTGCTACAAGGCCAAAGCTTCAAGTGCAAATTCGTGGTTCCTTGACAGTGGATGCTCAAGACATGTGACATACGACAAAAGTAGATTTGTGGAACTTGAGCTAAAAAGAGGAGGATTGGTGACATTTGGTGACAACTCCAAAGGTCAAGTTGAAGGAATGGGTTCTATTGGTAATCACTCCTCCGTACTTATTGAAAATGTTCTATATGTCAATGGTCTTAAACATAATCTTTTAAGTATTAGTCAATTTTGTGACAAATGTTTCAATGTTGATTTTGATTCTAATGGTTGAAAAATTTTAAACACTGAAACAAATAAAGTTGCGCTTGTGGGTCATTGCATAGGAAACATATACATGGTGCATCTAGATGACATACACATTTCTCATGCATGTTTTGTTGCAAATGATGAGCATGATTCATGGTTATGGCATAGAAAATTAGGGCATGCAAGCATGAGTATTTTAGAAAAATTGGTTTCAAAAGATCTAGTCAGAGGTTTGCCTAAAATAAAGTTTTCAAATGATAAAATTTGTTATGCTTGTGCAAAAGGCAAACATAAAAGAGTTTCTTTCGAACCTATTAATGATGTTTCAACTAGTAGAGCTTTACAATTGATCCGTATGGATCTCTTTGGTTCTATTAGAACTACTAGCTTGGGTGGAAAATCATATGCATATGTTTTAGTTGATGATTACTCTAGATACACTTGGGTTTTATTCTTAAGTACCAAAGATGAGGCTTTAGAAAAATTCATCACATTTTCAAAAATCACTCAAAATGACATTGGTCAAAATATTTCTCACATTTGAAGTGACCATGGCACCGAATTTCAAAATTTAGGTTTTGAGGATTTTTGTAACTCAAATGGTATTAGCCGTAATTTTTTAGCTCCTAGAACACCTTAACAAAATGGGGTTGTTGAAAGGAAAAATCGAACTTTAGAGGAAATGGCTAGAACCATGCTTTGTGAAAATAATTTGCCAAAATATTTTTGGGCAAAAGCCACTAATACGGCTTGCTACATCATAAACAGAGGAATGATTGGGCCTATTTTAAAGAAAACTCCTTATGAGATTTTAAAATCCAAAAAAGCCTAATATTAGCTATTTTCATCCATTTGGTTGTAAATGTTTTGTTTTGAACAATAGAAAAGATAATCTAGGCAAATTTGATGCTAAAAGTGATGAAGCTATTTTCTAGGATATTCTTTAAACTCTATAGCCTATCGTGTATTTAATAAAAAAACCTTGGTTGTTGAAGAGTCTATTCATGTGGTTTTCGATGATAACCTTATTCCGAGGAAAGATTCTTGTAATGATGATGATGTAGGGATTTTTGAAGCCAATGATGGTAGACAAACATCAAAGGTGGATGAAGTTCCAACCAAAGAGGAAGAAGCACAAGAACCACCTCTAGAAGCTTTGAAGGATATGAGTCTATAGGAAAAGGAAGTGAGCTACCCAAGAGAGTACAACTATGTCAAAGGTGGTGAGATTTTGGGTGATCCATCCAAAGGGGTAACCACTAGACTTTCTCTTAAATATGCATGTAATGTAGCATTTATCTCATGCATAGAGCCTAAGAATGTTAAATAAGCATTAAATGATGATTATTGGATAATGGCCATGCAAGAGGAATTAAACTAATTTGAGAGGAGTCAAGTTTGGACATTTGTTGATAGGCCTAGTGATAAATCTACTATAGGAACTAAATGGGTTTATAGAAACAAACTAGATGAGAGTGGTAACATAGTGAGAAACAATGCTAGACTTGTTGCTCAAGGTTACACTCAAGAAGCGGGAATCGATTTTGATGAAACCTATGCTCCCCTAGCTAGAATGGAAGCCATTAGAATGCTTTTAGCATTTGCATGTTATCACGAATTTAAGCTCTTTCAAATGGATCTAAAAAGTGCATTTTTAAATGGTTTTATTAATGAAGAATTGTATGTAGAACAACCACCCGGTTTTGAAGATCCAAATTACCCAAACCATGTTTTTAAACTTTCTAAAGCTTTATATGGTTTGAAACAAGCTCCTAGAGCTTGGTATGAAAGATTATTAAGTTTTTTTAATTGAAAAAGGTTTTAATAAAGGAAATGTGTACACTACACTCTTTATTAAAAGAATTGGCAAAGACATTTTAGTAGTTCAAATATACGTTGATGATATAACTTTTGGTTCTACTAATGAATTGTTTTGCCAAGATTTTGCTAAGTTGATGCAAGGTGAGTTTGAGATGAGCATGATGGATGAGCTCTTATTCTTCTTGGGGATCCAAATTAAGCAAAGGAAGGACGACATCTTCATCAATCAAGCTAAGTACATCAAGGACATGCTCAAGAAGTTTGGCTTGTAGAATGTGAAACCTCAAGCCACTCCAATGAGTTCTTCAACAAAGCTTGACAAAGATGAAAGAGGCAAGTGTGTATATTTAAAGCTTTATCGCTCTATGATTGGATCTTTGCTTTATCTTACCGCAAGTAGATGCCGGCATTATGTTTAGTGTTTTCTTGTGTGCTAGATTTCAAGCTAGTCCTAGAGAATCACACCTTATAGCCGTTAAGAGAATCTTTAGGTACCTTAGAGATACACCTTGTTTAGGTCTTTGGTATCCTAGAGAGTCTTCCTTTAACCTACATGCCTTCTCGGATGCGAATTATGGGGGTTGTAAGATAGATAGAAAGAGCACATTCGGAACATGTCAAATCCTAGGTAGTATGCTCATATCTTGGTTTTTTAAGAAGCAAAATAGTGTAGCATTATCTACCACCGAAGCCGAATACATATCCGTAGAAAGTTGTTGTGCTCAAGTCCTTTAGATGAAGCAACAACTCTTAGATTATGGAATTAACGTAGGTACCATCCCCATTAGGTGTGACAACACTAGTGCAATTTGTCTCATTAAGAATCTCATCCAACATTCTAGAACCAAACACATAGAAATTAGGCATCATTTCATTAGAAATCATGTCTTAAAAATGATGTAGTTCTAGAATATGTAGACACCTTGAACCAATTAGCGGATATTTTTACCAAACCATTAGACAAAGAGCGTTTTTGGTCTCTTAGGAGAGAGTTAGGCTTAACCAACCTCCCTTGACCCATAGAGCCTCTTTTGGTCTTAAAAATATGCTTAAATTTGATTGATTGATTGCTTTTGTGATTTTGCTCCTATATACATATATGCTTGTTGCTAGGGGGAGTATGCATCTATTTATGATCATACATGATGTTCTCATATCATTCACATGCATTTTGATTCGATTAAAAATCAAATTTTTGAGCAACCTGCAGCCAAAATTGACATTTCTAGCACAGGCGTATTGATACGGTGTTCCGCGTATCGATACGGGTCATTTACAATCGTTTCGGTACAAGTTTACCTGTACCAGTACGGGTCGCGTATCGAAACGGCTGTATAGGCATTTCGGTACTGGGTCCGATGCGCCACATTGGCGAATCGATACGCGTTCACGCTAGGCAGTTTTAAGGGCATTAAATGAAGGTTTTTCACTTTAACTCAAATACCAACTTTATTTCAAAACCCTAACTAAAAAATCCTCTATAAAATCCTCTTAATCCCTCACTTTTTCTCACACCAATCTTCAAAATTCTTGAGGGCTTTTAGTTTTTCGTCAAACCCAAGCTAAAATCATCAAGTTTGTGCATCCAAATCTCTTCATTCATCCTAAATCTCAACTTCAAGGTATAAACCCTAACTTTTTCTTTTCAATTTTCATACATATATATACACTGATTTTGCACTATAATCATAGATTTAGAACCTATATAGTATAGTTTTCAATATTTTTGTAAAAACTTTTTCAAATCTGAAACTTTTTAATTCGAATATAAAATTATATCGTATATTTTTAACACTGTTTTGAAGTTTTCTTTTACCAAAAATTATTTTTATACTTGAATATGTTTTTAAACTATATTTTATAGTTTTTTAACAATACATTGATTATTGGATTACTTTTTGGATCGAATGTATTGATTTATGCATACATCGTTTTTGGTTTGATTTTGTTTTCAAATTATGGCCCCTAAGAAACGAGCACGAAAGGATAGTGCCTCTAGTTCAAATCCTCCACGTCCTCTTCCCGATCATATTGGTAATAGACCCAATCTTACCCACATTTATCAAAACTATTTTAATGAACCTCAATTTCCAAACGCCATAGAATATTTTAAAGAATACCAAAGTTACAAAATTCGCCCCGAGGTTTTTATCCTCCGAAAGATTTAAATTCAAATATCTTCATTTAATACACAATTGGAAATTTATGAGTTTTTTAAGTATACCTGGGATTTTATACAGAAATCTTGTTTTGATCTTCTATTCCAACGCTCGGTGTATTTACAACGAAAAATGAACTTTGGTAATTGCAATTGAATCTTACTTAATAGGTAAGAAATTTCGAATTGATTCAAGTGTTTTAGCAAATTTTTTGGGTCTTGAGGATACGGGAATAGATGATGAGAGTGAGTTAGGATATGTCCTTAGTGGTTCGGTGACTGCTCTTGATGCCCATGATCGCATATTACACCTCATGATCACTTGGTGGTTTCGTCCATTCGGTGGGAAATACTCTACCATCTGCCAAGTCGATGATTTTTGGCTTCAATGCTTTTGTGAGGAGAAACGACCCAACCTTGCTCAAATTATGTTCTCTGAGATCGTCTTTCTTGTCCAACATCGCCACACTACCATGGTTACATAATTCACATATGGCACGCCTTTGAGTTACATCTTCCATAAGATAGGTATTGATTGTTCATACGATCTTCTAAAACCTCTCGCAGATCCAATTGATGAGCGTTCTCTCCGTCGTGCAAAGTTCACCTATTACAATGGAGAATGGATTCGAAACACCGATCTTTCGGGAGGTGTTCAACCCGATCCGGTGGTGGCTTCTCAAGAAGCTCCTATTCCACAAGCTCCGGTGGCCCAACCAAATCTTGATGCTCTCATGACATACCTCAATAGGCAATTCACCAACTTGAACACCAACATTGCTTCCTTGCAAACAACCATGGATTTCGGGTTTGCTGCATTTGACACACGCTACACATCTTTAGAGGAAAGAGTAGCGGCTATTGAAAATCGCCACAAATCTATGGACATCACTCTTAACACCTTTCATGGTGAATGGCGTTAATCCCATGGGCCTCCGAACACAAATATTGATGAGGATGAAGAAGATGAAGACGATGGAGACGATGGAATGGACTATTAGGCATTTTGCATCTCATGTCATATCATATTAGGATTTAAGTTATGCACATTTATTTTATGTTTATATGAACTCGTATGCCTTGCTTTTTATTTGGTTTATGTTTTTAGGATTTGAGTTGGATTGAATTATGTTGCTTGAACTATGATTTGAAGTTTAATGTTTATGTTGCTTATTTAAATTGCTTGGAGTTATTATTGTTTGCCCTATGGAATTGATTTTGATCTAACAAAAAGGGGGAGAATATTTAAAGAGTCAAATTTTTTATAGCCTTAAACTAACGGGGAGTAAATTTTCAAAGTTTTCTTTAAAATAGTTAAAAATTTTCATTTGGTTTTGTTATATCAAAAAGGGGGAGATTGTAAAACCTAGATTTGATTTTGATATAACAAATTATCTAAGGACTAAATTGAAAAAGAAAATAAATTTTTAAGTACTCAAAAGTCTCACAAAATGACAAGAAAAATTTCTTTGAAGTCTAAAACTTAAACCCAAAAATTTTCTAAGTGTTTTCAAGCCAAACTACACAATCACGCCCAGGAGTATCGATACACCCCTTGGTGTTTCGATACGGAAATTGGCTACTGGAATTTGTTTTTGCAAAGCATACCGATACGGCTTAGCTCGTTTCGATACGACATTTATCTGAGCAAGCATTTTAAGCTTAGCATTTCGATACGGCTCACACTCGTTTCGATACGGTTTGAAATCTAGGTTTAAGAAATTTATAATCGTACTGATACGGTACATTATGTTTCGATACGGTTTGAAATCTGTATTTAAGAAATTTTAAAAAGTACCGATATGGTTAACCCCATACCGATACGGTTTGTCAAGATCTTCAAAGATCTTTGCATTAAATTTTTTGACCGTTGCTTGTCAGTTATTGGAATCCTCAAACTTTAAATTTTGGTTAACCCGTACCGATACGCCCCTAGGCGTACCGATACACTTTTTCATCTAAGATTCTAGTGAGCAAAACTTGTACCGATACGGCCCTTGCCGTTTCGTTATGCCCCTATATTACACTATAACCATTTCGATACGGCATCTCGTGTATCGATACGCCTATATACAACGACTATATTTTTGTTGTAACAAGTATCTATACGGGCCTTCGTGTACCGATACGGTTGTTCACCAGACTGCATTTATTGCGGGAAAGATGGTCCCCAACGGCTCTATTGATGACTTCAACCACCTAAACGACTAGAATTCAATAAGAGGGTATAAATACAAGTCTCTAATGCAGCAGCAACAACTAATGAAACTCTATTGAACAACATTCAAGTACTCAAGCAAAATCCAACCCTTGTGCTCAAAAAGTCAAATCCTTGTACCCAATTTGTGTAATCCTTTGTAATCTTTATTTCAAGTTTGGGGTTGAGTGTTCTTGTAAATTAGGCAAATATTTACCTTGTGAGGGCTTTTGTACATTTGCCATTTCGTTTTTTTGTATTCAAGAGTGTTTGCTTCAAAGCTTTGGGTAGAAATCTTGAACTTGTAACGGTTGCCTCCTTAGCCTAAAAAATGGGAAGAATTTCATAGTGAAATTGGTTGAAAATCCTTAGTAGGAAGCTAAGGTAGTGGACGTAGAGCTTGTTAGAAACTTGAACCACTATAAATCATTGTGTCCTATTGCTTATCTTTTTCCATTAGCTTCCAAACTTTTAAAATTATCAATTCACCCCCTCTTGGCCAACATCCACGTTGATTGATCATCCTAACATACTCACAGCCACACAAACCAGATCATCACGTCTGCGCAATTAATGTAGCTATCTTTTGGTACACGAGCTGTCTTAAGGCAAGCTTTTTTTATACTCCTCAACTCATAACATTTTATGGTATTCCTTCAACTAAGGGGGAAAAGTGTTATACATTATTCCTCAGCACTTAGGAAATCCAAAAATAGCCTCTAGTACCTACGCGCTTCGCAGGTTTGGAAGTGGCCCCATGGTAGTAGCTCCTTCAGAGGTGAAAAATATCGGAAACAATAATACTAAAGGCTTGTACGACTCGAGGAATGGATCTTTGTTAGGGGCTTTAGTACCTTGAAGGATAACTACCTTACCCACGGGACCAGACTACAAAGCCTATTAATTGAGAACTGGACCTAACCCTACTGACCTGTCAATAACTATCACTAGGTCAGGATCCCTTATATCAAACAATACCAGGGGCTATAAGTACCCATAGAGTTGAAGAGAACGATAGAAAGAGACAACTACGATAAATATCCCGTCCCCACCTTACTCACTTCCTCACTACTCCGACCACCATACTGACCAAGACTGTCCCCTAAATCTACAAGGGTGAATGGCCTGAAACCGTCATAACCACCTTAGTCCTCATCTCCACCTCCTTTGTTCGGTGCTTGCAAACTTTGTGTATCAACAATATGCCTTTGAGATCAACCTCATCAGTTTTTTAAATAAAGGTTCTCAAACCTTAAAAATGTGAGAAACTTAAACGATTACTGATTAAATCAATTCTTAAGACTGTACGTAGGTCCGATGATACGTCGACTCTAAGCTCGCCACGACGATGGGTGGAGAGATGGCGGTGGCGGAGGAGCAAAACCTTAGACTAGTTGTAAAATAAAAAAAATAAAAAGAGAGGACCTTGTTTTCTTTATCCTTTATAAAAACATTTTACTGTATTAATTAATTATTTCTATCAGGACTATCTAGGACATTTTCGGGGGCCCTGAGCGATAGCTCAAAAATATGTCACTATAGAACAAAAATATATTCCATCTATTTCAACTATTAATTTAAAATAGATTCAGTTAATAGAGATTAAATAGAAATAGAATGTCTTGAAATTTAAATTTTTTTAAGGTCATTACTCAATTATAAAGAAATTAATTCTTTCCAAATTTTCAAGAGATTGGTAGATTGAGAAGTCTTGAATTTTTTTTAAAAAATGATCAAATAGATAAATAAGTAATCATTTTTTCTAAGTTTTTCAATTTATTATAATTTTTTTTCAAAATTTGTATTTTTCCACGCTAAACTTTTGTATATTTGAAACTTTTTGAACTTTTATGGGCCCGGAAAAGTAGGGGCCTTGAGTAGGCACTCAGGGTGCACATGCTATGAGCTGGGGTTGATTTTTATACATGTAAAAACGAGACAAAATCAATGAGTATGAGATTTTAGATTAATGAATAAAATATATTAAAAATAAAAGGAAGATAGATTTTAGTCTAACTTTTGTTTTAAAATATGGTTAATTGCTCGTTGAGCCCATGATAATTTTAATATTTTTTAAAAGATATTAAAAATGGTATCTAACAATGGGTAGCATTAGTGGTGTATAACATTGTGTCATTCATTCTAAAATTTTAGTTAAATTTTATAGTTTAAATACATAGTATTTTGTAATAAAAAATACTCGGTATTATAGGCTTACGGGTTAGAATTGAATTGTAGCTTGTATTTTTTCTGTCTTCCAAATTCATGAGAAATTATGAGATGGACCTTGCTCACCACGTCATCTGTAGTCCCAACCAATAAGATCCATCCATGTCAAAAAAAAAATCCAAATAATTACCCATTTTCTTTTACATGTAGGAAAAAGGTGAAGATTCACCTTGGGTAAAAATGACATGGATAAACTTTACTAGCTGAGACCCCGAATGAAGTAGTAAGCCGGGTCTATCTAATAAGTTTTCCAAATTCAGGTAAACACGAACCCAAACAGCTCCAACAGCCTCTATTTGTATTCAAAATTTCAAATAATATTATGTTTTAATAAATTTATATCCATATTTATAATTAACTTTAAATAACACTTTAATATTTGTTCTTATGTAGTTTAGTTTAATTTTAACTCCCTGTATTATTTTTCTCACTCTTCTTATGTATCATCATTTTGTTTAATATTTTATCAGTGTGTTGTTATCATTAAAAAAATCACATGGCCCAATTAGAACATTTTATGTATAATAAAAAATTTTAAAAGAAAATTATATATATATTTAAAAATTGATGTTTTTATTTTTTTTCGAAATTGTAACTATACTTAATTTATTTTAAAAATTTAAAATCCATAAAATCATAACAAAATAATAAGAACCAGAAAATATAAAAAAATTCCTAAGTTATTTTTTTTAATTTAATGGATATTTATAGATTTTTAGGATTTATTTTGCATTCTTTTTTCGTTTTATTAAAATTTTATCTTTATTTTGTTTTTCAATACACATGAAAATCTCTTATTGGGTGGGTCACATAATCTATTTTTAGGAGGAACAACAATAGGTAGGGGTGTTCAAAATCGGGTATCAGACTTTCGAGTACCTGAGGTGTTGGGTATTCGGTTTCTCAGGTTACATATATTTTTGGTCTGTGACTACCAGGTATCATATTCATTTTTTTAAATTCAAAAAGTTCAAAAAATCGTATAGAAAACACATAAAATTTAAAAGTTAATGATACATAATCCAAATACAAAAACTAGTTATTTGAACTTAGTTTTAAGAGAGAAATATTTGGATATATATATATATATATTAAAGTTTATCACCTAAAAAATTAAAAATATTAATCTCGATCGTGATTTTTTTATTTTGAATCTCATATTGACAAATAATTTCCTTTATTTATGCAATAATAGATAGATTTTAATATCTATGGAAATTATTAATTAATTAATTAATTAATTATATGATATTGTTCTTTGTTCAACATCTAGATTACCAAAATTATTAATTATATCAGAGATTATTATTTTAACTGATATAAATATTATATAAAAAGGAATATGTCAAATGCATAACAGTAACAGGTAGGGGTGTTCAAATCCAAAATTTTGAAAAAAATAATAATACAAATATGTTTAAAAATTTAAAATTTTGATGTACATAATACCATAGAAAAAATTTAGAGATTTAAAAATAGTTTTAGTGTAAAAATATTAAAGAACCTAAAATAAAAATATAATTCAAAATTAAAAATACCTAGTCGGGTACCTAGTTACAAAAAAATTCGGCCCAAAAATAACCAATTATTAAAGGTTTGGATTTACGAATCAATAGGCCGGATCACCCGGGTCAGAATATTATTGAACACCCAAACAATAGGGCAAAGTCTTGGACACAACATAGTAGAGTAATAGCTTAAAAAATAGTACAGGATCGAACTTAGAATTAGACTAAGGTATAGAGAAAAGGTGATATTAAACAAACATAAAATATTTTTTCATTATTTAACTTGAGTTTACCCAAGGTACAAAAAAAACTTATAACAACCTGTTAAGCCGGGTAAATCTGGATATAACAGCAAATCTACTAAACTTTAAAAAGAAATTATTATTCATGTATGTTTTACAAATCTACATTTAATGTTTAAAATTATCTACCTCAACAATGTTGTTTCTTAAATTTGAACATAAATGTTTTTAAGATTATGATATATCATACAATTACGTTGAACATTTATTACTAATCCCGTACTTTCCAAAATCCAAATGACATGTAATAAATAAGTTTCAATATGCTAAATAAGTAGATATCGTAAATTGTTGTAAAGTAGTACAAGTGAGAGAGAAAATTACCATTTCCATGTGTAATTATGTGATTGGTCCAAAACACTGACAAGAGACTGACAATCCTCATAGTCTTGACTCAAAGTACACCAACTCACTACTTGCACGCCACCGTCTTCTGCCTCTTGAGTATGGCTTGAAGTTGAGCCGATCTCAGGTGCCGGAGCGATATCGGCCTCTCCACCCGTTTTCGGAGCCGGAAAAGGAGGCCATGACAATGTTGATGTTGGAGACGGTGGAGAAAGATTATCACTCGTTGCCGGCCCCAGAGTCCCACCGGAATCTGGTGCCAAAGAAACAACACTTGGGGCCAGGGATGGCTCAAAACCTAACAAATGAGGGGAAAAAACATTAAAAGATTACTGAAATTGTAGAATAATGATCTGTTATCCACCGTACCATGGATCGTGTAGAGGAATGAAAGGGAGGCCATTAAGGAAATATAGAGAAATGTTGAGATCTCCATGTAGAGAGTGTCTTGAATGAAGAGAATGGAGAGTTTCCAATTAATGGGATAGTTATTATTTGTTTGAAAAGGAGTTTAAAACGTAAAGAAGAAGGTTTTGAAAATGAAGGATGAATCCATACATTACTTTTGCTTAATCTTTACTATATTATAATATATATTATGTTTTCCATGGATCTTGATTTGAGGAGGTAACGACTACTGCAAGCAAAAGGGGTTTGATATTTATTCATGCATGGCTTTTGGTTTTGCCACTTGTGAAAAGATTAGTTGGTGTGGTTGCATCTTAGTTTGATAGACATTGTTTGCTTAATTTTGGGAACCCATGAAGTTGAGGGATTGCGCCAGTTTTATTCATTTTTAATTCACAAGAGGATTACAACGGGCGATGATTGTATACATTAGATGTTATAATAATATCTTTTCTTTATTAATCATCACCATATTTGTGCCTTATGTCTCCGTTGACCAACTCCGCAATCATATATTAAAAAGATTATTAACTTTTGAGAGTTATGTATGTACAAATCTGTTACCCTATCTCTACTCTATAGCAGGGCGGAGTTCCCTTAAGGCTCAAGGGCCCAACCCATATTATAAAATCAAAATATTTGATAGATTTTAATCTAATAATAATTTAGTCTTTATAAAAAATAAATATTTAAATTTAAAAATACAAGAGTTTATTAACTATTTAAAAAAGTATGAGTTGAATTAAAGAAGAATGAGTTTGCATCCTCAAATTTTTTTGTTCAATAACAATTTGGGTCCTTATAAGTTTAAATATTAGACAAATTAGGTCTTGCCCCATGAATTTTGAGTTTAAATACTTAATAAGACCTTCTATTTTTTAAATTCAACATTTTAACCCCTGTCAATGTTCGATCCTAACTCTGTCCTGCTCTATAGTCTGACTCTATTGATGTGTCGAAAGTACGCCGATGCAATGTAGTACAAGCGTACACGTTGTCAAGTAATAAAGTGTGCACAAGATACAAATATCGATCTCACATAGACTAAAATATTGTTACGAAAAATGCTATTGAATTGACTAAAAGAATAACAAGTTGGTGCGTTCAGATTTGAAAACAATAAGAGTACGTAACTAAATAAACAATAGAATAAAAACAGTCACAACACTTACGCAATGACCATCAATTAGATTAGATCAAGTGATGACATTGCTCGACAATATTTAATAAATCAATGTCCCTAATGATGTGGTGACAATGGCAAGTAATGCACTCAACTACTTGTAAGGAACCCCTCCTCTTAGAGAAAAGCTCACTACGTAACACTCAACTATATATCTATGAACCCAGTGCTAAGTACACCTAGAATTATCGAGACAACAAAATAATAGATCTCTCTAATTTCTAAGCATCTCTCGATGCAACTCTTGCTAAAGAAGGCAATGTTCTTAACTCTCTCGAGACAACGAACTCTAACAATAGAATATCTCTACGTCTATCGTTTTGATTAACAAGCAATTTAATCAAACATCAAAAGATTCATTCATTAATAAATTCACTACAACAAATTTATCAATTTTTGATGAAATTTTTATATGACATAGTGTATAACGTCACAAAATATACTATAAACATGACGATTTTTTGTTTTAGTCACCTCTAGTGATTAATGATATATCTTTTATGATAATTTTAGAAAAGGTCACGGTTTTCATCACTAATTGTTTGGAGCCAAAATTTACCTCCAAAAATTTTTGGTGGGAAAGCATTCAATGATGTTTAAACAAAGGCTCAATGTACAATTTGCCCCTAACATTTACCCATTTCCATCTTGGTACCTAATGTTTTTTTTTTGACACAAGTGCCCCATAAAGTATGAGTCATTACCCAAATCACCCCAAAATCTGACGCCGTTTGTAAAAAAATTGACTTAACTATAAAATAAGTGCTCAAACTATATATCTTGCAATAAGTGCCTAAAGTATTTTTTGGTTAAGCGTAATAATGCAAGTAAATAATGCCAAAAATAAATCTTTTTACGTGCAAGTGCACACGATGAGCAATTAATATAGTAGTGAGAGAGTATCGTATTTAGAAGGATTGTCCAAAAATTAAATGCCACGATAAATACTTGTGAATTATAAAATAAAGATGATGGCAATTGATTAAGGGTTTAAATAATGAAATTAAAATGATAAAGAAAACTGGAGTGAAGATCGAGGTAGATTGGAAAACAAATGGTGTAGTAATGATTGGAAAGCTTGGCAAGGGATGTTTGGATTTCACGCTAGTAAAGACAGCAATTAGAAACATTAAACTCCAGTTTTATTACCGAGCAGATTTTAAGTTAGTATTACCTCTGTCGATGGCAATAGCCTAAGTTAACTACTCTCAACACTTATATGTATATAGTGAATTTTTAAGTAATTAACTTGGTGAAGAATCAACCTATACTCCTAAGGGGTAGATTTACTTTCGTTGTAAGTTTCATCTACTTGAATATCTTCTGTCGAAGTTTCTCTCTTTAGTATTTGACAATTAATCCTTATCTCCTAAGTCTATTAAGATATTAGAGGATAATAAGCATTTAATACCAACCGTCGTATGGCATAAAATATATGAAATATAAGCACATGCGAAATAGACAATAAAGTCGAAACATTCAATTACTAAAAACTAAAAATACTTAGCGTTCATCGCAAACACCCTTGGCCAAATTAAAAAATTAGTTCAGGGCTAGGGAAACCAACAACAAATTATCGTTTTGAATCATCATCACAAATCCAAAAATAAGTCAAGAGTTATGAACAAAAGAAGTAGTTTTTTCGGTGCAGCCCTTCAATGAATCCAGAGCTCCCGGCAATCGTACAGTCAAGCCTTGGTTGCTCTCTACCCTTCACTTTTCCTCTGTCTCTAGCCTCTCTCTACGACATCTGCTTTAGTCCTTTATATAGACGTAGGCTGAGCCCTAATTAGGGTTAGGGTTTGAGTCTTGAATTTCTGATGCCGAATTCTTCAATCGCGACATCTTTGCATCATTGCAATTAGGGCTGACTTGGCTCTAACTTGGTGCAAATTTTCCAGGCATCGTCATTCCTTCTTTTGCCATTCAGATCTAGCATTTTCTTTCTGCTTTTGCCAACTATGCTCGATATTTCCTTCTTGCGTCCACTTGCTCCAGTCCTGCCTATCCTGCACACCACGACTAGAAAACATCTATTTCTACTGGCAATAAAAACTATACATTCCTCAACTCCTAGATGCAAATGCATGAAACTACTGGCAAAATATACTAATATAAACCTAAAGTCAAGCAATAGCATGACAATATATGCATGGAAAGTATATATTTTGAGGAGTTAACAGTTAGCATGTGTTTAGGTGACTAATGCTAGCGCCATGTATCATTTTATTTGTCATATCATCTTATCTAGCTACATGCTTATGTTTATGATCTGCATGAAGCATGATAGAGTATATGTGTATCTGTAGCGACCTTTTTGAAATCGCCTTTTAAAAATAAAAAATAAAAATTGTTTAAAAGTTTTAAAATGTTCTAAAACGTGTTTTTGAAAAATGTGGGGTTTTGGAAAAAAGTAGGTGATGTCGAAAAATAAAATGAAAATTTTGGATTTTTGAAAATAAAATGAGGAGCGGGAATGTTTTGAAAATTAAATGAGGGTTGGAGTCGCCACTGGACGCTAAGGTAGGTCGAACACCATAAAACCAGAGATTCGTTTAAAAATGGGTTCGGGAGTTGGTTACGCGTGAGGAAGGATTATAACCCCCATCGTGCCCAGAAATCGGTACCAAATATAAGTTGCTTTTAATTGATGGAAATTATCAAAATTCGAGTTAAATTTAATTAAGTGGTCTTAATTGGATATGTGCTTTGATTAGATGGGCTTTATCAAATTTCTGGACTTGAATTAATTAAACATTTAATTAATAAGGGCGACTGTACATCGGACCGTAGATCAAATCGACATCAAATAAGCCCGACTGCCGTGTTACTTTACGGTTCAAATCGAGTACATCACCTTTATGCATGGTGCCAATAGCTAAAGATGATGTTATGGATTTATCACCTTTAATTCAAATTAATTTTACCTTCAGATGGTAAGGATTAATTTGAATATTTGGTCAACATCCAATGAGCCAGGGCTGTTATGACACAAATATTGGAATTAATAAATACCTCCTTTTTTATAATTAAGGTTGATTAATTAACAACATGTAATTAACAAGTTAAATAAATTAAAAATTAAATGAATGATAAAATGCATGTCACGAAAAGCAAATAAAAATAAATAAGGATAAAAGCGAGAAAAATAAAGAGTGATCAAAATAAATGCGGGAATTAAAGAAAATTCGTAAAAGGACCGGATCAAAAAAAGGCAATCCGGAAAGAGGACCGGATCGAAAAAGAGCAATCCGAAAAAAGGATCGGATCGAACAAAAGAGCGTAAAATAAAATGCGGAAAACTAAATACGAGAAATTAAATTGCGAGAAAGTAAATGTTAGTTGAGGAAAATTAAATGTAAGGTGTTAGATGTTAGATGAAACGTGCCATAATAATACGGGTCATTTCCTGCTGCGGGTCACCATAAGGCCGATTTGAACATGAATTAAATAACAAAACCAAAAATAATAAATAAATATAATTTATGTACTATAATGTAATAATACTATAACATGTGATATCATATAATATACCATGATATTAATAATATAATATAATATAATATAATATAATATAATATAATATAATATAATATAATATAATATAATATAATATAATATAATATAATATAATATAATATAATATAATATAATATAATATAATATAATATAATATAATATAATATAATATAATATAATATAATATAATATAATATAATATAATATAATATAATATAATATAATATAATATAATATAATATAATATAATATAATATAATATAATATAATATAATATAATATAATATAATATAATATAATATAATATAATATAATATAATATAATTAATATGTATTTAGGTAACGTACATATATATATATAATAGACAATATATTATAATCTATATATAAAATATGTAAAGCATAATATATAAACATAGTATATAAATAAAATATGACATATAAATAGGGACCGAATTGAAAGGAAAGCAGAAACAAGGTGAAATTTAAAACGGAAGTGAAAACAAGGGACAAAAAGTGGCATTAATCTGTGACTAATTTAGGAATGGGAAAAGAACCGAATGCCCGACGGGTAAATAAACCAAAAAAAAGTTGATTAATTTTAAAATTAGGATGAATTTGGAACATTTCAGAAAATGACAACACCAAGGGAGGAATTTTAAAAAGGCAGAATGGCTCACTCGGGTATTTTAGGTAGGACGGAGGTCCTTATGTTGCTAATAAACCAAACTTTGGGCTGAGTATAAAAGCCAAAAATTTATAAACAAAATTCATTTTCAGCCCAAACACAAAAACATATCAAACTAAAGCCATTTTTTCTGTAAAATGTTCTTCATTGTTCGTAAGAACGTCGCCAAGGTTTTCAGAAACTGACGGCTCTTCTGCCGTGCACCGTCGTGCCGGCCACCGCTAGCTGGTGGTCGGTGAATCTAAAACGACCCAAAAAAACCTCTTTTAAACCCGAAACCAAAACCAATCTCCCTATTTTGAAAACGAATCTTGAACCATTCTAAAATCCCCAAAACCCTGAGACCAAACCTTCAACCCATAGTTTTTTAAGCCGACAACACAACGCTAAAGCCCAAAGGTGAGGATGACGGCGGCGGGTGACCGATCTCCCCCCCCCCCCCGAGGTAAAAAACTCTAAATATTTTTCCTTATCTTTACATTCAAAACGAAAAGAGAAAAAAAACATGCCTCTGATTTCTTTTTGCCTATTTGTATTGATTTCCTCGAATACTCCCCGTCTGGGGATTACATTGTCTGGTTGGGGCTTTTATAGCCCTGTTACAAAGGTAAAACAAAAAGAAAAGGCTGCCTCTAATTTCTGCATTTTTGTGGTTGCTTGTCTTTTTGTTTTGCAGGTTTGAGCACTCGTATGAGAGGTTTAAGGGAGCCAGTGCTCCCTTGGTCGGATGTGGCATGCATGTGCAGTGCGGCCGTGGCAATGCCGAAAAGGTGACCGTGTTGTTGCGGCTGAGCGGGCTACTAGAGAGCCGACGAGCAGCGCGTGGTCTTGACACGACCACTAAAAAGCCAGTTTCGAAAGTCGAGGCAGCGCGCGTGGAGGACTGGAGGGTCGCGCATGGGCACGTGGAGGTTCCAAAAGTCTTTTCTGCTTTCAATCTGGGCCGTTAGATCAAGCTCAGATCTAACGGCTCTTGTGTGGTTGCGCGAGAAAACAAAATAGGCATTAGGGCAGATTTAGGGTTTTAGGTTTGGGCCTTTATCGGGCTAATTGTAATTAATTATTTTTGGTTTTTTGAACAATGTAAATGGACTCTTAAATAAAACTTTGGGCTTTGTTTATTTTATTTATTGATTAATTTTTTTTAGTTTTTGTTTAACAATAACATAATATTAATAACAATAATAATATAAATAATAATAAAACAATAATATAATTAATATAAAATAGCATAAAAATAATAATACGATAAGAAAATAATTACATAGTAATAATAAGATAATGATATGATGATAGTATAATAATGATATAATAATATGATAAATAAAATATGAACATAGTAATAATATAATACTAATAATTATAGTAACAATATAATAATGATAATAAGAAATAAGTAATAATAATAATGTAGTAATGTAATATAACTAAAAAACGATAATAAATAATATAATACGTGAAGCTATTTTTTTAACATTAATTATAATTAATAACGGTAATAATAACATAACAAAAGCCCATAATTAATAACAGTATCTACTAAGCTTTATGAGCTCAGCGTTTGGAATCGTTGTTTATGTTCGCATGTTTTTAGGTTGCCGCGTTGCTTTTCATCGAAGTAGGACTTTAGCTCATTGATGTGATCAAGAGTACAGTACTTATGCTTGTAAAGCAATATATTCATAGGACCCTTAATTTATGTCTATAACTCTAACTTTGGATTTGTTGATCATGTGGAATGTTTTTAATTAACTTGATTTTAAATTGGAGCTCCCACGCGAACGATTTAACTATTTTGTATCAAATTATCTAATGACATGTTTGGATTTATGAAATGATGGTGTTTTGAGCTAAATCTAGTTGGAAAATTTTATGTATGGGTTTGGGCTTGAGACCCAAATGTAACGTCGGGTTTGGGTCGTTACAGAATTTCATTGAAGTACAATTGTTTTGGAGGACTAATTCTTTCAGATCCCACAATTTCCATTTCAACACAACTTGCAGATCATTCATTTTGTTCTTCATTATCAGGTTCCTCTTGTTTGGGATATGATTATTTTTCAATATCTAGCTTTTCATCGATGCTAAAACAAGAATTAGAATTATGTGTAGAATCAATGGTACCATTTGGTTGTAACTTTATATTTGATCGCCTTTAGATGATCATCTTGCCTAGGCTCAATAGATCTTTCCAATTTTTGTTTACTATCCAATTTTCTTTGTATGTTGCTATAAGTCTTAGGATGACGAGAATTGTGTGGATCACAAACAGAACGTTGTCGATGATGCCTAATAGAATAATCAACATCATCTCTAATGCAAGCAGAATGTCGTCGAAGTTGTTCATCATACACATCAGTCTTCTTGCTTTTGTGAGATGTACGTTGTTTCAACCTATCATTCGGTCGAGCCAAGTCTTTGGTAATTTTATTCAGAACCATCTCTATATGGTTCATACGAATTCACAACACACAAAAAAAAAAGATATCAAAGAATGCATGACACCAAAGAAGTTTGTTGCACAGATGAAGAAGAAGTACAAAGTTGAATTTTTCTACTAACACAAGGAACAAGAAAGTGTTAGAAAAGTGTATAAAGATCAAATAAAAAGCAAAAATAAAGAAAAAAAATAAGGCTATGAATCAATAAAAACGACATAACCCCCTAAAAGAACCTTATAACGACCAAATCTGATATCAATTGCTGCGATATTGTGCAGCGGGATGGATCAATTACTCGTCCAAGTTGTTGGAATCCTTAAAAGCTCCAGACTCTTCAATGGATTAGTGTGCGCCAATTCTTGAGAAAAGAATAAAGCAAATATGGTGGTGACAGGAAAAAAAATAAGAGATTAGATAAACATGGATGATTATTGGATCTTGAATATAAAGATAGATCAAAAACTCAAAAAATTGAATCTTGATATGATAGAAAATTCAAGAACTTTCAAAGTTGAACAAAGAGTAATAAAAGCATAATTGAAATAAAGAAAAAAAATAAATCTTGATTGTTAGGGACTCAAGAATAGTTGGTTGTGTTGAATGAATGATGGTGTGTAGATTGGTTGTCATAGGAACCTTCTAAACCATGATCTTGTCACGTGACCATTATTCTCTTCTCAAAATACATGTCTAATATGATGTACAATGTCATCTTTTTTATATCACAATACTTCCTTTTTTTTCTTTTCGAAGTGATTAATATATGATATTCTCATCCCTTAATCACGTGGCGCCCTTGTCATGAGTCATTGTCATAATTGTTCACCCTATCTACCCACTCAATGGAGTGCTTAACGTAAAATGGGGTAGTCAAGGGGTCCCTCTAATACCACTTATTATAGAGTCATTATCCTCTTCCCATTATCACTATGATACTACTTGTCATAGAACCGCCCAAGATTTTTATTACTCGGGTCAACACACAATTGACATGAAATTCGGGTCATTACAATAATCTTATCTAACAAGAAATTTACAAATAATTTTGGAATTACTAATTTTTCAGTGAAACCACTCTCTCACGTGATTATGCATGAAAATCCATTTCAAATTTAAAACCTTTATTGCTTTAAAATTAAATGAAAACAACAAAAGAAGAAACTTGAGAGCTTCGATCAAAAGAACAATTGAAAGACATGTAATTTGCCAATGTTTTGCTAAGAAAATAAAAGATTTCTAAAGAAACAACAGTTAGGTCTTCTGTTTGGCTTCCGGGAAAGAAACAATATTTTGCCAACTTTTCACCGACACACAATTTCTACAATAGAAAAATAAATTATATTAGGTGGACTTCGGGGAGAGGAAACACATATCTCGATTGGAAACTCAGGCCCGATGGTGTTAGAGTGGGGCAAACACTATGAAGAGGAAACGCATATTTTGAGAGAAAAAAAGTGAAAATGAGAAGAAAAGGAAGGGTAAAATTTATATTCTACCTAAAGTTCAAGAGAAAATTAAATTTTTATTATTTTATTTAATATGTCATGTCATCAAAATAACATGAATTAACGACTTTTTGAGCAAAACATAATAAAATAATAACATAAATGACAAAAATGTAAGCTTTTCAAAATTGGTGACTAAAATAAGACAAATTGAAAATAAAAAATGATATTTGCTGTATTTTATCCTTTAAAATTACGTATCACAATAGAAGCATTCCTAAAATTGGGTGACTCTACCTGGGTAGTTTACCCAAGTTGTTACAAGTCGCAAACAAACTTGATGCGTTATGTCCTTCTGCCAACTCGGATCTGAAGCCTTAAATAGCCGAAATTCATATCAATTTGAAGAAAAAAAAACTGGAAAAATAATTACTTCCATTTAATTTCCGCAGTTCGCCGGTAGCAAAAACCAACTCCCACAATTCACTAGCTCCACCATGAGCTCTCCGGTAATCTGATCTCACACAAATTTTCAGTTTAAAAAATAAATATTTGCAATATTCTTATTTTTCTTTTTATTAATTTGTTGAGTTTGAATTGATAGGGAAGTGGATTATTCAGTGGATTTACAAAGCTATGTAAGGTAATAACGGTGATACTAATCGGTGGTCACATTGTTGTTCAGCTTCTCCCTGCTTCTGTTACTTTCCTGGCTCTCATTCCCGCCAGGCGTTTTTTTCCCATTTCAGTTTCTTTTTCACCAATTTTCTGTTAATTTTATTCATTTTCGTGTTGGTAAAATTGGGTCGTGATTCGTTGTGGTTTTGGTTGCTGTTTCAGTGACCCTAATAGGATATTAGTCAAATGTGATTGCTCTTTTAATTAAACAAAATCGAAGGAACCCTAACATTAGATTGTTTTCCCATTTTATTTGGAATTTAGTGTTTATTTTAGTGGTGAGCTGATTCTGCTTTTAATTGTATTGTTGATATCTCGTTGAACGAACTCAAGATTTTGTTATCTGAATTTTAAGATCTGGATTTTGGGATAGTTTTAGCTTTAACTTTGATGGTTATCTTTTTATGTTTTTTTTTCTTGTCAAGTAAAATGCCTATGCTTTTTTTGTTAAGTTTTTTCGGATTCAGTGATAGAGTCGGAAATGTTATGTGTCTTATATGGGGTTTTTCCATATATTTAGAGTGTCATATCTCCATACACATCTCCTAACATTTTTAAGTTTCAAGAACTCAATGCATTTGTTCTACTTGAAACTTATTTTACAGGACAATTCCTTTTGGTTGGAACCTCATAACAGCTGGTTATATTGAACAATCAGTACATGGGGTATGAGCATGTTTTTTTCCTCTTTATTTTCCCCAATTTCCCTTTTTCTTTTTTGTTTTCCTTATACTTACACTAATTAACACTGATTTCTGCAGGTTGTTGTCAGCGTAATCGGTCTTCTTTTCATGGGGAAGTTGCTTGAGCCTATATGGGGTTCTAAGGAGTTCTTGAAGTTCATCTTTGTAATTAACTTCCTAACTTCTTTCTGTGTTTTCATTACTGCCGTCGCCTTGTACTACATAACAATGCAGGAAAATTACCTGTGAGTACTACAATCCCCCTATGTGTTTAGTAAGCATTTATTTCCAATTAATTCTTCTCTCTATGGGCTTCCCTCTTCTGCTTGTTCTTTTTTCCTCCATTCTTATCAATCAAATGTTTGACAATTGAAAATATATTTCTAAATTGAAGCACTCACCCTGTTCCCTTCATCTTTGTTGACTGATTAGTAGGACAACGGTGCATTTGTCTCGAAGTTTAGAAAATATGTTGTTCAAATTTTAACGAAATTGTTTGCCATCACGTTTACAATTTTTATACCTTTGAACAATGTTTGTTAGACTCAGGTGTAAGTGCAGACATGAGTATGTGTCCAACACGGATATGTTCATTTTTTTCTTTTCAAGATTGTCTATGTCCAAGTATGCATCGGACATGGGTACTAAAGGAAAAAAATGAAGAGTTTTAGTAATATAGCCTCTCAACCCTTGGCTTGCTTATTCTCTTTTGGCACTTTTGCTAGTTACATGCCTCTTTCTGGCTTCCATGGGGTGCCGGCAGGCTTCTTGGTCGGCATCAAACAAATTGCACCTGACCAAGAACTATCTTTGCTGAAAATTAAAGCAAAGGTAAAAAAAATCATATTTGATGCACTATTTTGGTTTTAGAAATTCGGCTCGCATGTCTTTTGTTTGATGCTTCATATGCCATGCAGTGGCTGCCATCACTGATGCTGTTGATTTCCATTGCCATAAGTTTCTTCACTCCAGAGTCGGCAACATATCTTCCAACTTTGATATTTGGAACATATATGGGCTGGATTTACATCAGATACTATCAGAGAAAACCTGAAGCAAAGCACAGGGGTGATCCAAGTGAAGATTTTGCATTCTCTATGTTTTTCCCCAAATTTCTCAGGTATTTTGTAGCTTTCCTTTTAGCGCATGAAATGAAATGACAAGTTTATTTTACGCTCTCTTAATTGTTTCCCTGTGATTTGTCACAGACCAATGATTGATCCCATTGCATCAATATTTCACGGGATGCTTTGTGGAAAATCCGAAGGTTCAAACAATGCTCATGGTTATACCTTGGGAGGTGCACCACTACTCGGTTCTGACCCCAATGAGGCATCGCGAAGAAGGTACATTTTTCAGTTTAATTCTACCATTCTTGTTGGATTGTTAATACTTAAAATGTTCTTTATCACTCTTTGTAACGGACTATCTAATGAGTCTAATATACAAGAGACACCATGTATTTGAAAATATACTCTTATTTAAGAGTGTGTACCCTTTTGTTATGTTGAAAAATGGTTGAACCATGGTGGAAGTATTTGGGCAACATGGTTTCCAAAACTGGTTTCACAATAGTGGAGACGGGGGAAAGTTTTCAATGCAAAAATTGGAAGTTATTAGTGAAAAAGATGTTTACTGAAATCTTAAAGCTACAAAAGGTTGCATTACTTCCAAATTTTTGGCTGCATTTGGGAAGCTAAGTGACACCATTTCAATGAAATATGTAGAATAAACTCATCCATGTACTAATTGAAGTAGGATAGTTTAGGAACAAATATGAGGGAAACAAATTGACTGCAGCAATGACAATATTAAGCCAAAACCACTGCATGTAAACTAGTAATACTGGCTAATCCATTGTTAGTTATGTTACTTTTTTTTAAAGTATATCCGACACTCATGTCTGAGGTATATCAAGATTTCAGACATGTATGTAGAGATATGATCTTTTAAATACATGAAAAACTTTACAAAATGGAGCATATTTGTATCAGACTCTTGCGCTCGAGTCAAAGTAACTTACTTGCTCAGTTTCCTTTTTACACCATTCAATGTAGTTACAATAGACTTTGGGTGAATTTTTTATTTTGTTGGGAGCTTGCAAAGCGGCGGTTGCATAGCTCTATTAGGATAGTAATCATTGTCCTTCATTGCAACAGAATGACAATTCTTATGATCCAAAAAAAAATTTGTTTCGGACTTGTGTTACTTTGCAGAGAAAGAGGGGCTAGAGCATTGGAGGAGAGGTTAGCAGCTGAGAGGTTGGCTGCAGGAAAGAATTCAGAGGAATCACAGATAGATGAAGCTGATAATGTTTGATCTCTCTGAAGCACCACCATTCGTTGTGGCAACCATGAAGAGGTTATGCAATCTCGTGAGAACTTTTTTTTCTGGAACTCTGCTCAACAGTTTTGTTATATATGTGTGTTCTTCAGTGGATTATGATTCTCATAGTATACAAATTGCTTTTCATCTTCATTCGACCCCCTTTTTGTTGTGCTTTCTGCCCAATGATCCATCATAGCACAAACAATATATATATATATATATGGAATGTAAAACCAATGAGTTTTACACTGATTTATGACCATTGGACTCCCCTTTTATACTGATTTATGACCATAGGATTAGTGTAGATTGATGGATGAGATTATTCACTTTATTTTTTCTATAAAATTTTACTCTCTCTGTCCCATAAAACTTATCTCTTTTGTGTTTTAAAATTGGCTCACTTAATTGTTCCATTGAAAAACTTGACAACTTTTACAAGACATTTCTTTTTTTTACCTTCTTTTTAGTTTTCCAACAAAACAAACTTTAACTTTTCATGTATGAAATTGTCATTTTAACTATTTTATAACACATCTCTTATACAAAATTTTTCTTTTTAAAACTACGTGAAGAGTCAAGGACAAGATTTTTGGGGAAGAGACAAAGGAAGTATCATTTTCAACTTTTAATCCTAGCTGGCAATTTATACTCATCCAATGGTCCTAAATCAATGTAAAACTAAAAAGTTTTACAGTGTAAAATTAAATGAGCTTCTCACAATTATAGAATTTTTAGTATTTTAGCAATTCAATCGTTGTTTGTTATGCATGTAAAATTTTGAACAATTTGATATCTCTATTAAGTACGAGTATTTGGTCGAATTACATGAAAAGAAAATGAATAAGATGAGTTGATGGGTCATCTCAACTCAATTTGAATTTTTCTTAAATCTAGTAAAATGAACTGAAATTCAAGTTGAATAAATATATTCTTGTGAAATTTTTTAAAAATAGTTCAAATTAAAATCTTTTCAATGATATGACTAAATTCTAACTTAAATCACTTTGGTTATGACTTATTTCTGAAATCCCATTGTTTCGGATGTTCTCAACTATTAATAAAAATTCGCATCTCTTAAGATGAACATCATCCGCTTTTCTACTGAGATCACTTGTTGAGTTTATTTTTGTTTCAAAATTGAATGTAATTTCTTTTGCCTGTGAAACAATCGAACTAGGTAGAGTTGTTATAAGTCATATCTAATTTAGCCCCTAAACTATAACTAAAATATCAATATTATTCTTTAATAACTTTTTAACTATAATCTGAAAATAAAGATGGATCAAATTTGAATAGAGTAAAGAATCTCACGTTTAGGGGGGGGGGGGGAACCAAGCGAAAATAAGTATATCTAGTTAGTAAAGTCAAGTTAGATAGACGAATTTTTATTAACATCCATGTACAAATTACACTAAAAAAATGTTAAATTCAAAATGAAAATGCAAGAAGCAAATCACTGCGTCTTTGTTTATCTGACAGAGCACGCTCCATGTTTGATGATAATTTTGCTCAAGTGTTATCTGACGTACAGAGTTGCGTTTGTTGTTTGTTGATTCTTGGGTTTTTCTGTCCTGCGTCTTTGTTTATCTCTTTGGCATGTTTGTAATGCTATTACTTTCGGCTTTGAAAAAATTGCTAGATTCTTTTGAGACGCAAACCCAAATGTGAAAGGCTTTTTTTTTTGTTTCAATCTTCTGCCTTTTAATTTTATTGGATTTTTATCCATCCTGCTTTGCTCCCTTTTATTTCAACGCCTATACATATTGTCACGGGCGGTCAGATTGAGCCTAAGTCACATGCACAATTAACTGCTCAAAGGTTCAGATAGAGATTTTAGGTTTGAAAAGACCACTAAACTTGATCCGGTCCATGGAGGATTATAGAAGATGACTTAGTAAAACATTATCTATTTGAATTATTATTTCAAATATTTTATTTAGATAGTGTTTGAGATAATTTAGAGGTTTTGTATAGATATGATCAATCTCAGTTGTCGATATAAATCATTTAGGACCGTCAGATGTAAGGGGACTCAACTATAAATAGAGACCCTCCCCACCTCATTTTGTATCATTCATCTTCTGAGTAATTAAGGCATTTACTCTAAATCCTTTGTGTTGTTCTTGAGTTTTCTTCTTTGTTCACTGAGGTCATTCTTTATAGTTTGCTTCCGCTTAGAATGATCTTGCGTTCTTAGTGCCTTAGAAGTGTTTGATCTTTCAAAGTGAGAATTCAAGCTTGTTTGTCTAAGGAACATTAACTAAGACCGCACAGTTTGCTAGGTCGAAACTCTAGCCCTTGACAATATGTATAGTACAGTATAAAATATAGTTTTTTTAAGATTCAGCATAGTATATTGGCTTAACAAAAAAATAGGTGTCTTAGTTTCTCGACGCCTAATTGAACTAACTAATCAAATGACATTGATATTATAATATCTTAAATTTTGGCTAGTGACCAAAATGTAAATTTTGAAAGTTTTGTGGCTAAAGTATATTCTTTGGAAAAGCTTAGGGATCAAAGTGTAATTTTCAAAATTTATGTATTTTAACCCCGTAAATGAATAGTTTACCTCCAAGAATGACATTTCCCTGTTACCCGTATTTTCGTACGGAGTTTGTATTAATTGCTATAAAGCGATAAAGTTCAGAAAATATTTGGATAATCGGACCGAGCTAAAATTTCAGAGATAGTTCCATGGACCTTAGAAGAGTCATAAATATCATTTTATGGATATTTATATGTTAAAAATATTGGTAAAAATTTAAATCGATCGAAATGACATGGAATGGTAATTTTGTGAGTAAGTTGCTCAGTAAAGGGCATTTTGGTCATTTTTCCCAAAGGGGACATGGAGGGAATTTTGAGATTTCTTTTATGGATGAATAGTGGCTGATTAGAATCCAACTAAGTCTAGTTGGAATGTTACGAAATGGAAAATTAGAAATATAAATTTAGTTGGAGGGTATTTTTGGAAAGTGAAATTTATTGAATTAAAAATTCATTTTTAATGATACAAGTGTCTTAAATATATGAAATATAAAGGAATTATCAGAAAAATACTCTCCTTGGTGAAGAGAAAAAGAAGAGAAAAATTTTACAAGCTCAATTTAAGCCCCGAATCTCGGTTTTCAGTAATCTTTCGAACTACAATATTGTTCTACTCTCCGAGCTCAATCTTTTGATGTGAATAATTCATAGAATACTTGCTTGGTTGATGAGATTTGATATGATGAAGAAATTAGGGTTTATGAACAAATTGGGGGTTTTATGATTTTATGAATCCATGGTTGATTTTAAGTTAGAATCATGCTTGTATGATGTTAGAATCATGTTATTGAGTTTGGATTTAAAACCTACATATTTTGGTTTGTATAGAGAATATTAGGGTTTATGGATTCAATTTTAACTTAGGGTTTGTGATGTTGGATTAATGATCTAGTAAGCTTGATTTGTTGTTTGGAAGAAAAGCCCAAGTTAAATACATAGGGACCATTTCGGCGAGCTTCAAAATTAAGGGACCAGATCTGATTTTTATGAATTTGATTTGTATTTATATTATTAATGATGTTAGAGACATGAAAATAAAGTTATAATGCTAAACCGATGATTAATCACATTAGTGACCATTTTGACAATTTGTCAAACTTGAATGGTCTATTTGGCAAAGAGGATATGTAGAAGGAGTAAATATGATTTTTAGTTAAAATGATGGAATTATGGTAGTAATGTTGATTGGAGGACTAATTTTCAAAGTTAAAAAGCTTGAATCCTTATATTTGAAATTTTGGTGACCATCTCGACAAATCAAGAGAAATTAGAGAAGTAAAGGTTTAAGCCAATTTTGATGAAGGATGTAAAGAGAACATATGAATACAAGCTTTATTCTAGTCATTTGAAATAAAGTGATGGGACTAAATTGACAAGTAAAGAAATAAGGAGAATGTGTAAATTAGAAGTTATTTATGGAAAGTTATGTTGGAATTTGAATTATGGCAGTAAGTTTAACAGTTCTCCATAAATTCTAAAAAAATGGTTAGATGATGAATTTTATACCGTTGTAAAGATTTGTTAGTCTAGTTTCGTTTCCAACAAACGAAAACTGATTTCGAGTTTGGTGTTAAAAGATATGGATTTTTATTCGAAAGAAGGTCAAAAAAATTACAGAGCAATTTCTGTCTGGATAGCTCTGTGACGTGAATGTAAAGAATTTTTATAATTTTGGTAGATCTTTCTAATTTATGTGGCTTATACCGTTAGAACCGTTATCGAATCTAGTTTCTACAGTATAAAGGAAATTAAGATCTAGTATGTATTCGCCCTGTATAAGTAAATCTTTGAAGGTAGCGCAATTTGTCAAAAAATGGAATTTGAAACATTTTGTATTTAAATGTTAGTTAGCAAGGTCGGAAGAATTATTGGAAGTTCAAATTGGTCACTAAGGACCATAATAAGTTTTTGAACAGTACAAGGAAGAAATAAAAAATATTTGGAAATTTTATATTCGAATGATTATATTAGACATCATGTTTAAGGTATTGTTAGATTTGAATCTAACAAATATTTTATTTTATTCACGCGATTAATGAATTCAAGTTTGAATCAAAGTGCAACGCCCCGTTTTTAGGGCTTAGCGGTTTGGTGGTTTATTAGACGGTCCGGTGGACAAGAGTAGGGATTCGAGTCAATTTTGGGACCATATATTTTTTGGAAAGATAAAAATGTGGAAAAATAGTTAAAAATCATCTTTTAATATATATTGATTTTTGGTGGAATAAATTTTGGAAAATGGAATTTGGAAATGTGACATTTTGGTTAGTGACCAAAATGTGAATTTTGAAAACTATTTTAAAGTGACTAATATGAAAAGGGTCAAATTCTTAGAATCCTTAAGGAGCTAAATTACTAAGTTTTTTCTGGTGGTTTCTCTCTTCAATTAAATCATTTTAAACATGTGTTTTAAAGGTGGTTTAAGAGGGATTAAAATATCTAAGTTAGTTATTAGCTTTTAAAGAATTTTACGTAACTTTTTCCTAAACATTTTATCTCAACTTCTTTTCTGCCAAACAATCAGAATTTCATCAAAATCCAGAGGTGAGGGATTCTTTTCACTCAGATTATTGATTTTAACTTGATTCTTTAACTTTGTTTTGCAAAATCTCATTGAAATCTTGTGTTTTCTTAGCTTTTCACAAATCAATTGAGGGAGAAACTTCACAATAGGGGTAAGGTCCGAGATCTCCTCTATTGTATGGTTCTTTATTGAAGTTCCCAAGCATTTGATCCTTGTTTTTGTGTTTCTAATATGATTTTGATGATTTTCTAATGTTTAATTGAGTTATTTGGGGAAAATAAGTTAATCACGGATTGGATTTAATTTCCAGTAATTAAGGATGCTATGATTTATATTTTGGATGTTTATTAATGTTGATAAGTGATTTTTATCAATGGAATCTCAAAACTTAAGAATCTTTATTTGTTTAGGTTGTTAGTTTTGAGGTTTTGTGGTGTTTCTATGGTTGTAAGTTTGCTGGAGGTGGTAGATTGTTTTGGATCTGTTTTAAGATGTGTTTTGGTGTTAAAAGTGATGTTAGATTGATAGATGTTGGCTGGGTTGTGAATCGAAGTGTTTTGGTTATGTTTTTGGTTGTTGTGGAGGGTTAATTGTGAGGGTTTTGTGGAAATCTGAGAAGGATTGTGGTTGCTGTGTTTGGAATGCATTATGATGCATTAATCATTTGTTGTGTGGCAAAAAAGGGGAGGTTGATCCGAAAGTGATTGGAGAAGCGTTGGAAGCTTCAGATACTTGATTTCGTGTCGGCGAATCGAGGTTTTGTGTATCGGTGAGTGAAAACGTGGTTTAAAGCGTTTGATGTTTTGGGAATAGAGTTTTGGAAGTTAAGGCAAAGATTGAAATGCTTACCTAGACTCGGAAGTAAGTATAAAGTGGTTTTACTCTCTTGGTCGTGCTATTGAGAAATGGTTTTATGCACTTGTTTTGATTTACAATGTACCTGCTATTTAAGCATGTTTTAAAGTATTTGATACACTATTTTAAGAATGTTTTGCTAAAGGATGCACATAGTAAGTGATCCTTGTAAGTATGGTTTATACTTGTGTTTTAAAGCATGGTAGTTGATTTGGAAATGGCATGGTTTAATGCTTGTTAAAAACAGTGAGGTAAATGTTATTTGGTTAATTATATTGGCAAATGATGTGGTTTTAAAATTGTTATCGGATATAGTTGGCCGGCCATAGGATTGAGTGCACTGTAAATAAGCCGCCTTGGATGTTGAGGGGTTTATACGGTGTACCGAATACTCCATCCAAGTACCCTAACGGTAGAGGGGTTAAACAGTACCGAAAACTCCCGTTAATGGATTAAACGTCTAACCGATGATTGGGGTGGGTGTCCCTGTGGGTTGAAAGTGTACTCAGTTGTTATTGTACCTGGTTGTAATTGTATCGCGATTGTGATTGTATCGCTATTCTGGTTGAGATAGCTTGAAGTGTTGGGTTAACACTTGTTGAATCCGTGTATCCGATGAACTCATTTGTTATTGAACTTTTCTATTGATCACTTGTAAGCCAATATAATTGTTAACGTATCATTGAAATGTTTTATGTTGTATAATGTGGTTTATACATGTTTCTCCTTAAGCTTTGCATTTGGTAGTAATGCATGAGAAGGCTTAAGTGGAGGGTTAGCAATGTGACTTGCTGTTAAACAATGATACATGTAGCATATGGTTTAATATGCTGGTTTTAATGATGTAAAGTGCATGTTTTAAAAGGGCATGATGTTTTAAAGGATGATGACATGTAAATGGTTTTAAATGCATTGATGGTGTTCTGTTCTAAGCATTCCTCACTAAGCCTTGTGTGCTTACGCTCCCGTTGTCCATCAATGCAGATACTTGAGGTCTTGGAAGGCAGCAAGAAGCAAGGGGATCTTGTCAGGAGTTGTTTCCAAAGTATGTTAGAGACTAGACTATAATGAATAAGGGCAATAGGGTACTTATTGTGTTTTGGGAGATGGTTTGTGGAACTCCCTGTTTGAGCATGTTTCTTTAGTTGCTCTTGGGTTGTAAATGGCCTTTAAAGATTGTTTTGATGCTGGTTTACCTTTTTGATACATTGCTTGGATGGAAACTAGGATGCATGCCTATAGATTTTCTTTGATGCAAATATGCCATGTTAGGATGCTAAGTTTGTGTAGCTTGGATGCTTGAGGTATGCCTTGTATGTTGGTATTGTGTTTAAAGCATGTTGGAGTGGTTTGAGTATGCTTTTGGGATGAAAAATCAGCCAAATATGACATTACAGGCCCAGGCGTACCGATACGCGGGGGACCGTATCGGTACGGCTAAGCAATTTCAGGCTTGTAGGATCGGTACAGGTCTTGTACGTTTTGATACACCTAGGCAAATTTGGCCTGGCATACCAATACGGGAATGGGCGTTTCGATACGAGATTTAGCCTCTGGATTTCACTTTTTCAACTTGAACCCGCATATCGAAACACCAGAGAAACTGTATCGGTACAATTTAAAATATTTCAAAAGTTAGGTAATCCAGTTAGACGTATCGATACGGTGAGGTGGTGTACCAAAATAGGGTGTTTCAAACCGTATCGGTATGGGCTTACCCGTATCGGTACGGATGACCATTTATTTCGTTAATGTCATTTTTGGGCAATTTTGCTTTTTTTTGCAATTTAGTCACTGAATCTTGCCAATGAAATTGTATGTGGTAGAATGATCGAATTGAGCTAAAATTTGAGATGAAAGTCTGGAACCTGACTAGTTAAAGGTTGGTAACTTAAAAGTGAGCTTTAATCCTGAAATTTTTTGTATTTGCAATTTGGTCCCTAAATTACAAATATGATCAATTGGGTGCCAAATTGATGCCCGATTGAGTTGGGGTTGCACCTAATGTCTGAATGAACATGTAGGGTTAATAATTGGCATCTAGATAAGATAAAAAGAAAAAAATGGATAGGGTTTGGTTGTATCTCTTTGGTTTACTATGGTAAACCTAATATAGCCTTGTTGGTTCGGTTGGGCTTCTAAGCCGGGTCAAAGGGGTTACATTTGGTGGCATCAGAGCCAGGTTTGGTTCGTTTGAGAGGTTGTTATGTTGTTACCATGTTTGATTTGTATGGTGATTTTTGTATGTACGTTGGTAGATATGCACGGTGATTGATATATGAATGTTGGCTGTTGTATGCTATGTTGGGAAAGTTTTGGGGTACCCATTGCCTTATTATTATAGTCTGGAAATTTTGATTTTTGAAATAAAAGTCTTAGATCATTGCTTGAGACTGGCCTAACTGTTTTTGTTTTGAAATGGTTATCATGCCTTAGATATATTTTAGCACGTGAGACTAAGGAGAGAGTTGCGATCGGGTATGATTGTTGCTGCCACTAGGCAGGATACTGAAGGAGAAGTTGTACTTCTTGGAGGGTTGCCACCACCCCTACCTAATCCACCGGAGGGAGTGAAACAGTTCCACCTGCGCCAGCTAGGCCAGGTATGGGTGATATGGCACCGTTGATACATGTCATGACTAGTACTTTTCAGGTAGCAGTTGCAGGTGTTTGTGTGTCAGTACCACCAGTTTTGGGGCAAGGTTTTCCGCTTGAGTGTCTTCGTAGTTTGGGCAGAGTTGAGTTTCGAGGGTTGTCGCCTGAGGCCTCTAAGAGTTGGTTGGCCAATACTGAGAGGATATTGGGCTAGATGGGGTGTGCGGATGCTCGTAAGTTGGGCTGTGTTGTTTCCCTGCTACAGGGTGATGCTTATGCATGGTGTACTACCATGATATCCGGTATAGCAACTGAGGATGTGACCTGGGAGTTCTTTTGTGAGGTATTTCAGAAGAAGTTTTTGGGATTTCGATATCAGGACGAAAAGAAACATGAGTTTATGGATCTGTTGCAAGGTAGTATGTCTGTTGCAAAGTACGAGGTGCAGTTCATAAGGTTGAGTCAGTATGCACCTGAGTTGGTTCCTAACGAGCGTATGCGATGTGATCGTTTCCGCTATGGGATTGTGCAGGATGTTAAGACATGCATGCTTGTTGCTGATTACATCGACTTTGATGTGTTGGTTTCGCGAGCCAAGGATGTGGAGCAAAATTTAGGTTTGGCTTCTGGATCGTGAAGTTCTAGCTCGGGTAAGAGAGTTGTTGATTCGGGTTATAGCGGTGGTCAGGCTAAGAGACACCGTGATAGGAGGTTTTTCCCAGAGCCGAGGCATGGTGGAGGTGTTGTAGGACGTGGAGTCCAAGGGTAGGCTGCCCAGGTTAGAGCCCCATTTAGCATATGTTGGGTATGTGGATCCCCGAGATCATTTGAGGTGAGATTTCCCATGTTTGGCCAGGGAGGGTCAGACACCTACGCCTGTGGTGGCTAATACTTGTTGGAGTTGTGGGTCAGGCGACCATTAGAGGCATGATTATCCGTTGTTGGCCCGAGGTGGGTAGGGTGCTGCACATGTTGTTGCTCCGCAGCGTGGTCGTGGCCGCAGATAGTTTCAGCGTCGAGATGGTAGACAGAGGACTGTAGCTCATACTGTTGCTATCCAGCCTGAGAGAGGTAGACCGACTAGGGTGTATGCGCACTGCGAGGTTCGCAATAACACCGATGTGATTGCAGGTACTTTTACCCTACAATCTTTGTCATTGTATTCGTTGGTTAATTCTGGTTCTACTCATTCATACATTTTGAGTGAGCATGCTGAGTTGCTTGATATATCTGTTGAAATTCTTAATGTGGTTGTTAGAGTGACTAGTTCTCTTGGGGAGACAGACGTGGTTAGGAGGTTGTTTCATAGGTGTCCACTGATGGTTCAGGGACATGTGTTTGCTGTAGACTTGATGAAGTTACCATTCCATGGTTTGGATATGATTCTGGGTATGGGTTGGTTGACCGAACATTAGGCCATGGTGGATTTTGAGACTAAATGAATATCTTTGAGGTTGTCGGATGATTATGAGGTGGTGGTTGTTGGCAAAAATGCCAAGTTTTTGTCTAATGTTGTTTCAGCTTTGAAAGCAAGACGAATGTTGGATTCAGGATGCCAGGCTTATTTGGCCTATGTTATGAATCTTGGATCGAAGGAGTTAAGGGTGTTAGATGTTCACACTGTATGTGAGTTTCCATGTGTTTTTCTGGAGGAATAACCAGGGTTGCCACCTGACCGTGAGGTAGAGTTTGGCATCGAGGTCTTTGCGGGTACGGTACCAGTATCTATTGCTCCGTACCGCATGGCTCAGAAAGAATTGAAGGAGTTGAAAACGCAGTTGCAAGAGTTACTTGACCGTGGGTTCATTAGACCCAGTATCTCACCGCGGGGAGCATCGGTGCTGTATGTTAATAAGAAAGATGGTACGTTGCAGATGTGTATAGATTACCGACAGCTCAATAAGTTGACAATAAAGAACAAGTATCCCTTACCGCGGATAGATGACCTATTTGATCAGTTTAGGGGAGCCTCGGTGTTTTCCAAGATAGATTTGAGGTCGGGGTACTACCAGTTAAAGGTGAAGGAGGTGGATGTGCCCAAAACAACATTTCGTACGAGGTAAGGGCATTACAAGTTCCTTGTGATGCCGTTTGGTTTGACCAATACACCTACTGCTTTTATGGACATGATGAACTGTGTGTTCCATGAATTTTTAGACCAGTTTGTGGTTGTGTTTATTGATGATATCCTTGTGTACTCCCGTACCGAGGAGGATCATGATAGACATTTAAAGATTGAGCTTCTGACGTTGTTGGCTAATCAACTTTATGCTAAGTTAAGCAAATGTGAGTTCTGGCTTAAAGAAGTTGTGTTTCTTGGGCATGTTGTGTCGGCCGAAGGAATTCGTGTCGATCCGCATAAGGTTGAGGCTGTAATGAGTTGGAAAGAGTCCAAGTCTGTGACGGAGGTTAGGAGTTTCCTTGGTTTGGCGGGTTACTATCGAAGTTTGTGGAAGGGTTCTTCAGTTTGGCGACTCTGTTAACAAATTTGTTAGAGAAGAATGTTCGGTTTAAGTGGAAGGAAGATAGGCAGTGAGCTTTTGAAAGGTTGAAGGAAGCTTTGACGCGAGCTCCGATCTTGGTTCAATCAGAATCGAGAAAAGAGTTCATTGTTTATAGTGATGCGTCGTATGTTAGGCTCGGTTGCGTTTTGATGCAATAGGGTAAGGTAGTGGTGTACGCATCTAGGAAATTGAAGGTGCATGAACGTAACTACTCTACTCACGATCTTGAGCTTGCCACGATTGTGTTTGCCTTGAAGATTTGGAGGCATTATCTATATGGTGAGAAATGTGTGGTTTATACAGATCATAAGAGTTTGAAATATCTGATGTCACAGAAGGAGCTGAATTTTAGGCAACATAGATGGTTGGAGTTGCTTAAGGATTATGATCTGACCATTGAGTATTATCCGAGTCAGGCCAATGTTGTGGCGGATGCCTTGAGTAGGAAATCGACTGTAGAGTTGAGAGCCGTGTTTTCTCGATTGAGTGTGACGAATGACAATGGTTTGTTGGCCGAGTTGCAAATGAAGCAGTCCCTATCACAGATGATTAAGGAGAAACAAACGCATGATGGGAGTTTGGTACCTCATTTGGAAGATACTAGGGATGGAAATCCTACGAATTTTTATTTCAATGATGATGGGGTGTTGTATTTCAAAGGTCGAATAGTGGTGCATGAGGATGAAGAGTTAAGGCGTACTATTTTGACCGAGGCACACGCTAGTCATTTTGCTATGCATCCCGGTAGTACTAAAATGTATCGAGGGTTGAAGAAGGAGTACTATATGGTTGGACTGAAGATGGATATGGCTGATTTCGTTGCTCGGTGTATGGTTTGTCAGGGGGTAAAGGCTGAGCATTAGTTTTCTTCTGGGTTGTTGCAATCGTTGAGGATACCGTAATGGAAGTGGGAAAGAATCACCATGGATTTTGTGTCTGGGCTGCCTTTGACGCCGACCAAAAAAGATTCCATTTGGGTGATTGTTGATCGGTTTACGAAGTGTGCACATTTTGTGCCTGTGCATACTACGTATACCTTGGATAGGTTAGATGGGTTGTACATCTCTGAGATTGTGCGTTTGTACGGGGTGCCCAAATCTATAGTTTCAGATAGGGATCCACGGTTCACCGCAAGGTTTTGGGTAATTTTGCATCGTGCTTTGGGAACCCGGTTGAGTTTCAGTACCTCGTACCTCCCTCAGTCGGATGGTTAGTTGGAGCGCTTGATTCAAGTTCTCGAGGATATGCTAAGGTGTTGTGTTATTTAGTACCAGGGAACGTGGGAGAAACATTTGCCGTTGGTGGAGTTTTCTTACAATGACAGTTATCATGCTAGCATTCAGATTGCACCTTGTGAGGCGTTGTATGGTAGGAAATGTCATACGCCCGTGTGTTGGGCAGAAGCGGGGGGGAAGCTTGTATCTATGCCTAATGTTTTGAAAGGAACAACCAAAAAGGTAAATTTGATATGTGAGCGCTTAAGAGCAACTGTAGATCGCCAGAAATCCTATGCGGATTTGAAGCGTAGGGATATAGAGGGATATAAAGTATGTTGTGGGTGATAAAGTGTCGCCTTGGAAAAAGGTGTTGTATTTTGGGTGAAAAGGGAAGCTTATCCCGAGGTTCATTGGACCATACGAGGTTGTCAATAGTGTGGGTCCTGTTGCGTACCTTTTGAAGCTACCTTTGGAGTTGGGGAAGATTCATGATGTGTTCCATGTTTCGGTGTTACTAAGGTATAGGTCAAATCCATCTTATGTCATGCCGGTGGAGGAGATCGAGTTACAATGAAGAACCAGTAGAGGTTCTTGATACCAGCAGTAAGGTGCTGCGTGGCAAAACAGTTGAACTAGTTAAGGTGTTGTGGAAGTACCTCGGTGTTGAGTAAGCCACGTGGGAACGCAAGTCGGGTATGGTGAAACAGTTTCCGCACCTATTTCCTCTAGGTAAATTTTGGGGACAAAATTTCTTAAGTGTGGGAGAGTTGTAACGCCTCAGTTTTAGGGCTTAGCGGTTTGGTGGTTTATTAGACGGTCCAGTGGACCGGAGTAGGGAATTGAGTCAGTTTCGGGACCGTATATTTTTCGGGAAGATAAAAATGTAGAAAATAGTTAAAAGTCATCTTTTAATATATATTGATTTTTGGTGGAATAAATTTTGGAAAATGCAATTTGGAAATGTGACATTTTGGTTAGTGACCAAAATGCGAATTTTGAAAACTGTTTTAAAGTGACTAAAATAAAAAGGGTCAAATTCTTAGAATCCTTAAGGAGCTAAATTACAAAGTTTTTGCTGGTCGTTTCTCCCTTCAATTAAATCATTTTAAACATGTGTTTTAAAGGTGGTTTAAGAGGGATTAAAATATCTAAGTTAGTTATTAGCTTTTAAAGAAAATTTACTTAACTTTTTTCTAAACCTTTTCTCTCAACTTCTTTTCTGCCAAACAATCAGAATTTCATCAAAATCCAGAAGTGAGGGATTCTTTTCACTCAGATTATAGATTTTAACTTGATTCTTTAACTTTGTTTTGCAAAATCTCATTGAAATCTTGTGTTTTCTTAGCTTTTCATAAATCAATTGAGGGAGAAACTTCACAATAGGGGTAAGGTCTGAGATGTCCTCTATTGTATGGTTCTTTATTGAAATTCCCAAGCATTTGATCCTTGTTTTTGTGTTTGTAATCTGATTTTGATGATTTTCTAATGTTTAATTGAGTTATTTGGGGAAAATGAGTTAATTCACGGATTTGATTTAATTTCTAGTAATTAAGGATGCTTTGATTTATATTTTGGATGTTTAATAATGTTGATAAGTGATTGTTATCAATGGAATCCCGAAACTTAAGAATCTCTATTTGTTTAGGTTGACAGTTTTAAGGTTTTGTGGTGTTTCTATGGTTGTAAGGTTCTTGGAGGTGGTAGGTTGTTTTGGATCTATTTTAGATGTGTTTTGGTGTTAAATGTGATGTTAGATTGATAGATGTTGGCTGGGTTGGGAATCGAAGTGTTTTGGTTATGTTTTCGGTTGTTGTGGAGGGTTAATTGTGAAAGTTTTGTGGAAATCCGAGAAGGATTGTGGTTGTTGTGTTTGGAATGCATTATGATGCACTAATCCTATGTTGTTTTGTGGTAAAAACAGGGGAGGTTGATCCGGAAGTGATTGGAGAAGCGTTGGAAGCTTCAGATACTTGATTTCGCGTCGGTGAATTGAGGTTTCGTGTATCAGTGAGTGAAAATGTGGTTTAAAGCGTTTGATGTTTTGGGAATAGAGTTTTGGGAGTTAAGGTAGAGCTTGAAATGCTTTCCAAGACCCGAAAGTAAGTATAAAGTGGTTTTACTCTCTCGGTCGTGCTATTGAGAAATGGTTTTATGCACTTGTTTTGATTTACAATGTACCTACTATTTAAGCATGTTTTAAAGTATTTGATATACTGTTTTAAGCATGTTTTACTGAAAGATGCACATGGTAAGTGATCCTTGTAAGTATGGTTTATACTTGTGTTTTAAAGCATGGTAGTTGCTTTGGAAATGGCATGGTTTAATGCTTGTTAAAAATAGTGAGGTAAATGTTATTTGGTTAATTATATTGGCAAGTGATGTGGTTTTAAAATTGTTATCGGATATAGTTTGCCGGCCATAGGATTGAGTGCACTGTAAATAAGTCACCTTGGATGTTAAAGGATTTATACCGAATACTCTATCCAAGTACCCTAACGGTAGAGGGGTTAAACAGTACCGAAAACTCCCTTTAGTGGATTAAGCGTCTAATCAATGATTGAGGTGGGTGTCCTCGTAGGTTGAAAGTGTATCCGGCTGTTATTGTACCCGATTGTAATTGTACCGCGATTGTGATTGTATCGCTATTCCGGTTGAGATGGCCTGAAGTGTTGGGTTAACACTTGTTGAATCCGTGTATCCGATGAACTCTTTTGTTATTGATCACTTGTCAGCCAATATAATTGTTAATGTATCATTGAAATGTTTTATGTTGTATAATGTGGTTTATACATGTTTCTCCTTAAGCTTTGCATTTGGTAGTAATGCATGGGAAGGCTTAAGTGGAGGGTTAGCAATGTGACTTGCTGTTGAATAATGATACATGTAGCATATGGTTTAATATGATGGTTTTAATGATGTAAAGTGCATGTTTTAAAAGGGCATGATGTTTTAAAGGATGATGACATGTAAATGGTTTTAAATGCATTGATGGTGTTTTGTTCCGAGCATTCCTCACTAAGCCTTGTGTGCTTGCGCTCCCATTGTCGATCAATGCAGATAATTGAGGTCTTGGAAGGCAGCAAGAAGCAAGGGGATCTTGGCAAGACTTGTTTCCAAAGTATGTTAGAGGCTAGACTATAATGAATAAAGGCAATAGGGTACTTATTGTGTTTTGGGAGATGGTTTGTGGAACTCTCTGTTTGAGCATGTTTCTTTAGTTGCTCTTGGGTTGTAAATGGCCTTTAAAGATTGTTTTGATGCTCGTTTACCTTTTTGATATGTTGCTTGGATGGAAACTAAGATGCATGCCTATAGATTTTCTTTGATGTAAAGATGCCATGTTTGGATGCTAAATTTGTGTAGCTTGGATGCTTGAGGTATGCCTTGTATGTTGGTATTGTGTTTAGAGCATGTTGGAGTGGTTTGAGTATGCTTTTGGGATAAAAAATCAGCCAAATGTGACATTACAGGCCCAGGCGTATCGATACGCGGGGGACCGTATCGGTACCGCTAGGCAATTTTAGGCTTGTAGGATCTGTACAGGTCTTGTGCGTTTCGATATGCCTAGGCGAATTTGGCCTAGTGTACTGATACGAGAATGGGCGTTTCGATACGAGATTTAGCCTCTGGAATTCACTTTTTCAACTTGAACCCACGTATCGAAACACCTGTGAAACCGTATCGGTACGGTTTAAAATATTTCAAAAGTTAGGTAATTCATTTAGGCGTATCGATATGGTGAGGTGGTGTACCGAAATAGGGTGTTTTAAACCGTATCGGTACGGGCTTACCCCGTATCGGTATGGATGACCGTTTATTCTATTAATGTCATTTTTGGGCAATTTTGCTTTCTTTGCATTTTAGTCCCTAAATCTTGCCAATGAAATTGTTTGTGGTAGAACAATCGGATTGAGCTGAAATTTGATATGAAAGTCTTGAACCTGACTAATTAAAGGTTGGTAACTTAAAAGTGAGCTTTAATCATAAAATTTTCTGTATTTGCAAATTGGTCCCTAAATTGCAAATGTTATCAATTGGGAGTCGAATTGATGCTCGATTGAGTTAGGGTTACCCCTGATGTCTGAATGAACATGTAGGGTTAATAATTGGCATTTAGATAATATAAAAAGAAAAAAATGGTCTGAGTTTGGTTGTATCTCTTCAGTTTCCTACGGCAAACCTAATGTAGCTTTCTTGGTTCAGTTGGACGTCTAGGCCGGGTCAAGGGGGTTACACAAAGAAGGTTTGAGGTACTATGAAAGAAATGATCAAACTATGACTTAGTGAGGCATTGTGTTAAGTGGCCAAGGTGAGTGCAATTGCATACATATCATGACACATTGATGTTTTATACATCACTGGGATAGCTTGCGATGAGCCTACCCAAATTTTATTGTCATTATATTTATGACATGGATCATATGGTTGACATATTTTAAATATGTCGAAAGTTGAGTATAAATGCATGGATCACTAGTTATCTATGATGTTATATTATGAATGTTATTTTGGGTATGAACTGTCCGATGTTAAATCATGTTGATATACATTGCCATGGATGAAATAAATATAAAATATATGCCCAAGTATGCCATTTAGGGACAGGGTATAGTTGGCATGCCATAGAGTTTAGCAGCACGCTGCATACTCAATTTAGCACTATAGTGTATATAAAGGACACTTAGTGCATATGGTGGGCACGACCTTATGTGTATTATGGTGGGCACAACCTTAAGTGTATTAGCACTTCAGTGCACATTTGACTCGCGTACCTAGGGTCCTCACAGGCTTATATTTGGGCTATGGTTTATTGGTTAAAAAAATAAATAGGTGAATAAGCTTATGAGCTTTTGAAATACATGGCAAGTATATTGGTAAGAAATTTATATCCGGTTTATATTATGTTAATATATGATTAACATGATGGTAATACATATCTAGTGATCGTGATGCATTTATGCATAAATGGCATATTATTACAAACGGACAAGCATGAAAGTTTAATGGCATTGACATGCAGTAAACCATTACTAATGCAATATAAAGATTAGTATACTGGCATATGGCATGTTTTATATATATGCAGCCTTGAGGTTTAATAAGTCATGAAATTGAATAAGCTTATTTAGTTGTTTTTTTATCTTGATTATTACTTCACTAAGTTCGTACTTAGCGAGTGTTTGATTGTGCACACGTAGGTGGTTCAAGATAATGGAGTAAGCAAGGCATTGCATCAAGTTCAGAGAATTTCATCAAGCTACAACAGTAATGACATCCTACTTTAGGTTTTTGATAAATTTTAGTGGCATGTATAAATGAAACGAAATTGTCTATTTTGGTTCAAAGTCTATTATTTATTGAATAGTCATTTTGTTATTTTTTAAAGGTAAATGGAGCTCCAATTTTGTGTTTTTATTCCATGGATGAAACAAAATTTTACCAATTTTTAAGAGTGAATTGTTTTATAAAGTGTCATGTGCCATCTCCGACTCGTATTCAGTGATGGATACGGGAAGGGGGTGTTACATTTATTGGTATCAGAGCTACAGGTTTAGCCGGTTCTGGATCCAACCGAGCTTGTTGCCAGTTAGTAAGTGTATACATGTAACTCGGATGTCATTATTACTATTTGGATGCTTGAGTGACTTGATGCAACTACTTGTTGATTAGATTGTATAAAGTTATAGATGTATGAAGTTGAGAGATTGTGTTTAGCGATCAAACAATTGTGTAAGAATGAGGCCCATAAAAGTAGTAACAAGGTTAGATATTAACCACTTGCCGCTCAATATGATGCTAAAGTACTGGTGAAGTTAGAAATGCCTAGTTAAACTGAGGTTTATTATTTCGAACCCTGGATATGATTTTAGAGGAAATTCAATCCCAAGTTCCTTAGACTTTTATTGCTAGAGAGCTGGGAAGTTTTGAAGTGTTGGACTTCAGGTGGGATATTAATGGAAAACCAATGTCGATAGATTATTGGTTTAACAAATATAAAGATGATGATAAAAGGGCTTCGTTGTGATGATCAGGAAAAGCTCAATATGATAGTAATTATCCCTTGGGACATAGCACAAGGGTAAGTCAAATTTATAAGAATTACTTGATAGTAATTCAACAAAATCAAATTTTTAGTAAGCTTAATGGAGTTGCCTTTTATGAATTGTAATTATTGGGGGCATGAATTGGTTATATTCCTACCATGCCATTGTGGATTGTTGCTTAAAGTGATTAATATTGAGGAACTCGGAAGGCACAAAGATAATAGTAGTTGGTGAAAGGGTAAATCCTTTATCCAAAGTAATTTTAGTTGTTTCTGCCAAGAAACTGTTGCTACAAGGCTACCAAGCTTTCTTAGCAAATGTAGCGGATTCTCGAGTTTTTGAGGTTAAATTAGAAGATATTCTGACTGTCCGAGAGTATCTAGATATATTCCTAGATGAGTTACTGGGATTTCCTCTAGATTGAGCAGCGGAATTCAAATAGAAGTGTTACCAAATACTGCGCCTATATCGATGGCCCCGTATAGAATGGCCCCAACCTAGTTTCGGGAGTTAAAGGTACAATTGCAAGAATTGTTAGATCGAGGTTTTATAAGGCCAAGTATGTCACCCTGGGGCGCACTAGTGTTATTTGTAAAAAAAGATGGATCCATGCGATTATGCATAGATTACCGTCGGTTAAATAAGGTGACAGTAAAGAATAAGTATCCTCTTCTGAAGATTGATGATCTTTCTGATCAATTAAAAGACACAACTGTATTTTTTAGGATTGATCTCCGATCGGGGTATCATTAGTTAAAGATCAAGGAAGAAGATATTCTGAAGACAATTTTTTGAACTCGGTATGGACACTATGAGTTTGTAGTGATGTCGTTTGGTTTGACAAATGATCCTGCGGCATTCATAGATCTGATGAACTAAGCATTTCAACCTTACTTGGATCAATTTTTGGTGATATTCATCGATGATATTTTAGTTTATTCAAAGAAAAAAGAAGAACATGATGCCATCTTCGCATTGTTCTTCAGACCTTTCGAGAAAAGAAGTTGTATGCTAAGTTGTCAAAGTGTGAATTTTGGTTGCCGGAAGTTGCTTTTCTTGGCCATGTGGTTTCGACAGAGGGGATAAGAGTAGATCCCAAGAAAGTAAAAGCTATATTTGAATGAAAACTCTGAAGAATATTTTCGAGGTTTGAAGTTTCTTAGGACTTGTAGGTTATTATCGAAGATTTGTAAAGAAATTCTCGATAATTGCCTCCCCACTGACCAAGCTATTGAGGAAAGATATACCATTTATTTGGACGGATAAGTGCCAAGAAAGTTTATAGAAATTAAAAAGATCTTAACAGAAGCCCTGGTGCTAGTACAACCAGAATCAAGCAAAGATTATGTGGTTTATAGCGATGCTTCTTATAATGGTTTGGGATGCGTACTTATGCAAGAAGGAAAAGTGGTGGCCTATGCTTCAAGGAAACTTAAGACGCATGAAAGGAATTATCCTACTCATGATTTAGAGTTAGTAGCATTTGTATTTGCTTAAAAGATATGGCGCCATTATCTATATGGTGAGCGATGCTACATTTACACAGATCATAAAATTTTAAAGTATCTGCTAACTCAAAAGGATTTGAACATGAGGCAAAGAAGGTGGATCGAACTTTTTAAGAATTATAATGTTGTGATTGACTACTATCTTGAAAAAGCCAATATAGTAACCAATGCACTTAGTTGGAAGATATTATTTACTTTAAGAGCAATGAATGTGCAACTGTATTGGAAAAAGATTGGTATGTTAATTACAAAACTTTAGTTTAGACCTATTCATTTAGGTCGGATTAAAGATTTTCAGTTGAAAGATTAAAAATGTTGCCAAGATTAGAACAAATTGAAAATTGAACATAAAGACTTCAAATTTAAGTATGTTGGATGTTTGAGAAAAATATTATGTTTTTGACGATGCATCCAGAAAGGAATATGAGGTATCTAGGTATGAAGAGCAAATATTGATGTCCAAAAATAAAAAGGACAATAACTGAATTTATGGCCACATGTTTGACAGGCTAGCAACTGGAAGTGAAACATCACGTACCTTAAAAAATGTGGTAACATATTTCCATTCCCCTATTGGAAGTGGAAAAGAATTATAACGGATTTCATAGCTAGGTTACCAATGATATTGATTAAAGATGATTCGATTTGGTAACTGTGGACAGATTAAATTAATTGGTAATGAATAAATACGCTGAGCGATAAATCTGAAGTACTGTAAAGTGACGTGATGTACCTATTTTCATTATGTGTGATTAAGATCCAAGATTATCTCTAGATTTTGGAGTTACTTACATAAGACATTAGAGACTCGACATAATTTCAACATTACTTTGCATCCATAGAAAGATTAATTCAGATTTTGAATGATATGTATAGTTTCTATTTGATTGAGTTTGAAGGCTTTTGTGAAAAGTATGTGGCACTAGATGAAATTTCTTACACTAATAGCTATCAATCTAGTATAAAGATGGCTTTATCAAAAGTGTAGTATGAAAGAAGATTGTGATAAACATTTACAAATAGTGATATAAGCCTTGTGAGAAAGGTAGTTGTATGCAAAGTTACTCAAATGTGAATCTGATTAATTCAAGCTGCATTTTCGGGTCACATTGTCTCAACAAAGAGGATATAAGTAGATCCTAAGAAAGTTAAGATGATAGCACTAGTATTAATACAGTTTGAAGTTAATAAGGATTTCATGTTATTGAATGATACGTCCCATAATAGGTTGGGATGTATATTGATGTAATAAGGCTAAAGTAGTAGTTGATGTATCTCGCTGAAAGCCATTCTTTGCCTTATAAGCATTGAATGCCCAATTATCTTTGGAAGAAGATAGTGTATTGATTACACAGCTTCAGCTCAAGTATACATGACAAATCAGATCAAAGATTTACAGATGAGAGATAAGATATGCCTGAAAAGAATTCAGTACGGTGAAAATGGAAAAAAGATTTTGATGTTAAGTCTAAAGGATGCTCATATTATTAAGGGGTAATTTATATCCCATATGATAATGAGTTAAAAAGAAAACTAAAAGGTGATTGGATCTGATTTATTTCGAGATGCGGAGAATAAAATAAGAATGGTTCAAAGCAATCTTAGAATTGCTCTAGAATGATTAAAATTATATGCTGATCTTGAAAGAAAAGATATTTAATATGAAGTTAAGGATAAAGTATTTCTTAAAAGTTTCACCTTGGAAGAAAATGTTATGATTTGGACGAAAAGGGAAGCTGAGTCATAGAATTATTGGACCCTATAAGATTTTGAAAAGAGTTGGTCCGATAACTTATCAACTAGCTTTACCTCCAAAAATGGACAAGATTCACAATGTATTTCATGTATCGATGCTCAATAAATATCAATTAGATCCTTTACATGTTATTAGAGGAAATAGAGATTTAGCCAAATTTGACTTACGAGGAAGAACCGGTAAAGATACTCACACATGGAGTCAAAAAAACTAAGGAATAAGTCGATTATTCTTGTTAAAGCTCTTTGACGAAATCATAAAATTGATGAAACGACTTGGGAAAGAAAAGAATATATGAGAAAGCAGTTTCCTCACCTTTTTGAACCAGGTACGTGTTGAAAATTTGAGGATGAATTTTCATAAGGGGGAGAGAATTGTAATATCCCAATTTTTGGCTAGTGACCAAAATGTAAATTTTGAAAGTTTTATGGCTAAGTATAAATTTTGGAAAAGTTTAGGGATCAAAGTGTAATTTTCAAAAGTTATGTATTTTAACCCCCTTAAATTAATAGTTTACCCCTGAGAATGACGTTTCTGTGTTACTCAAATTTTTGTACGGGGTTTGTATTAATAACTATAAAGCGATAAAGTTCAGAAAAATATTTGGAAAATCGAATTAAGCTAAAATTTCAGAGATAGTTCCATGGACCTTAGAACAATCATAAATATCATTTTATGGATATTTGGATGTTAAAAAGATCGGTAAAAATTTAAATCGATTGAAATGACATGGAAGGACAATTTTGTGAGTAAGTTGATCAGTATAGGGAATTTTGGTCATTTTGCCCAAAAGGGACATGGAGGGAATTTTGAGATTTCTTTTATGTTTGAATAGTGGCTGATTAGAATCCAACTAAGTCTAGTTGGAATGTTACAAAATGGCAAATTAGAAATATAAATCAAGTTGGAGGGTATTTTTGGAAAGTGGAATTTATTAAATTAAAAATTCATTTTTAATGATACAAGTGTCTTAAATATATGAAATATGAAGGAATTATCATAAAAATACTCTCCAAAACGTTGGTGAAGATAAAAGAAGAGAAAAATTTTACAAGCTCGATTTAAGCCCCGAATCTTGGTTTTCAGGTAATATTTCGAACTACAAAGTTGTTCTACTCTTCAAGCTCTATCTTTTGATGTAATTAATTCATAGAATACTTGCTTGGTTTATGAGATTTGATATGAGGAAGAAATTACGGTTTATGAACAAATTGGGGCTTTTATGATTTTACGAATCCATGGTTGATTTTAAGTTAAAATCATGCTTGTATATGTTAGAATCATGTTATTGATTTGGGATTTAAAACCTACATATTTCAGTTGTATAGAGAATATTAGGGTTTATGGATTCAAGTCTAACTTAGGGTTTTTGATGTTGGATTAATGATCTAGTAAGCTTGATTTGTTGTTTGGAAGCAAAACCCTAAGTTAAATACATAGGGACCATTTTGGAAAGCTTCAAAATTAAGGGACCATATCTGATTTTTATGAATTTGATGTGTATTTATATTATTAATGATGTTAGAGACGTGAAAATGAAGTTAGAATGTTAAACCGCCGATTAATCACATTAGTGACCATTTTGACAATTTGTCAAACTTGAATGGTCTATTCGGCAAAGAGGACATGTAGAAGGAGTAAATCTGATTTTTAGTTAAAATGATGGAATTAAGGTAGTAATGTTGATTGGAGGAGTAATTTGCAAATTTAAGAAGCTTGAATCCTTATATTTGAAATTTTGGAGACCATCTCGACAAATCAAGAGAAATTAGAGAAGTAAAGGTTTAAGCCAATTTTGATGAAAGAACTAAAGAGAACATATGAATACAAGCTTTATTCTAGTAATTTGAAGTAAAGTGATGAGACTAAATTGACAAGTAGAGAAATAAGGAGAAGGTGTAAATTAGAAGTTATTTATGGAAAGTTATGTTGGAATTTGAATTATGGTAGTAAGTTTAAAAATTTGCCATAAATTCTAAAAAATGGTTAGATGATAAATTTTATACCATTGTAAAGATTTGTTAGTCTAGTTTCGTTTCCAATAAACAGAAACTGATTTCAAGTTTGGTGTTAAAAGATATGGATTTTTATTCGAAAGAAGGTCAGAAAAATTACAGAGCAATTTCTGCCTGGATAGCTCTGTGACGTGAATGTAAAGAATTTTTATAATTTTGGTAGATCTTTCTAATTTATGTGGCTTATACCATTAGAACCATTATCGAATCTAGTTTCTACAGTATAAAGGAAATTAAGATCCAGTATGTATTCTGCCCTGTATAAGTAAATCTTTAAAGGTAGCGCAATTTGTCAGAAAATGGAATTTGAAACATTTTGTATTTAAATGTTAGTTAGCAAGCTCAGAAGAATAATTGGAAGTTCAAATTGGTCACTAAGGACCATAATGAGTTTTTGAACAGTACAAGGAAGAAAGGAAAAATATTTGGAATTTTTATATTCAAATGATTATATTAGACATCATGTTTAAGGTATTGTTAGATTTGAATCTAACAAATATTTTATTTTATTCATGTGATTAATGAAGTCAAGTCTGAATCAAAGAAGGTTCGAGGTACTATAAAAGAAATGATCGAACTAGGACTTAGTGAGGCATTGTGTTAAATGGCCAAGGTGAGTGCAAATGCATACATATCATGACACATTGATGTTTTATACATCATTGGGATAGCTTGCGATGAGCCTACCCAAATTTTATTGTCATTATATTTATATCGTGGATCATATGATTGACATATTTTAAATATGACGAAAGTTGAATATAAATGCATGGATCACTAGTTATATATGATGTTATATTATGAATGTTATTTCGAGTATGAACTGCCCGTTGTTAAATTATGTTGATATACATTGCCATGGATGAAATAAATATGGAATATATGCCCAAGTGTGTCATTGAGGGACAGGGTATAACCGGCATGACATAGAGTCCAGCAGTACGCTGCATACTCGGATTAGCACTACAATGTATATAAAAGACACTTAGTGCATATGGTGGGCACGACCTTATGTGTATTAACACTTTGGTGCATATTTGACTCGAGTACCCAGGGTCCTCATAGACTTGTATTTGGGCTATGGTTTATTGGTTAAAAAAATAAACATGTAAATAACCTTATGAGCTTTTGAAATAAATGGCATTTATGCATATATGGCATATTATTACAAATGGACAAGCATGAAAGTTTTATGGCATTGACATGCAGTAAACCATTACTAATGCAATATAAAGATTAGTATATTGGCATATGTCATGTTTTATATATATGTAGCCTTGAGGTTTAATAAGTCATGAAATTGAATAAGCTTATTTAGTTGTTTTTTTTATCTTGATTATTGCCTCACTAAGTTTGTACTTAATGTGTGTTTGATTGTGCACACGTAGGTGGTTCAAGATATTGGAGTAAGCAAGGCGTTGCATCAAGTTCAGATAATTTTATCAAGCTACCACGGTAATGACATCCTACTTGAGGTTTTTGATAAATTTTAGTGGCATGTATAAATGAAACGAAATTGTCTATTTTGGTTCAAAGTCTATCATTTTTTGAATAATCATTTTGTTAGTTTTGAAAGGTAAATGGAGCTCTGATTTTATGTTTTAATTTATTAGAAGCAAAATTTTACCAATTTTTAAGAGTGAATTGTTTTATAAAGTGTCATGTGACATCTCTGACTCGTATTCAGTGATGGATATGGGAAGGGGTGTTACAGATCTCTATCAACTCATTTGAGGACCACCATGCATTTCTCAATCTCAATAATCGAGGGGCCCAGAGATATATTTCTTATGTTAAGAGGGATAAATTTCATCTCAATCACTCACATCTCACTACATGATTCCTTATTATGTTCATGCATAACCTTTATAATCATTCGATTAAAAAATGATGTTTGACTATGTCGGGACATAACAATCATCACGTTGAAAACCGTAGCAATTTCAGGTCTAAGGATTTAATGTCACAATTGTTGAAGATTAATATACAACTTTAATCTGTGTATTAATCTCAAGACGAGTCGATCCTAATATTTATTCTCAATATATATATATATATATGAATTTGATTGGAATCTCATTCACATATTCATCTTATGAATATCTATCAAACTTCATACCAATCTTATTTTATTTATTATTCCCACAATAATAACTGATTAGGGATCTTTGGAATATATAATATTCAAGGATACAAAAGCATGTAAATTTATTATAACAATAAATTCAATAATCAAAATATCATGTCCATACAATAGGCCCTAGGGCACTATAGCTAATAGTGGGGACTATGAGTCCCCCTTTTTTAATCTTTAGTAATAATAATAATAAATAATAAAATATATTAATACTAATAATAATATATAACCCGGATAAAATTAGTGATTATATCACTAGGCTAGGTCAAGTGACACTTTGGGGAGCTAGCTTGGGTGCATTTCATATGAGGTATCAAAAGAGTATCTACCATCAACTATGTTGTATCATAGTAAAGATATAAACAACCTGGAAAGTGTTACGCTAAGTTCAGAAATTTGTTTGATCACATCTCGTTAGTTGCAACTAGAAGTACTGTAATGATAATTTTTTTAAAAAAAACACAAGGTGTTTATTTGGAAAATTCGATTTTAAACTTGAAAAATAGAGTCGCCACTGGTCACTCGGATTAGGTAGACCGAGCACCAAAAACTAACCAGAGAAAATGATTCAGGTTCAGGAGTCAGTTACGTGTGGGGAAGGGTTCGCACCTCCACCACGCCCAAACTTGGTACCTGATCGATTACTATTTTTTTTATTACTATCGGAGTTTGCGAGTTGAAATAATATTTAGATTAAAATTCGGTTATGCATGCGAGCTCATTTTAAGGGCCTCATTACTCGAGGAATAAACAAAAACCAAAACTATCACTTCTGGAACTGGCCAAGTTTACCCTCTTGTAATGGAACACCGTATTAACAGTTTGGATACGGATGCAACATAAAGTAACAATAAGCATGACATACGAATAAAATGACATGAAACAATATAAATGCAAAATTAAATTATTTAATTAATTACTCGTGCCAAAAATAATACGGATCATACCTCAGGACAATACTAAAAAGAGCTATACATATATCATTATATATATAAACTATATATGTATATATTATATGCTATACAGATTTAGAAAACTATGCATAAAAAATATGATACACTATATAGTATATATAAAAAACTATATGTATAATATATTAAGCTTAACTATAAAATAGGTGCCTAAATTTTACCTTTTTTGTAATAGGTACCTAAAATTTTTTTTGGTTGAAATAGGTGTCTAACGTTTTAGATTGGTATGTTTTAAAGTTAATCTGTTAAAAAACATTGATCATCCAATTATAGCTTCAAACGTGGCTTTTATTTTTATTTTTTAAAAAAAAATTGAAAAGAAAATAAATGAAAATATATCTCAAATTTTTAGAAATTACAAAATAATTCCAAATCCCTAAAACCCAAAAGTCTTAAAATTGTGGTCATTGTCGCCGCCGATAGTCATGTCAGACCCCATCATCGCCGTCGCCAGAGGCTGCCGCCCATATCTCCCAATCACCCATCACCGGTAACTAATAAGAGGCTTGCCAATCGGAAGTCGAACGACGAACACGAAAAGTTCCAAATGTTCGATGTCCGATTGGCACGCCTCTCGTCGGTTATCGACGATGGGTAGTTAAGGGAATGGGCAAGGGCCTCCAACGACAGAAAGGTCTGATGAGATTATCGGCGACGACAATTTTAGAATTTTTTGGTTTTGGATTTTAGGGATTTTGGACTTTTTTAGAGATTTTGAGAAGTTTTGATTTTTTTTAAAAACAATTTTCTTTTTCATTTTTTAAACAAAAATAAAAAATACACATGTAAAATTCTGATTAGGTGATAGGTTTTTTTAACGGTGTTGCCTTACAGTAACAGAATGAAACTTTAGGCACCTATTTCAACCAAAAGATAAAACGATATAAGGTTAACATTTTCCATGCCTTATATTATACCAAGATATCATGAGATAAAATGATTATGACATAAACTGAATTAAGATTGTCTCAAATTATAAGCTTTTCATTTAATTTGGGTAGTCATAATGTCTTACTAGAGGTAAGATAAAATGTGATTTTATCTACTGCCAACGTTAATTGAACCTATAGGGTCGCACACTAAGAATGGTTGTGGTTATTACTCTTAATAATAAAGTTAAGATAATGAGATTATTTTAAATTATATTGTTAGAGATTATTTATTCGAATTTAAAGAAGTTAAATTTGTATTCTTGTGATAGAATATTTTATTTGTTTTATTATTTTCTAAAAATAATATAAATAAATAATATTATTAAATAATCTCATTATCTAGATTTGATTAGATTTAAATTCCTTATCTGATAAGAAATCTATTTTGGAGTATATTAATTATTTATTTTAAATAAATAATATTAAATAAATCACATTATCTAAATTTGGTTAGATTTAAATTCCCTATCATATAATATAATTTATTTTAAAAGTTTTATTTAAATTATAATATTGAACTCAACTTAACCCTAATTAAGTCGTATGTATCTATGCATAAGGATTTTGATCACTTGAGTTTTTCAACTAGCCACCTAAAACCACAAAAATCTCTATTTTCGAAATTTGAGATGATTTAGCATTTCGATAGCCGTTCATCGTCTATTCACTTGTGGATACTTGTAGAAAGCGGTCGTCTTTTAGAAAGACAACGCCCAAATACAATAAGATTTCAGAATCTAAGATTCAGATAATCTAATAACTACATATGTCATTCGTTAATATGATTATATAAAATCTTGAAAATTTTTTGTAAGATAATTTTTCGCTGCGTTTATTTGATGGATTAAATCAATTTTATTTCCTATAAAACCCAACACCCACTACACACGTCCTCACGTGCACCTGCCAACTCCTACCATCACTTACCCTTTGCCATACCCGGTCACCATCATTTACCCACTCCCTCACCTCTGTTTTCAATAAAATACCACATCATCAGCCCACAATCCTAGAAAATATTATCAACCTCAACCATTCCACTACACCGAGACTTCAACCAAAAAGCTTTCATCACCATTTTGACCTTTTTTCTCCAAGCTCGGCTTACCATTCGTTACCCTCAGTTGAACCATCCATCAGCTTGGCCATACATTCCAAGATTACCCATGGCAACCATTCTCTCACCTTCACCACTCCCCTAAACCGAGACCCCTGAAGCCTCTAACCTTTATTGTCGTTAACCCAGTCTCCACCTAAACCGAGAGCTCTCCTCAACACTCTAACCCTCCACCAAAATGTGCACCATCATCATCATCCCCAAAGCCACTCTTAAACTAAAACCGGAAAACACAAAAAAACAACATTCATTAACAGTGAATGAATCAAAGATGAAAAACAGAGAAAAAGAAGAAGAAATAGGAGAGAGCTTACCCATTTCGATGATGTGATTTTCGAACCTCAATCAGACGATCTCAACGGTGAACACATAGCCCACCACGACGAGAGTGACATATCTCGATTCTGCGATGATCCGACTACTGAATTCTCAAATCGGCGATGGAGAAACCCTACGGCTCTAAGGGTATTTTGAGATAGTTGAGGCTCTTTTGTTGAGATCTGGGACGAGAAAAGAAAAGAGGGCAATAAAGGGAAGCTTTGGAAGGTTTTCGTCAACCGAAACGGTCGCCAGACGACAACGGGCGGTGGTTCAAAGGCAGCGGCGGCTGAGCTCTCTTGAGAGAAAATAGGATACTTTTTTGAAGCTCGTGAAGAAAAAGGGAAAGAATGAGATCAGATCCCCCTGGCTTGGCTCGAACCGGGCGGTGCACCCTTGTTGGATAGGACCCGTGCCTGAACTGGGTCACTTGAGCCTAACAGCAGCTGGCCCAAGCGATCCATTTGCAGGATGAGACAATTTGGGCTTGAAGATTGACCAGTACGCCAAGTCCAAAACCAAGACTGGGTCAGTTGGGATTAAGTCCGGTACCCTGGACTTTGGGTACACTTTTTTAAATTTCTATGTATCAACTTATTTTGATTGATTAATGAAATTTGTTTTTTTCTCATATTATTATTATTATTATTATTATTATATTGTATTGTATGTTTACTTTTTATTTATTTATGATATATATCTATTTATGGCATTTTTAACATATTATCTTGATCATGCATTTTAATTTATCTCATTAGTTTAGTTCTCAAAATTTCGGTATCTTATTGGGAGTGTCGTCTCAGGTCTTCGGGCATCATCTTCTTTGGGTACTGTAGGTTGTGAGGTTGTTTTTATATTCGAATTATGTTGTCATGCTCATGCATTTAGGGATTAGTTATTAAAGTAGGTTAAATTTAAAATTTTATTTGTAAATTACGATACGAACCCTTTAGGTATCAATTTTCGGGCGTGGTGGGGGTACGAACTCTTTCTCACTCGTAACCGACTCTTGAACCCAATAAATCTCTGTTTTATTTTTTCGGTGTCCGATCTACCCTATCTAAGTTACTAGTGGCAACTACATGTCTTGATTTCAAAATGCGAGCTTTTTTTTCAAATTCCCCCTAAAATAATTTTGCCCAGAAGACTTATCTTTCATAAGGTGTATCGATATGGGCAGGAATTGTACCGATACTCGAGCCCAAATTTCATGCTCTAGAGCTCAGAAATCCCCTATTTTCGTCCTTACCCTTAACCATTGATCCCTAGATTATTCGTACATGTTATAAGAAGTTATTTAGGTGTGCTTCTATCAATTTTTATCCTCAAACAACAACAATTATAGATTTTACCATTGATGATCAACCAAGTTGTAACTTGACCAAAACATCATATTTCAAGCAACCAAAATAATCATGCACATGAACACACAGAAGTTAGAAGTGTACTAACCTCGAATTATAGGTTGAAAAAAAAGCTCTTGGTACTCCTCTAAGCCTTCTCCTTCCCCAAGTCTTTGGAAGCTTCTCCGACCTCTTTCACTACAAGAAAGATTGTCAAAGGATTACTACACCATTAGAGAAGTTTTAGGAAGTTGAAAACTCACATTAAACCATAAATGGAGCTCCCCAAAACACACTCTCGTTCTTCCTCAAGAACCCCCACTAAAACCTCAACCCCCACCATTTTAAAACATTCTTACATTGCTTTATAAATCCTTGAATGCTGATAAAACTTCCATCTACAAGCCCAATGTGATTCAAGAGGCTAAACTTCAAAATCTCACATTTGGTGATGGTGTTTGAAGGGGAGAATGGGTTTAGGAAAGAGGAAGAAGACATAAAGATGGTGATATCACAAAATTCTGCACAGTGCAGAAAAATTAAAGCTTTCCCCCTCTTTTTCACCCTATTTTGGCATTTACCCAAATACCCCCATGTCATCTTCTCAAGCCCAGAATCAAACTAAAAACCCAAACCCAAAAAGGTTCATAAGGCCCAATAACATGGCCTAAAAACAAGGCCCTTGCCTCAGGTTAACTCGATACTCGAGTTCAAAGATCGGGTCGTCATACAAAGAGCCTACCAAATCAAGTTGAAAATTTCCAACAAGAAGGTCGAAGCCATCAAGAGTGAAAGCACTAAGTTGAAAAGTGCAATGAAGGAAAAATAAGAGACATATGAGGAATGTTTCATTCAAAGAAGTATCGGTTACTTTCGAGTAGAAGCAAACATTAATGTCTAGTCAAGACACAAATTAGTCCAAAGCTACGTGTTCTTAAAACTTGAGAATAGGAAATGGACTCTAGGGTGAAAATCCAAAAATGGGCAGTCTAGAACAATCCAAAGAATTAAAGAGAAAATATTATTTCATACTAGCATATCTAGATCACGCAAGTGCAGAAATGAAAGTTCACTTGGAAGAGATGATCCTTGGTTTCATAACCCTTAAACACTTATTTGGGCCTACATATCATTTCTTTCGTAACTGTGAGCCATGGCCTACATTACAAGCCTATAAAAACCATTTTGATCATACATGGATATCTGAGTTAGATGAGTTCGTCTTCAGATTACATCCCACCTATTAGGGTTAACCTTTCTTCAAGGATTGTCACACTTCTAATGCCTGATCGGCACCAGAAATGAAGGGGGGATGGATAGGTTGAGTTAGTGAGATTAAGAGAGCCACTTAAATAGATTAGAAATTAGGTATATGGGAAATGTTTCTCTCAAAAGCATAAAGTTTGGAAGAGACGATACATGTGCATTTATCGCAACAACAATCAAGATCTTCTAAACATACGCTTCATTTGGGTTGATCTTTGTCAATTTGAAGCAAAAACGCTATTGTACTTGATATTTTGGAGCCAAACTTTGATTCAATTTTTTTTTCATTTTCTCCAACATTTTGATTTTAAAAATGTTTGTCATTTTCTCCAAAATTTTGTTTTGTTTTTCATTTTCTCTAAAATTTTGAATTTAAAAATGTTTGCCATTTTCTCTAAAATTTTGATTTGTTTGTCATTTTCTCCAAATTTTGATTTTAAAATTGAATGCCATTTTTTCAAAAATTTTCATTATTTTCTTGTATTGAAATGTACATAAGTAAATTGACCTTTTTGCATTACTTTATAATGAGATTTAAATTATACAAACCCAGAGTTGGTTTTCGCCCATATGCTTCGATGTAATTCAAAGATGAATATTGAACTGAAAGATGAGTTCATGAAGTTGCCCAACCTAGCCAAAACCGGACTAAAATAATCACATTAAGTTTGTCGAAGCAAACCCGAACTAATAACCTAAACCACGCCCTTTTTTATTTTATCTATATGTATTTAATTATAATCCTACATGTTCATGCTACAGCAGAAACGTCACCATTAACTCAGATTACAAAACAGAAACCAATTGCTCAACAACTCATATTAGGGACCAAAACATAACTTCTATAAATTATAAGGTCTTTATTACAATTAAGATTACCCAGCCTTAATTAAGTCAGTTTCATGCTCTAAGATTAAAATTTTATCCCAAAACAATCAGTAACACTTATTCAATTGCATGCATAACATTTAGGGACCAAACTGCAAGATTCCAACTTCAACAGAACAAGATTTCGTAAAACAGCTGAGCGTAACCCCCTTAGCCCGACCTAGCCAAAACTGGAATAAAAGAATCACATTAGGTTTGACGAAGCATACCCGAACTAATAACCTAAGCCACACCCTTTTTATCTTGTCTACATGCATTTAATTATAATCCTACATGTTCATGCTTTAGCGGAAATGTCACCATTAACTCAGATTACAAAACATAAACCAATTTCTCAACAACTCACATTAGGGACCAACACGTAACTTATGTAAATTATAAGGTCTTTGTTACAATTAAGATACCCAACCTTAATTAAGTCAGTTTCATGCTCTCATATTAAAATTTCACCCCAAAACAATTATTAACACTCCTTAAATTGCATGCATAACATTTAGGGACCAAACTGCAAGATTCCAACTTCAACAGAACAAGATTTCGTAAAACAGCTGAGCGTACCGATATAGGCAAGGCCTTATCAGTACGAATCAACGGACATAACAACTCACCGTATCGATACACCTAATCCCATACCAATATAGTGTGTTGACCATCCCGTACTGGTACGGCTTTGACCTGTACCGATCCCCTTTACATTTTCTCGAAACTCAGAATTTCAGTAACCAAATCATGTACCAATACGGAACCACGCATACCGATACGGTATGCTCAAATTAAAAGGATTGTACCGATTCTCAAACTCGTGTATCGAAACAAGCATTCATTTTCCTTAAGGCATACCAATACGGTGGCTAAGTGTATCCGTACCCGTAGCTTTAATTTAACAATTTAAGCCTCTACAAGACCCCGCGTACTGATCCTGAGGTACTCGTACCGGTACGCAGAGGCCTGTAATGACCTCTAGGTCCAACATATGACACTTTGGCTCATTCATAACAGCCATAACACATATTTAAACATCTTATAGCATATTTTTCATGCTTAATCATCATCATGCTAGCAATTAGACTAGTCTAGCAAATCTAGCACAATCATTCACCAAGTCCATAGTCATGATTCATTGTCAACATCCAAAACACAAAACCAACCACAAATCAATCACTTTAAACTTATTACAAATCCAGAACAACAATTCAAACTTGCACAAACAGGGAGTTCACCGAAACCCTCCCAAAATACCAATTGACACATTGCCCTTATTACTACTTAAAGTACTTCAAACCATACTTTTGAAAACAAGTCTTTGGAACTCCTTTCCTTGCTTCTTCGCTGCCACAATCTTTAATTCTCTGCATTGATGGAAAAGAGAGCGTAAGCACACTAGGCTTAGTGAGGAGTGCTAAAAAACCAACCATCTCCAATGCATTTTAAACCAATTAACATTCCTTTTAAAATCCACTTTCCAAAACACTTTTCAAGCATCACTTCTCATCATGCCTTATCAAAACCATGCACTTAACATTTCTAAAATAGCATATTAAACCATATGCAAATGTATCATGGATTCAACAGCAAAATCCCATTTGCTACCCTCAATTTAAACTTTCCCGTGTATACTACCAATGCAAGGCTTAAAGAGCAAAACATGTTAAAACCACATTAAACAAAACAATCCATTTCATGATATATCATCAATTATATTGGCTTACAAGTGATCATTAACCAAGTTCCACTTTACAAAACATAACATCGGATACATGGATTCAACAAGTGTTCCCTCAACACTTAACATACAATCTATCGGCATCACAAGGTTCACACACGAGAGTTTTTGATGCTCATAAACCCCTCCACCATTGTGACACCCGTGTTGGAGTCTTTGGTACACGTAAACCCCTCAACACCACTCATCGATTAGATGTATAATCCACTAACGGGAGTATTTGGTACGATTAAACCCCTCAACCGTCAGGGTACTTGGATGGAGTATTCGGTACCCATTAACCCCTCCATATCCAATGTGACTTTTTATAGTGCACTATCAATCATATGGCCGGCCAACTATATCCGATAGTATTTACAACCATTTTCGATCCATCACTTGCCAATATAATTCATTTTATTAACAATAACTCACTGTTTTCATATGCATCATCAAAATCCTTTAACCAATGCAACAAACCTTGCACTAACCAATGTTCGTAAGCATTAACAAAACATGCATTACTTCCAAATGCATCAACATCATTATGTAATCAATTTTCATCATTAAACCATGCTCAAAATATGCATATACAGTGAGCAATCAAACCATTTAAAACAAGTGCATAAACCAAATGTCAAACCGAGTTTGAGAGAGAATTCATCCTTTACTTCTAAGCTTATACCAGCGTTTCAAGCTTGATGTAAACTCTCAAACACAACTTTCAAACCTTTGCAAATTTGTAAACACGTTCTCACTCACCGACACGTAAAGCCTCGCTTGCAAATATGATAATCTCACCTCCAAAGCTTCCGAAACGAAGACTCAAGCTTGAGGACTAACTTCCCCTGCTTTATTCACAAAAAATAGAGGTACATTGCATTAAAATGCTATCAGCAACACAGCCACACAAATCCTCAACATTCCTTCAACACAAAACACTCCACAACAACCGAAACTAACCTCTAACATCCTCCAAACTTGACCCAGCCATAACTTAACATTTCAACTCATCAATTGACATCACACAACATCTAAAAACACATCACAATCTTTCTTATACCCCAGTATACATAAAACCTTCACAACTCCTAAAAAACACATGACTAACAACCTAGAAAATTAGGAATTCAATTAGTTTCGGGATTCCTATGATTAAACCATCTTACTAACATCATTCAACATCAAAATCATGATCTATATCAATCCAAATCATGATCTATATCAATCCAAATCATGAGGAAATAGAATAATTACGAGACTAAATCAATTTCACCAATTAAACCTTGATTTAACCATTTTCCTTTAATTAAATCATCAAAACAAGTTAAAAGTCATAAGTAAAGGATTAAGAACTTGGGAATTTCAATAAAGAACCTTGTATTAGAGGAGAAGAACGAACCTCACCTCTAATGGCTGCTTTTCCCCTTAATTAGAGGGATTCCAAAGCCAAAACAATGAGAAATCAAGTTTATTTTGTTAGAAACCATTATAATCTTAATTGAAATCAAAAGATTGATTGAAAGAATATTTTACCAGAAGATTTTAAAGAAAGAAAATGTGTTTGATTGGAGAGAATTGGAGATAAAATTCTTTTGTAAAAAGTTAGTTACGTAGATTTTATTTTAAAGCTCTTAATTAACCAATTAATTCTCCAACCCATTTATATTATTTTAAAATAATTAAAAAAGCTAATTAAGGGGAAAACCTAATATTAGAATTTAGGGTAAATAGTTCCTTAAAGATTTAAATTTTTGACCATTTTACAAAACAATCACTAAAAATAGTTTTAAAACTTTACATTTTGGTCACTACCCAAAATATCAAATTTCGAGACCCTTTTTTTGTAAAATCAATTGTACCAAAATCATTTCCATATTATATAATGATTTTAGATAATTTTTCCATATTTTTAACCCTTCTAAAAATATTTTATCCAATTTAAATCCTGAAACTGACTCGAATTTCCTAATTCGATCCAACAGACCGTCTAAACCACTTAGCAAACTTTTAGGCCCAAAACTGGGGCGTTACAAAGTCATTTGCTCACCCAATTTTGGGATAGATGGAGACTCCACATGTTGGGTCAAAGACAAGAAAGTAGTTGATCTCAAGATCGAATAGGGCAATGCTAAACATGAGAGATGACGAGAACTCTATAAGGACCAAAGCTATATCGTTTACAAAGTTGGGTAATAACATTGAAGACGTGAAAGCTACTCGCACGAAAGAATTGTTATTTCAGATCTGAGATGAATATCCAATTGATAAGACAAAGATTTAAGAGCATACAACAAAGAAATAAAGCAAAGAAAAATCAACAATGACCTTCCAGAAGATAGAAGCTCGCTCGAGCAAGTTCTGGAAATCTCACTATTCATGCATCATAGTTAGTTAGAATCCCTAGATCATGAGCATGCTAACTCATACCATAAAAGCATCTTGCTTATTTTGCCAGGTATTCAAAGACCAACAAAGACTTTAATTTGCAACTTCATGTTTGGAGAGGTAGATCCCAAAAAAGATTTCAATCTGCAACTTCGTGAATGAAAAGGTGGATCTTAGAAGAGAATCAAGAGTTCCTAAAATCATCTAATCTTTAAAACTTCTGGTAGTCTCAAAGCGAGATACCACTTTTTAAAAACTTCAGCTCATCGCCTTCGAGAGTGATGAACTTCTTTCCATGCTGGCTCGATCAGAAATTGAGGCATACCGGTAGTCTCAAAGCAAGATACCATTTTTCTTAAAACTCAAAATTTTTAATTTAACCATTCAATAAGAATGTTTCTCTTTAAACTGACCCTTCTATAATGATGTCTTGCTTAAAACAAATTTTTGAATTTAATCATTCTATAAGGATATTTTTCTTAAAATCAAATTTCTTAATTTAATCCTTCCATAAGGATTGTTTCTTAAAATCAAAATTTTTAATTTAATCCTTCCATAAGGATGTTTTTCTTTAAATCGACCCTTCCATAAGTGTAACCCCCTAGACCCGCTTATGCACTACACCTAAGTCTAGGAGGTCACATTTGGGTCACAGAGGCGACCCACTATATATATATAAATCCAAATGAAATTCTTTTCTTTAGAACATATAAAATCATAAAATAAACTTTGCTTAAATTGCCATTACCAAAAAATCATTTATACATTAAACAGAAATTCAAAAAATATATTATAGACTCAAACACAAAATAAGATGACATACATACCGCTTATTTATACAAATACCGTACTTCACAAGCAAAGCCGGGAAAACTCCCATCAGTGATGTCAATTGCCAAAACATGATCAAATCCTTTTTAACCTGCGATGGTAAAAACAACGTGAGCTTAGAAAAGCACAGTAATACAGAACTACCAGATGATGCTATATGTGGCAAGCAGGTATAAGATTAATCAGAACTAATGTAGAGACCCCGAATCATTAAGTTTCAAATACGAAATAAAAATCATATTATTGTTACAATAAGGATGTTTTTCTTAAAACCAAAATTTCTTAATTTAATCATTTCATAAGGGTGTTTTGCTTAAAATCAAATTTCTGAATTTAATCCTTCCATTAGGATATTTTTCTTAAAATCAAATTTCTTAATTTAATCATTCCATAAGGTTTCTTTCTTAAAATCAAATTTCTTAATTTAATCATTCCATAAGGATATGTTTTTTAAAATCAAATTTCTTAATTTAATTCTTCCATAAGGATGTTTTTTTAAAGCCCAAATTTCTTAATTTAATTCTTTCATAAAGATGTTTTTTTTCTTAAAACAAGTTTCTTAGCTTAACCCTTCCCTAAGGATTTTTTTTAATTCTTTAATTTGATCATTTTATAAGGATTTTTTTTAAAATTTGCCTTTTTCATAAGGATGCTTGTCTTATATCAAATTTTCTGGATTGATTCATTCATAAGAACACTCTATAAAAAACCAACTTTCGATTCTTTCATAAGGCTATGTTTTTCATAAGACAAGATCGCCCCTTTCATAAGAACTCATTTCGCTTAAAATTCAAAATTATTGAATTTGATCCTTCCATATGGTCATATTTCATAAAAATTTTAAATCGACCATTCCATAAAGATGTTTTCTCAAAACCCAAATTTGATCCTTCCATAAGGATGTGTGTTTTCTTAAAACCTAAACTTCACAATTTGATCATTTCAAAAGAACATTCTCTCGAGACGAAGATTTAAATAACTGCAGTTCAAAGAATCCGCCAAGAAAAAACGAAAAGTTCTAGAAGAATTCGTGATTCTAAAACTTTAGATAGGAAAATAGGATAAAAATTAATGTTTGTGATCTTTACTCTATTTTCACTTTACAAGAATGAGCAAAGAGGAGCAGCTATAATCACTAATTTTATCCAAGTTGTATATTATTATTGGTATTACTATATTTTATTATTTAGTATTATTACTAAAGATTAAAAAAAGGGAGGACTCATTGTCCCCACTGCACACACGTCTTCACATGCGCTTGCCAACTACTACCATCCCTTGCCCTCTGCCATACCCGGTCACCATCCCTTACCTTCTGCCGTACCCGGTCACCATTACTTACACACTCTCTCACCTCTATTTTCAATAAAATACCACCATCAGCCCATAATCCAAGAAAAGATCAACCTCGGCCATTCTACTACACCGAGACCTTAACCAAAAAGGCTTTCATCACCATTTTGACCCATTTTCTCCAAGATCATCTTACCTTCGTTACCCTCAGCTGAACCACCCATCACCTTGGCCATAGATTTCAAGATTACCAATGGCAACCATTCCCTCACCATCACCACTCTTCTAAATCGAGACCCCTAAAACCTCCAACCTTCACTGCCGTTAACCAAGTCCTAACCCAAAACTAGAAAACACAAAAAAACAACATTCATTAACAGTGAATGAATCAGAGATGAAAGGTAGAGAAAAGAAGAAGAAATAGGAGAGGGTTTACCTATTCCGATGATGCGATTTTTGATGATCGAAACCTAAATCGGACGATCTTAACGGTGAACATGTAGCCCACGATGACGAGAGTGACATATCTTGATTCTGCGATGATTCGACAGTTGAATTCCGAGATCAACGATAGAGAAACCCTATGACTCTAAGGGTATTTTGAGATATTTGAGGCTCTTTTGTTGAGATTTGAGCCGAGGAAAGAAAAGAGGTCAACAAGGGGAATCTTTGGAAGGTTTCCGTCAATCGAAATAGTCGCCGAAAGACAACGAGAGGTGGTTCAAAGGTAGCGGCTGAGTTCTCTTGAGAGAAAAAGAGGATACTTTTTTGAAGCTCATAAAGAAAAAGAGAAAGAGTAAGAGCAGATCCCCCTGGCTTGGCTCAAACCGGGTGGTGCACCCTTGTTAGACCGGCTTGAGCCCAATAGCAGCTAGCCCAGGTGATCCATTTGCAGTATGAGACAAATCGAGCTTGAAGATTGACCCGCACGCTAAGTCCAAAACTAAGATTAGGTCAGTTGGGATTAAGTCCAGTATCCTTGACTTTGGGTACACTCTTTTAAATTTCTGTGTATCAGCTCATTTTTATTGATCAATGGAATTTGTTTTTTTGTCATATTATTATTATTATTATTACTATTATTGTTGTTATTATTATTATTATATTGTATGTTTACTTTTTATTTATTTATGATATATATCTATAATGGCATTTTTAACATATTATCTTGATCATGTATTTTAATTTATCGCATTAGTTTAGTTCTTAAAATCTCGACAACCTATTGGGAGTGTCGTCCCGGGTCTTCGGGCGTTATCTTCTTTGGGTAACATAGGTTGTGAGGTTGTTTTTATATTTGATTCATGTTGTCATGCTCATGCATTTGGAGATTAGTTATTAAATTAGGTTGAATTTCAATTTTTCTTTGTAAATTACGATACAAACCCTTTAGGTATCAATTTTTGGGCGTAGTAGAAGTGCGAACACTTCTCCACTCGTATCTGACTCTTGAACCCAATGAATCTCAAGTTTGTTTATTTTTTAAGTGCCCGGTCTATCTTATCCAAGTGACCAGTGGTGACTCCAAGTATTGATTTCAAAATACGAGTTTTTTTTTCAAATTCCCCCTATAATAAATATTTTAAAAGTTAGGGAACACTTGGATTTTTTTAAATTAGTCGCTACAAGTTATACACCAACCATTCAGGTGAATGTACGCCCATTCCTAGCTAAGCCCTACAGTGTCACTTCACTTAGTCCATGGTGTAACTTTCATTACTCATGGTGCTTAATCATTTTACATTCTCTATTATTGGAATGTTAAATGAATTCTACAACATATACATGCACAAATATATGAAGCAGTATATAAGAACAAAGCCACTAGCAAAAAGCATCAAACGAAGGGTAACTATATTAAGAACAGATATAAGATCTACAAAGATAAATGAAATAATAATTTAGAAAACACCATAGTTCTTTGATCACGAAGGATCTACAACAAGAAACATATCCAGTTACGGGCACATGAACTTCAACTAGCGAGCCTCATGGTATCCACCGCTACAGCTTGATGATCTAGGGGTTTTTAACCACTCTATTACTTCTTTCCACACCAGGACCTCTAATCTCTTTAAGCTTCTATGGTGAGAGCCATTTTCTCGAGAAATTTTTTTAGCCTACCAGCACCGGATCCAGAAGTGATGCCACAAGGACTAATCACCCGTTCTAAGGCTAAGTTGTTCAGGAAAGTTCTTTCTCATAAGTTCCTTCGTGTTTTTAAATCATTTGAGGAAAACTCAACCTTAGATACTAAGTTATACATTGTGTTACATGTTACTATGTAATGCATTGCATTTCTACATATCTTTATATTTAAGTTTAGTCATTTAACGCATGTTTGCATTGTATTGCATTATTAGCTTAAAGCATGTATCTTATTATATCTTTATTTTAGCTCACACAATGTTTATTATTTTCTTTAGGTACTAAGAATGAAGGCACAAGCTCAGATTAGCTCAAGGAGTCCAATAGAAGCTCGGATCAGCTCAAAACTTAATGAGAACATTCTAAATGAGCTCACAAGATTGAAGGACCAGCTCACCTAGCTAAAGTCAGCTCGGAATAGCTCAAATCAGCTTGAAGATTGAGCTAGCTCTTTCAGCTACCTAGCCCAGCTCACTTTAGCTCACTCTAAGCTCAACCAGCTCACTTCAGCTCTACCTATACATGCCAGGTCACTACCCCAAGGGTTATGTCCCTTCCTAAGGAACATGTCCCTAGCTAGTTGTAGGAAAACTTGAAAATGGGCGGCAACTGCATGGAGGGAGAAGCCTTGGCGCCAAATTAAACCACCACCATCACTATTCGGCTATGTTAGAAGCATCGTGACTCTGTGAAGGGAATTTTGCCCTTACCGAAAAGTTGTAAGGCCTATTCAGCCATGCAATTTCATCAAAGTAAATATGATTGTGATTTTTATTTGTAAGCACACTTATTTTGATTATAAAATTTCCTTTGTGAGAATTTTCTCTCTTTCAGTTCTTTTAGAACTTTATCAACTTATCAAGTACTTTGTACTTGTGGCGTCAACCCTTCTATTCACCTCAATACTTTCGGTTCCTATCTCTTTAGTGAATCAAAGTCCTTTCTACCATCCCTTAAAAAATCATATAAGGAACGGGGTTATGCTCCTTATAGCATAGTTTCTTCCTTGAATTCTTAAGATACTATCTTTATCATTTCCATCCATTTCCATCACCATTTCCATACACCTATCATACCATCTTCTACTGCCACCATCCAACTATCTTTCATCTTACCTTGATCATTCTATTTGAGCCTATCTTGCTTGCAGGTTTCATGCTTCCTTTCTAGATCCAACAATCAAAGAAGCCGTCTTTAACAACATCAAGAACGGTCTTTGCATTATTTGGTATCAGAGCTATTATTGGAAGAAGTAAGTGCATCAAGTGAAGCCCGATTCAAGCAAAGCAAAAGGAATTTGTAAGTGACTATCCTCTGACATTTCAATTTGTTCAAAAAAAAAGAAAAAAAGAAAACAGATTCGAAAAGTACAAAAAAGAGAAGAGAAAAGAAAGTTTTGGATAGCACAAGTTTAAGGGTGAAAAGCACAAAAACATCATGTTCAACATCAAGCCTAAAACTATATTTTTCAAGACTTTGATTGTTGGTCAAGGAAGGTTGTGAGTTTCTTGCCAAGTAAGTAAACCTTTTCTTCTTTCTTTCTATTCTAAACTTACCTTGACACCATATTTTCTTTCTTTTCTTCTTAAACTAACCATTTCAGTGATGCACATGCGCAATACTTGCCTAAGTCTTGAGTAAGTTCCTTATAGAACTTTACAAGAGAGAAATGAGTTGAGAAAGGCAATTTGAGAGTGTGAGATCAAAAGGAGATAATAAAAGCCAAATAACATCCCAGAGTGCAAGCACGAGCATTGAGTGGAGTGTAATTTTTCTTGGAGTGAACAATGAGGCTTTGTGTGTAATTTTGGTAAGGCCTTTTCATTTTTCTTATTTCATCACTAACAAATGGCACACGATTCTTTTCTATCTACTTTCAATAAGGTTCTTGTTGTTAAAAGAACATTAAGCCTACAAGCTAAGGATGATGACCGGTAAAGGGACATCTTCAACACCCGAGGCCATGTGAATGATAAAATATGCTCTATGATCATCGATGGAGGAAGTTGCACCAACGTGGCCAGTATTACGATGGTGGAATGACTTAGTTTAAAGACCACTAAACATCCAAGTCCCTAAAAATTACAATGGTTGAACGAGGGAGGCGAACTAAAGGTTAAAAAGCAAGTACGAATTCTATTTTCAATTAGAAATTACAAGGATGAAGTCTTGTGTGACGTAGTGCCAATGAGTGCAAGCCACCTCTTGTTAGGGCAACCATGACGATTTTATAAAAAAAGCCACCCATGACGGATTCACTAATCGCTACTATTTCAAGTTCAAAGGGAAAAGGTTAATTTTGACATCGTTAAACCCAAGCCAAGTACATCATGATCAAATCCAATTAAGCAAGAGGATTGTAGCATGGAATGAAAACAAAAAGGAGAGCAAGAAGGAAATTACTCAAAAGATGAACATATATGCCAACGAGAGAGAAATCAGAAAACATCTTTCTGCACAGCAAACTCTCCTTATACTTATGTACAAAGAGAGTCTTTTTAACGCGAACCTGTCTGAGGATTTTCCATCTTTTATTTCTTCCTTTTTGCGGGATTTCAAAGATATTTTCCCTGAAGAGATTCCTAGTGGGTTACCACCAATTTGAGGGATGAAGCATCAGATTGATTTCATGCCATGAGCCACTATTCCAAACCGTCTGGCTCTAAGAGTAATCCAGAAGAAACAAAGAAACTTCAGTGGCAAATTAAAGAGTTAATAGAGAAAGGTTACATCAGAGAAAGTCTGAGTCCGTATGCCGTGCCATTTTTTTGTTCCAAAGAAAGATGGAACATGGAGGATATGCATAGATTGCCATTCCATGAACCAAATCACCATCAAATATAGACACCTTATACCTCAGATAGATGATATGTTGGATGAACTAAGTGGTGCGATCATCTTCTCCAAAATTGATATCAAGAGTGGATATCATCAGATTTGCATGAGAGAATGAGACGAATGGAAAAAAACATTCAAAACAAAGCAATGATTATATGAATTGATGGTTATGCCCTTCGGTTTAAACAATGCCTCAAGCACGTTCATGAGGCTAATGAACCATGTTTTAAGACCCTATATCGGTAAGTTTTGTGTTGTTTACATTGATGAAATCTTAATATACAATAAGAACTTGGAGGAACATGAGCAACATCTCAGGTCTATTCTTAAAACTTTGAGGGATGGGCAACTCTATGCCAATCTTAAGAAATGTGTTTTTTGTACTAACGCCTTTACTGTTTTAGGATTTATTGTGAGCTCACAGGGTTTGAAGGTAGATCCCAAAAAGATCATAGCTATACAAGAATGGCTGAGACTCACCAACATTAGTCAAGTGAGAAGTTTTTATGGTTTGGCAAGCTTTTATCGACAGTTCGTGCCTAATTTCAGTTCTATTACCACCCCCTTAATCGGAATTATAAAGAAGAATTCAATCTTCAATTGGGGTAAAGAACAAGAAGATGCATTCATAGAAGTAAAGAAATGTTTAATCGAGACACATTTGTTAGTATTGCTGAATTTTGACAAGACTTTTGAGATAGAGTGTGATGCATATGGAATTGGGATAGGTGCTGTGTTGACACAAGAAGGATGCCCAATCGTATATTTTAGTGAAAAAATCAATGGTGCTACATTGAACTACCCAACTTATGATAAAGAAATGTATTCACTCATTCGAGCACTCGAGACATGGTAGCACTATCTATGGCCTAAGGAGTTTATTATCCACACCGATCATAAGGCCTTGAAGCATATTAAGGTACAACATAAACTCAACAAACGGCATGCCAAGTGGGTAGAGTTCCTCGAATCCTTTCCTTATGTCATTCACTACAAGAAGGGTAAGGACAACGTTGTGGCTGACGTGTTATCAAGAAGGTACGTCCTACTCAACTCCTTGATTTCCAAATTTCTTGGGTTTTCATTCATAAAAGAACTCTATGCTACTGACCTTGATTTTGGAAAAAGTATAAGTTGTGTGAAACAGGTGCACATGATAGATATTACAAGTATTATGGGTTTCTTTTCAAGGAAGGTCGGCTTTGCATTCCTAAAAGTTCTATTCGAGAAGTTTTGGTCTGAGAAGCACATGAAGGAGGACTCGTGGGATATTTCGGGGTAGACAAAACCTTACACACATTGAAGGAAAACCTTTTTTGGCCAAAAATGAAGAGGGATGCTGAAAAGTTATGTGAAAGTTGCCTTGTGTGCAAGAGAGCTAAATCAAGAGTCATGCCCCATGGAATGTACATGCTTTTACCTATTCCAAATGAGCCGTGGGTTGATATTTCCATGGATTTTGTACTAGGACTGCCGAGGACCAAAAATAGAAGAGACTCTATATTTGTGGTAGTTGATCATTTTTTCCAAAATAGCTCATTTCATACCTTGTCATACGACAGACGGTGCCACACATATAGCCAACTTATTCTTCAAAGAGATGGTGCATTTGCATGGACTTCCCAAAACCATTGTGTCAGATCATGATGTCAAGTTCGTCATTCATTTTTGGAGGACACTATGGAGCAAGTTAGGGACAAAGTTGCCATTATTCACTACATGTCATCCTCAAACCGACGGTCAAACCGAAGTGGTGAATATAGTCATATCTACCTTATTACGATCTCTCATTCAGAAGAATATCAAAATATGGGAAAAATGTTTGCCACATATGGAATTTGCATACAACAGATCTGTCCATTCTGTAACCAAACACTCTCCATTTGAAGTGGTATACGGTTTTAATCCCTTAACTCCCTAGGACCTTTTACCTTTGCCATGTGAATAGATTTTGAACAAAGATGGCAAAATTAAGGCAGAATTCGTGAAGAACTTACACCAACAAGTCAGGGAGAATATCAAGAAAAGAACCAGCCAGTATGAGCAACAATCCAATAAAGGCCGCAAAAGGGCCTGCTTTGAAGTTGGAGATTGGGTTTGGGTTCATTTTAGAAAGGAAAGGTTTCATAATCAACAGAAATCTAAACTACTTTTGAGAAGAGATGGTTCGTATCAAGTGGTGGAAAAGGTAAACGATAATGTCTACAAAGTGGATCTGCCCGAAGAATACAACGTAAGTGCAACTTTCAATGTCATAGATCTTTCCCCATATGAAGACAATGACGATTTGAGGACAAATCGCTTAAAAGAAGGGAAAGATGATGTAACCTACTAGTACCGAATCTAGAAGTGATGCCAAAAGGACCAATCACTCGTTCTAAGGTTAAGTTATTCAGAAAAGTTCTCTCTCATAGGTGCTTTCGTGTTTTTAAATCATTTGAGGAAAACTCAGCCTTAGATACTAAGTTATAAAATATGTTCCATGTTATTATGTAATGCATTGCATTTCTACACATATTTATATTTAAGTTTAGTCATTTAGCGTATGTTTGCATTGCATTGCATTGTATTATTAGCTTAAGCATGCATCTCATTATAGCTTTATTTCAGCTCATACATTGTTTATTGTTTTCTTTAGGTACTAAGGAAGAAAGCACAAGCTCGGATTAGCTCCAGTACATTCAAGGCAACTCGAATTAGCTCAAGGAGTCCAATAGAAGCTCGGATCAGCTCAAAACTTAAGGAGAACATTCTAAAGAAGCTTACAAGCTTGAAGGACCAGCTCACCTGGCTAAAGTCAGCTCAGAATAGCTCAAATCAGCTTGAAGATTGAGCTAGCTCTTTCATCTAGCTGTCCCAGCTCACTTCAGCTCACTCTAAGCTCAACTAGCTCGCTTCAGCTCCACCTACACATGCCAGCTCACCACCCCAAGGGTCATGTCCCTTCCTAAAGAACATGTCCCTAGCTAATTGGAGGGAAACTTGAAAATGGGCGGCAACTACATGGAGGGAGAAGCCTTGGCACCAAATTGAACCACCACCATCACTATTCGGCTATGTTAGAAGAATCATGATTCTATGAAGGGATTTTCCCTTGCCAAAAAGTTGTAAGGCCTATTTGGCCATGCCCTTTCATCCCTATAAATATGATTTTAATTTTCATTTGTAAGCACACTAATTTTGATTATAAAATTTCCTTTATGAGAATTTTCTCTCTTTTAGAACTTTATCGGCTTATCAAGTACTTTGTACTTGTGGCGTCAACCTTTCTATTCACCTTGATACCGTCGGTTCCTATCTCTTTATAGATAGTGGGTCAAAATCCTTTCTACCATCCCTTAAGAAATCATATAAGGATTGAGGTTATGCTCTTTATAGCATAGTTTCTTCCTTGAATTCTTAAGATACTATCTTCATCATTTCCATCCATTTCCATCACCATTTTCATACACCTATCTTACCATCTTCTGCAGCCACCATCCAACTATCTTTCATCTTACCTTGATCATTCAATTTGAGCCTATCTTGCTTGTAGGTTTCTTGCTTCCTTCCTAGATCCAACAATCAAATAAGCCATCTCCAACAACATCAAGAATAGCCTTTGCATCATTTGGTATCATTTGTATCATCTGGTATCATTTGCATCAAATTCTTTAAGAAAACTCTCCAAAACATGCCTCTCTATCTATAGGCAGAGGAGGGAGAATTAGCACACCAATAGGAATGCAACAAGTGTTAGCTCTCACTTATGACCCGTCCCTACAAGTCCTTTTGTCTTGATGCAATGGGCATACTGTGAGTTCGGATATTGCCTAGTACCTGTTTCTTGAGATTTGTCTTGATGCAATGGGCAAGTTGTGGCCTCAACCACCCAAGTGGTCTCGACTCATATATGCACCTCGTGTTTCTCGTATTAGTTGTAGAGGTGCACCTGTAAAGTCCAGACTGTCTTTTGTGGTTCCGCCTGGTCTCAAGCTCTCTTATGAATAGTTTTTCTTGGCTATTATATAATAAAGGCATATCTTTTATCCTTAAACTTTTTTGCATGCACTAACACACGAGTCAAACAGCTCTTTTTGATATTAATATGCTAAGTACCGATAAGAAAGGATAAAAATATAAAATTACCCTAAATGCATGAGAAAGGCTATGTAAAGGCAAAAAATATATACACAAGAGACAACATCAAAAAAATGTAGTGTGAAAATATATGTATATTCGAGAGTCATGTTTATGTAAAATTAAAGATCTGCTCTTCTATTTGCCGAAGAAGCATGATTTGATGTTGAACTGCTCATTTGTGTTTGAGACATGGTTCTATAAATAATTGATTTCCAAGTTTACTTTTAGACTACCCAACACGTGAAAATCATGCATATGGTTGAGATAATCAAGGGATTGAGTTTGAGATATATCATGGAATTGTTTGATCGGGTGACTGGGAGAGAAGATGAGGAAGTTGTATTTTGACAGAGAGTTGTACTTGAATGGGTTTTGACCGGGCTTAGGTTGCTTGGATTTGTGTAAGGTCAAAATTTTAATTTTGGGTCGTGGTTCGAGTTTTATCGATGCGCACTCAATTGAGTTTGGTTCGACTAATTAAGCCTGATTCGGACAAAATTTGGGCTGACATCTTTAATAATCAACTCGACAAATTTTAGAAATTTTACATAAAACAAGATTACTTTTTTAGCCTATGTTGTGATCTTATTGTAATATTTATTCATTTTTTAGTCATTTATAATACGTACACATCTTGTAGGCAAGCTGTTTGAACCCGAATCTCTTAAAGATAACAACATTCTTTTTTTTTGTTGGGACTACTCTAAGAGTTAAAGAACAATACTACTTTTGTTTAGGTTATATATTGAAAGGATTTATATTCAATTAATTGTCGATGTATACTGATTTGAATTTAGGTTTTAGGGTTTAGAGATTTAGTTTAGAGTTTAAAGTGTTTGGATTTAGGTCTAGGGTTTAGAATTTGTGGATAATGGTTTAAATTTAGGTTTTAGAGGTTAGTGTTTAAGTTTTAGGGTAATATATTTTAACCTACAAATCCTAAATTCTATCTCTAAAACCTAATTTCTAAACCTCTAAGCCTAAACCCCTAAATCATACACTCTAAATTAAATCATAAACCCTAAAATTAAGGCGCTTGTAAAAACTTTTAATTTTCACTGACCCCTAAATTCTAAACCTTAAACTTTAAACCATAAAATTTATTCTCAAACCTTAAAACCTAATCACAAACACTAAAATCCTAACTCTACACTTTAAAACTAGATGCTTGTGAAAACATTTTTTCCACAGCAAATACCTGGAATATTTTCGCTTTTTTCTTTGACCGAAACTTCAATAACTCAAACAATTTAACTTAAAATTTGAAAATGATCCATTTTTAATCGGTCAAAATAAGCCATATAATTTTATTTTATAAAAGTTGTTAATGAATTTCTTAAGATTAAAATACTAAACAGGCCATTAAACTTTTTTATTTTATTTAGATTAATTAGTCCCTATAATTTTATTACATTTAAATAAGCCCTCAAAGTGTAATGTTTTACTTACATAAGCCCTTAACTTTTATATTTTAATAAAATAAACCCTTAGTTTTTTATTTATGCCTAAATAAACTATTAATATAAATCAACATTTCATTAGAAAAAAACTATATTAAGTACAAATTAAATATAGGGACTTATTTTTGATGCAACATATAGTAAGGACTTATTTAATAAAAGTAAACTAGTTTTTTGTAGTTCTAGAACTTTTATTTAACCTTTCAGTAAATATTTATCATTTAATTATTATATGGAGTAAATATATAATTTCAAATTTTAAAGTTGTTGCATAATTTAAATAAAGGGTAAAATTCACAAATGATCACTAAACTTTGATCAATGATTTAATTTGGTAACCAAATTTTCAATGACTTCAATGTTACTATTAAATTTTTTGTTTTGTTCTAATTTGACCACCGACTCGTTAACCGTCATTAAAAGGATGATGTGACAATTAAAATATTTTTATACAATGACACATTTAATCCTCCATGTTTTCACATTTAAACAATCTAGTCCTAATTTGAAAAAAAAATAAATTTAACTCCATTATTTGCATATTATTTCAATTTGGCCTTATTTTTAATAAAAAATAATTTAACCCTAAAATTGAAATCTTAAACTCTAAACCCTAAAAAGATTAAAATTAATAATCATGATGAAGACATACATCAAAACCAATTGTACAGTACTAACACCAGTATATGGATAACGGACAATGCTATATACCCCTTGGAAACACACAAAAATAAGCTCTTTAGATTACCATCGTTACCAAATGCCAACTAACTATTTATATACAAAATTCAAACTGAATAAACAATCCTCAAAATTCAGAATCCTCTGTCATGTATACCTGAATATCAACACTATAATGGTAAGTAGGGGTGTTCATAATCGGTCATAGGGTACATTGAGGCCCAATAAGTCCAATATCACTACCATAATATTATTATGTTTTATCTTCCCTTCCACTTTATTAACTTGCATTATGAGCTTATTATGCCTTTGTGTACCCATTGGACCAGTTATGAACACCTCTAATGACAAGTATCATCATGGAAGATGAATTTCCGACGGCTAGAAACATGTAATCACTCATTTTTGTCCGGGTTATATAATATTATAGTAGTATTGTTAATTAATATAATAGTATATATGTATTATCTTTAATATGTAAATAATAATAATAATATAATAAAAATTATTATTATAAAATATATAATAAAAATATAATAAAAAAATAAAAAAAGTAAGTAAAAAAGGGGAAAGGGAGTGGAGCATAGAGCTCACATTACCCCACCCCCAAATTGCTTATAAAAGGCGGGGGGAGGGGCGCAATTGAGGCAAGCATGGAAGCAAGCATGGTAGCCCCAAAATATGGGATCCCGAGTGGCATGGCCGGAGCAAGGCCTGCTCAGGGCTGAGAACAGTACTTTCGGCCTCAGTTGGTTCGATTCAGCATTCAATTAGAGGTTCTTTTTTGGCTCGATCGAGTTAATTTTTAGGCCATGACGAGATGGCACAGAGATCTTGGTGGGAGTCGGTTAAAGTTTTTATCCGAGTTCTTAGGGGGTAAAAATTCAATCCTTATCTTTGTATTTATTTTTTAATATTTGTTTCAATATAGGGTAATATAGTTTTGTATTTATTTAATTTTGGTATATTTTTTAATATATTTTTGTTGTATTAGATTTAATATATGATTTAAGTACCGTGATAGATTAATGTACATGTTTGGTTTTGTTGTTCATGTTTAATATACGTACTTTTGTCGTGTTCATGTTTTTATTTATGTTTATGTATTATTTATCATGTTTATTAAGTTGTATATTGGTATATAAATGGTCAATGCGGTGCTCTTTTTTTTTCGACGGTAAACTTGGCTACCAGTCTAAGACGTAGATGGTAGTTTTCGTTTATCCCTCGAACACTGGAGCCCTTAAAATATACTCGCACATATAACCAAATTTTAATTTAATCGTCACTTTAACCCGTAAAATGTGATATTAATAAATCGATAATTATTTGTTACCAATTTTAGGCGGTGTGGGGGTGCTAATCCTTCCCCATCCGTAATCAACTCCCGAACCTAGGTTTTTTTTTAAAGAAAGAGAGCCTCTGGTTTTTGTTTCAATGGTGTCCGGTCTACCAAAGTGGCCGGTGGCGACTCCAAGTTTTTTTAAAAATACGAGTTTTTTTGCAAATTTCCCTTTTAAATAAATTTTTTAAATAAAAGTGAGATGCCCTTTAATATACTTTATATAATTAATTATTTTCGCAGCGGCGCCAGAAAAAATAGTCGCTATAGCATGGCGACTGGTTATATTTTAAAACAAAAAAGAGTTCAGCCAAAAATTTTACCGTTTTACTAATATCAGAAGTTACAGGTTAAAGTGACGATTAAACTAATATTAGTTTATAAATGCGAGTTTATTTTAACGCATTTACATGTTGACATATAAACCTGACTGTCTAAGTGAGGGGAAAATGCTATTGCTTTCTAAGGGATATTGTTCTTCCGTATGGGCCTAGCAAGTACCTTCGGGGCTCTACTACTTTATGTTTTCGTGGGAATATTGTTTCCCCGTAGGGACATAGAGGAATGGCCCCCTGATTTGAACCCGGTTGAGAGGAGCCTATAATAAGTGATGACTAGGGGCCTTGCTACCCTTAGTAGGGGACAACAAGGATAATTTGGGTACCTTTTAGCACCAAAACTTCATGTAGAAAACATAGAAAGCTCACCCTTCTAGAGCCATGCGGACAGACTAGAATATTAGATGACATATGATTAGGCTGATTTCATGCTTCATTTTTTTCTTTCTTGCTCGCATTTATTTATTGCTTATTAATTACATTAGATTTACTAACCAATTTTTTGTTTTTTTTCCTGCATATCTTTTTGCATTCACATGAAATGATATAAAGGGTTAATTATCAAAATTGATCACTCAATTAGAAAGCTTTCACCATGAATGGAATGTGTCTCAAGCCAGAAGATAAAAATATAAAGGTTCTACATCGGTAACAGAAATGCCCGAGCCAGTGAAGATGTCAACAAAAAATATATATTTTCATTCCGGTAGTCTCAAAGCAAGATACCATTTTTCTTAAAACTCAAAGTTCTTAGCTTTTGATCATTTCATAAGGATATGTTTTCCGCAAAATGAGGTTTTAACTCGATACTTTTATAAGGATATGTTTTTTTAAAAAATCATTCTATAATGATATTTTTATTAACTCCGTGATTTAATCCTTCCATATAAGTATTTAAAAAAAATCGATTTCTTAACTTAAATCCTTCCCTGAGGATTTTTTCCTTAAAATTAATTACTTAATTTAATTAGTCTGGATACAGAAGAGGGACTTAAAGTCTTCCACCCACTTGAAGCGATCGAGGAATTAGGAGTTAAAGTTGAAGCCTATCTCTAGAAGAACATGTTTAATCTTTTGTATTGAGAACTTTTTTATATTCGATGACTTGTTCTAGAGTGATCACTTATGGAATTGACGCCTTTACTTGCATTCATTCCTGCATTTACTTTATATTATTTTAAAGGTATTGATTTACGAGTGGTCAACCAAAATTAGAAATCGTTCATAATGGACAAAAGGATTTCTAATCAGATAAGAAATTATACATGTTCGAGGTTTTGTCCTAAAGCTAGATACAATAGGCAAGAGTTCATCCAAAAACTTTAGATCAGACAAGATAGATAATACTCATGCTAGAAACGAACGACTTGAAATACAAGAAATGGAGAAGTAAATGGCCGGGATAATGAATAGAATAAATACTATGGCTAAAGGTAAGAAGTCCATCGAACTGAAAAAGAATCAATCAAGAATCAGGATGAATGTCAAAATACCACTCCTAAGCAAGATAAATAAATACGACAAGTCGAACCCTTTAGTGATTCGTGTAAAGAAATAAGTAGAAGATACATCCAATTCGATTTCTCAAAAATAGAAATACGGGTCTAGAGGAAACCTGAGAAGCAATTGATTTAAAGAAATACATCTTGATTTTCGTGAGGTACACTGAGCTAATCCTGATACATATCAAAAGGAACCTAATTACTCCAATTCAGTCTATTCCGAGGCAGCTTTCGTATCCGAAGGGCTACAATAGTCATGCCAGTTGTAGTTATCATTTAGGGAGTTTGGGCCACACTACCGAGAATTGTAGGACATTAAATAGTAGACTTGAAGACCTCATCAAGATGAGTGTATTGGGCCTCAAGGACAAAAAACCCCAAATTTTATAGTGAGCCGACAATCACCCGATGGGTAAGGTCGAAGAAGAGTCAGTACTTAGGACAAGGTTTGAATCTCGATGCAGTATCCTTACTAATAACTAGAAGACAAAAGCTAAAACCACCCTGTCCAAATTGTTAGAACATCAAAGCTCGTTGCGAGTGTCGTCCACAATTCAAGGGCACCATATTGAGAATTGTATCGCCTTCAAGCGACGAGCTCAAACTCTTTTAGAATTTAAAATGGGAATTTAGAACAAGGGGTCAGCCTAGTATAACAATTGACTAATCAGTTGGAATTGGAGCTTAGGAAAAGAATATCTGATGCAACGAAACATTTTGGTCTCAATGAAAGTTGTTCTATGGGGATCACTTTTGGAATCAATACCTTATTGCATTCATATTTACATTTCAAATTATAGGTGTTGATTAAAAAATTATTCCATATTAGAATATCTTTATAATGGGAAAGATGTTATGTAATATATAGAGTTTGATAATGCTACGGTCTAAGATAATCTGAGTAGAAGCAAATAGAGAGAAGACGAAGTTGGAAAACCGAGTACGCGCTTCACTTTAGAAAGTCAAGATATTAAGAAGAATGATTGATAGATGCCTATAGAATATTGTCAATCTTTTGTAAACAGATATCTTCTCTTAATAAGAGTCTCTCAAACGGACTATTCGAGAATCAACACCTCATTTGCATTCATTCTTGCATTTATTGATTATTGTTATGCTTTATATATTTCGTACTATGTTCCAACATCATGACATCTGGTTTTCCATAAAACATTCATAACAGTTGCATCTTTGCATCGCCTCGAAAGCACGCACATGCATTTTATTTGCATAAAATCACTTAAAAACAATTCTTTTACAATTTTTAATGAAAAAATAAATCCTTTCATAAGGATATTTTTCAAGAATGAAATTTTATATCCTTTCAACCAAATTTCTAAATATATTCATTTCATAAGGGCGATTTTAAAAAAAAATGAACATTTTAATTTGTTTCAACAATAATTTATAGATCCAGTCCCTTCACAATGATATTTTTGAGCTTTTTTTATCCTCCCATGAGAATAAATGTTTTAAACAAGATTTTCTCAATCCTTTCACAAATACACTTGTTTTGTTAATAATAAGAGTTTATTCTTCAATCTTTCACAAGGACATCTTTTAATATGAGCCTTTTAATTCAGTCATTTTATAAAGACATTTTTCAAAAAAACTATTTCTTAATCCTTTCATAAGGATATTGTTAAAAAAGGAAAAGAAAATGGATTTCTCAATTCTACCCTTTTTCAGCATGTTTTTCGATATTACCAATTTTTAAGGATATTTTTTAGTTCTTAAGAAGATTTTTATCAATTCTATTCTTTCTTAAGGATTGTTTTTTTTCTAAAAACAATAATTCCTTAATTCTATCCTTCTTAAGGATGAAAGAAGAAAAAGATTTTTTTTAATTATTCTTTCCTACAAGTAAAATTTTGCATATATCAATCTATAAAGTTGATTGTGGGTTTTGGCACTCACGGAGCTGGAAAGAGCCCAAGGTGAGAGGGGGTACTGACGCCTTGGATGCAAAGGAGCTCTACTTTGTCCTTACCTGTTTTCCCATAGGAGCATTGGGCATTCCACCAAAAAGTGTAAGTCGTTACTAGAAGAAATCAAGAAACTGGTTGGGGATGGAGTCCTAACACAAAAGTTGATCCAGCAGTGAAAGACAAAGGAGATAGGGCAATCAAATACCGTGTTGAGAAGTCCAGAATGAGTTGGCACCCTGAGGACAATTTGAAAGTCCCTATGCTTGGGCTCTCACCTTTTTTCAGACTCGTGTACATTTTGGTTTCTCCTTTTTGAAAACAAACAAAGCCTACGGTTTAATCCTTGAAACAGTAGGAATATTTTGTAAAAACACATGTTTATTTATTCTTGTTAGAATTAGAATTGTGTTTTCTTTAATTCTTACTTAGAAAAGTAACAAAAAATTTTGCATTTTTATTCCATAAACATCTCATTCATTGTCATGGGGTAGTTTTTATTCTCCTATACGCATATACACATTCTGTGAAAAGGACATGTATATGTATATATCATTTGTATCTAGTCCTAAAATCTCAATTGCAAAGAACCTTTGATTCTGATATAAAGATCAATTTTAAGCTGCTTATGTTTAGAATAAATTGAATGTTGTGATGATATTGCAAATGTAAGTATCCTCTAATCCATTTAGGCCTATGGAGGAACAAAGTGAGTGTTTAGATAATGGGCAGATCTCATTTAAGGAATTCCTCTCTCAGGCATTTGTTGTTTAAGATCCTTTAGTCGAGTGTTAACCCTAAACCTCTACCCCTTGAAGACTATCCCTAGATGTCTATGAATGAGATGATGAATGACATTCTTTCACTTTTCAAGGAAGAATAAATGAGACCAGATATACAAAGGCCAGAGAATCACCAAAAGAAAATGGTTGAAGACAAATAGGACAATGTCAACCAGAAGGCCGAAGCAATTAAGGATGAGCAATACAATAAAGAGAAAAAAAAGAAGACACATGAAGAATTCTCCATTCAATAGGCATCAATTTAGAAGAGCCGCAGAGAATAAGTTACTTTCAAGCAGGAAGTAGACATCAATGTCCAAGTATAGATACAATTGAATAAATGGGAAGGGACTCAAGACTGAATACCCAAAATAGGTAGTCTAAGAAAAAAAAGAAAAAAAAGAAAGAGAGAGAGATATTACACTCTACTGTTTGGGTTTACTAAAAATATCCTAGATAATTGTGTTTAAAAAGAGAGAAACGAGTAAATAATTTTGGGCACTCCTCTGTAGCAAAAAGCTGATTAGCTCAGAAGGTGGTTGTATGCTCCATCCATCTTTTAAGTCAAAAGTGGAGTAGCTACATGAGTTATAATAATATATTCAAATCATGACTATGCTGAGTAACTCGGGGTTCTATTGTATGCTCCATCATTATCCTCGAGACAAAGGACTGTGATGAGTTGAATTCCCTTAAATAAGTTAGAAATTAGGTATAAGAATTGTTCCTCTCAAAAGCCTAATAGACTAAAAGAGACCACACATATTCATATATCTCCACAACAGTCAAGATCTTATAAACATACGCTTCATTTGGAATTGATCTTTGTCCATTTGAGGCAAACTTGCTATTTGTATTTAATATTTTAGGGTCAAACATTAATTTTCAAAAATGTTTGGACTTTTTTTTCAAATTCCAATTCCTTTACATATTAGCTATTTCTTCCAAGCATTAGTTTTCAAAAATGTTTGGGTATTTTTTTTCAAATTTCAATTCTTTTATGTATTAGTCATTTCCTCCAAATATTAGTTTTCAAAAAATGTTTAATCATTTGCTCTAAATTTTGATTTACTCCAAACATTAATTTTCAAAAATGTTTGGCACTTTTCTTCAAATTTTGATACTTGTCATTTCCTCTGAACATCAATTTTTTAAAAATGTTTGGCATTTTTTACCTTGATTTTTAAGATATCTATAGTTTTTCTCCCAAACACTATTTTCAAAATATTTGGTATTTTCTCCCAGTTTTATTTTCAAAATACTAACATTTTTTTTAAAAAAATTATTGATGAGAGTCATAGCATAGGGACTTAGAGTTGGTTCCCACCGAGATGCTGCAAAAAGATTAAAGTAGAGTTCAATGAGTGAAATCATGTTGCTCGACCCGGTGTTGAGATAGATAAGACTCCGAGTGCTTGGTCGAAAATGAAGAAAATAATTGAGCTCAAGATCGAATAGAGCATTGTTGAATAAGAGAAAAGATGAAAGTCCATACCTAAGGGTAGAATAGGGACTAGAAGAAGGATTTGCGAAGTGGGTAGTGACCCTGAAGAAGAAGAATGACATTCACGCAAGAGGATTGAAAGTGAGGGTCCAACCATATTTGAGATGAGTAACCAATTGATGAAAATGAAGAGCATGCTGCAAAGAAAAGAAGTGAAGAAATTCAATAATGACCTTTCAAGTATTTGAAAAAGTATTTGAAGACAAGTAAAGAATTTGATCTGCAGCTTCATGTTGAAGAGGTGGATCCTATGGAAGATTTTCGATTTGTAGTTATATTGGCGTGAATCCAGTTATTTGATCTGCAGCTTCATGTTAAAGAGGTAGATCTTATTGAAGATTTCTAATTGGTAGCCATATTGGCATGAATCAGCTTCATGTTGAAGAAATAGATCTTATTGAAGATTTCCAATTGGTAGCTATGTTAGTGTGAATCTAAAACTTAAGTTCTTCGGCCCATCAGTAAGTCATTCGGGCATGATGCGAACCTTATTTTGATTCAAGACTGGTAGAAACCATGGCATCATTATAAGGGATATTGGTAGTTATGTTGGCGTGAATCCAGATCTTAAGTCCTTCGGGCATGATGTCAAGCTTACCTTTTGATGTCAAGATAGTCAAAAACTGGGACATCCTTCAAGGTTTTCTAGTCTTCAGCTTTCAGGGAAGCAGTGAAAACCTTCTGGTAGTCTCAATGCGAGACGCCCTTTGATGCTAAGATGATAAAAAATCAGGGTATCCTTTAGAGATTTCCATTCTTTAGCCTTCTGGGAAATAATGGAAATTTTTCAGTACTTACGCCATAGAAAATGTGGTGTCATTTTCAAAGAGAAAGGTTCTATATAGGAAGAACACATATTTTCAAGACTTCGAGGTAAAAGGTTCTATATAGGCAGAACCCGCAACTTCAAGATTTCAGAGTAAAATGTTCTATATAGGAAGAACCCTTCAAGTTCTATATAGGAAGAACTTGTAGCTCAAAGATTCGAAGCAACCGGTTCTATATAGGAAGAGCCAACAACTTCAAGATTTTAGATTAAAAGGTTCTATATAGGAAGAACCCGTCAAGTTCTATATAGGAAGAACTTGTAGCTCAAAAGATTCGAAGCAAAAGGTTTTGTATAGGAAGATCCTACAGCTTCAAGATTTCATAGCAAAATGTTCTATATAGGAAGAACCCACCGGCCCACCATTTTAGAGTGAACAGATATATATAGGAAAAACTAGTAGCTCAGAGATTTCAGAGTAAGAAGTTTCGTATAGGGAGAACTCACAACTCTAGCACTTCGAGGCGAAAGGTTCTATATAGGAAGAACATCTAGCTCAATGACTTTAAAGCAAGGAGTTTTATATAGGAAAAACTCACCACTCTAGATTTTAGGAAAAAGAAAAAAAAAGTGAAAAGGAAGAAAAAAGGAAAAAGAAGAAGAAGAAGAAGAAAAAAAAGAAAAGAAGAAAAAAAAGAAAAGAAAAAAAAGAGAGAAAAGAAACAAAAAAGAAAAGAAGAAAAAGAAAAAAGGAAAAAAGAAAAAGAAACAGAGAGAACTAAGTGAAAATCTGAAAGGACACTTTAAAAAGAAAAACAAAGAGATGATCAAGGTCGATCGACTAGAAATATGTATGCAAAGACCAACAAAGATTTTGATCTACAACCTTGCATTTTGGATAAATAGATCTCATCAAAGATTTTAATTTGCGACTTCGCCTGTGAAAAGGTGGACCTTATCAAAGAATCAAGAGTATTTTGTACTCGTCCAATTATGATATTTCATTGTTGTTGATGCCAAGACGATCAGAAATCGGGGCATCAGCTTGAGAACTTCCATTTTTTCAGCCTTTTGGGAAGAATAAGGAACTCTCGATGCTCGCACCATTAGAAAATGGGGAGTCGTGTTTGAGGACAAAGGTTCTATATAGGAAGAACCCATGTCTTCAAAATTCCAAGATGAAAGTTCTATATAGGAAGAGCTAGTAGTCCTAAGATTTCAGAGTAACAGGTTCCATACAGGAGGAACTCATGACTCTAAGCGAAAGGTTCTATATAGGAAGAAACCGTAGCTCAAAAGACTTTGAAGCAAAGAGTTTTGTATAGGAGAAACTAATGCTTCAGGATTTCAAGACTAGAAGTTCTATGTAGGAAGAACACTAAGTTTGAAGAATCCAAGACGCAAAAGGTTCTATATGGGGAGAACCTTCAACATTGATAGTTGAAGGCGAAAAGTCCTATATATGAAGGACTTGCAGCTCAAAGACTTTACCGAGGACTAGCTAAATTCTATACAGGGAGAATTCGCTTTTCCAAGTCTCCATTCAGAAGAAGAGAGAATAGTTATATATAGAAATAACTTGTGACCTTGAATTTTTGATTTCAAGATGTTGTCTTCCCCAACGGATCCTCCATTTAGAAGATTGAAGTTTGAAGAGCTTGCCGAGGAAAACTGGAAAGTTCCAGAAGAACCTGTGATTCTGAAGCCAAGGAGAAGGAAGTAGGACAAAAATGAGTGTTTTTGATCTTTGCTTTGTTTTTGTTTCACAAGAACAAGCAAAGAGGGGTAGCTGGAATCACTCATTTTTGTCCAGGTTGTATAATATTATAGTAATATTGTTAATTAATATAATAGTATATATGTATTATCTTTAATATGTAAAAAATATAATAAAAATATAATAAAAATAAAGTAAAAAAGGGAAAGGGAGTGGAGCATAGAGCTCCACGTCACCCCCCCAAATTGCTTATAAAAGGCGGAGAGAGGGGCGCAATTGAGGCAAGCATGGAAGCAAGCAAAATGTGGGATCCCGGTGGCATGGCCCGAGCAAGGCCTGCCCGGGGCTGAGAGCAGTGCTCTTGGCCTTAGTTGGTTCGATCCAACATTTGATCAAAGGTTCTTTTGTGGCCCGATCGAGTTAATTTTTAGGTCATGACAAGATGGCACGAAGATTTTGGTGGGGGTCGGTCAAAGTTTTTATCCCAGTTCTTAAAGAGTAAAAATTCGATCTTTATCTTTTTATTTATTTTAATATTGGTTTAGATATAGGGTAATATAGTTTTGTATTTATTTAAAATTGGTATGTTTTTTAATATATTTTTGTTGTATTAGATTTAATATATGGTTTAAGTACCATGATATATTAATGTACATGTTTGGTTTTGTTGTTCATGTTTAATATACGTACTTTTGCCATGTTCATGTTTTTATTTATGTTTATGTATGATTTATCATGTTTATTAAGTTGTATATCGGTATATAAATTGTCAACGTGGTGTTCCTTTTCTCGACGGTAAACTTGGCTACCAGTGTAAGACGTAGATGGTAGTTTTCGTTTATCCCTTGAACACTGAAGCCCTTAAAATATACTCACACATATAACCAAATTTTAATTTAATCGTCACTTTAACCCGTAAAATTTGATATTAATAAAGTAGAAATTACTTGGTACCAATTTTAGGCGGTGTGTGGGTGCTAATCTTTCCCCATTTGTAATCAACTCCCGAACCCAAGTTTTGTTTTTTTAAAAAGAAAGAGAATCTCTGGTTTTTGTTTTAATGGTGTCCAGTCTACTAAAGTGGCCCAAGTTTTTTTTAAAAATACGAGTTTTCCGCAAATTCCCCTTTTAAATAAATTTTTTAAATAAAAGCAGGACCCCCTTTAATATATTTTATATAATTAATTATTTTCGTAGCGGCGCTGGAAAAAATAGTCGCTACAAAACACAAGGAGAGTGGATGCACAATGAGACAATGCCGGAACAAGGATAAGGCCAGCTACGACCATTTTCTCCGTGGGTTGGTTATGAGAATGACTATGTCCACCATTACCAGACAAAAACAACAATATATAGCAAATACCAAGAACTATGAGCAAAAGTGAGTTTATGCACTGTTTCTTCACCAGCAATTGTGTTCGTTATAGTTATGGCTGCTATACCTGGAACCGAAGTGGATGTTGCATGCAAAACTGCTCCAAATGCGGCTGTGCATAAACAATTGTACAAACATAAAGAAGAATGATCAAAGCAATGCCAAGAAAGGGTTTAAACGCTTAATCGTATTTGGTTCCATTATGTTCAATTGTCTGCAACAAAATCTCTTAGTTTTGCTCAAATTAAAAGGAACCTAGAAACCAAATCCGCTTCAAATCAACGTTTTAGAATCAATTGTGATATTAAGCATGGTAAAATTATGGTCCAAGAACTAAATTGCTTTTAACTAAAAATAATGTCAAATTGAAATAATGTGTAAATAATGAGAGTTATATTTATTATTTTTTTCGAAACATGACTAAATTTTTTAAGTGTGCAAACGTGGAGACTAAATATTTTATTATAAAAAATATTGTAAGTGTCACATCACTCTTTAAACGGTTGTTACCGGGTCTCATATTAAATTGGAACAAAACTAAAAGTTTAGCGATAACATTGAAGCAATTGAAAGTTCGACTACCAAATTAAATAATTTCTCAAAATTTAGAGATATTTATGAATTTTAACCTTAAATGAAAGAACACATGGGTTTCAAATTTTAAAAAAAATACATAAATATAACGTCACATGGTATGAACAGTAATTAGATATTTTTTTTCTGATATCGTAAGAAGAAGATGACTAATAAATAAGAAATAAATTCCACCTAATGAAAAATGAATCCCACCAACCGCATGAGCTTTCGCTGTATTATTTAACCACTCTACACCCTTTAAAGTTGGAATCAAAATTCAAGTTTCAATCTGCATATATTTTCTTCATTTTTTTTTCTTAGTTCCCTCCTTTTGCAGATGAATTCAAACACTAATGAGATAATCAGTGATTGTCCCCCGTTCTTTAAAATCAATAAAGATGGCCGAGTTGAAAGATACATCATCACACAACCGGCTCCGGCGGGGTTAGATCTGGTGAGCGGTGTCCGCTCTAAAGACGTGGTGGTTTCACCGGACGTAAAGGCCAGGATTTTCATTCCAGAAGGCATAACCCGAGGTGAGAAACTTGCGCTGATTGTTCACTTCCACGGCGGTGGCTTTTCCACTGGATCGGCCTTCGACACCATCACCCAAAAAGCGGTTACCCCATTTGTAAAACAGGCCAATACCATCGTCGTTTCGATTGATTACAGGCTAGCCCCTGAGTACCCTCTGCCAATCGCGCACCAAGATTCATGGGTAGGGCTACAATGGGTCGCTACTCACGCAAACGGGCAAGGGCCCGAACCATGGCTCAACGAGAATGCGGATCTCGGCAACGTGTTTTTGTCCGGTGAAAGTGCCGGTGCCAACATTGCCCACTATGTGGCAGTCCAAGCTGGTGTAAACAAATTGGTTCGTTTAAAAATCAAAGGGATGCTCATAATACATCCCTATTTCGGAACCAGAGAACCCAGCGAACATGAATTGTACAAGTACGTTGCTCCGGCTAGTGCCGGGTTCGACGATGACCCAATAGCGAACCCGGCGGCTGACCCGAACTTGAGCCGAATACCATGTGAAAGGGTGATTGTTTTGGTAGTAGAGAAAGATTGGTTGAGAAACAGGGGAAAAGCTTACTATGAAACATTGGCCAAGAGTGGATGGACAGGAAACGTGGAACTTTTCGAGACGAAAGGCGAGGATCATTGCTTCCATGTTTTCTCCGATAATGACAACGCTGGTGTGTTGAAGAAAAAAATGTTTGATTTTATAAAGAAAGATATGTGAGTCATCATTATGTGTGCTTTTATTAAAAAAAAAAAACTCATTATGTGTGCTTTTATTTCTTTCTATTTTCGATGGAGTGACGAAATGATTGTTGTAACACATGACTATTTTATTTTATATTTTCCATCTATATAAGAATTTACATTTCATGCAGCGCTGGCAATACCTATAAAAAATCTAATAATACTATTTATTTTTTTTCTCTAATTTAGACCGACTTATATTGTTCACTTAAATGTAGTGGATAAGTCTCTCAAATTTTTTTAATATTATTTAGTAATTCATTGATGATTGTTCATTACATTGTGTATATTTATACATAATCTATGTATGAAAATACAAATCTTTATATTATACAGATTTTGGTATCTATAATAAATATTTTTTTACTAAACTTATGTCACGAATTAATCGTCTATTAACTCAATTGAAAAACCAATTTAATCAAATATTAAATTAATTAAAAATATAAACAAGTAATAATTATAAAAATTATTCTCTCCTTCCCATTAAATTTGTACAATATTATTTTTAAAAGCCAATTTTTTAAATTTGACTATAATTATTTTTAAATAATTACATTTTATAAAATATACATTTCTAAATTATTTGATGAAAGATTTCTTAAACATATTTTTCACATTTTTATCAATTATAATTTTAAATATTAAGGAGTAAAGGCTAAAAAATTGAAAAAAAAATGTCACTTCCTTTTTCAACTCATCTATCTAGGCAGTTTTTATTATCCTTCACCATTTACTCCTAAGCTTTGTTCGGTAGAGAATAAAGAAAATTAGACGATGAAAAAATGGAAGGGTAAAACATAAAAGGATGAAAAATATTTTTTTTCTTTTTATTTGTGTGCTTGATTGGGAGGATGAAAAACTAGAAGGAAAATAATTTTTTCCTCTCCATTGTTTGGTACAATAAAAAATTGAAAGGAAAGAAAATTTATTTTACCATTATATCCTTCCACTTATATTTCTTGTGTGGCTTAACAATGAAATAAGTATTCAAACTATACAAATATGTGCCTAACATTTTCTTCTATGATCCATTTAAGGTTTTTTCGTCAACGACTGTTAAAATATTTCGTCATCCAATCAGAACATGACATGTGGCCTGATTTTTTATATTTTTAATTTTTATATTTCTTTAAAAATCTAAATTTCTTTTAAAGTCGTAAAGTATTAATTTCTTTCAATCAAACCCCCAATTCACATCCCTTCACGATCTGCATCCCTCCACAAGTCGGTGGTTTACCGTTCACCGACCAAGTGTCGTGTACTTCATAATTTGACATCCTTCATCCTCTACCTATCAGTGGCAACCCAATTGGCTTATTTTTTCTTCATTGTTGGGTGTTCGTCGATGGTGCAATCAACGATTCATTCGTCGGTTTTTGACGATGAGATGGTGGAGTTTTTAGTAGTGGGGGCCTGACGAAGAAAATGGTGATTGGTGGTGGTTGAATCGGTGGTTGAAGTGGAAGAATTTAGGGTAAGGGTTGGGGTTTTACAGAAATTACTAGGAATATCTTCATCGGCTTCACAATCGAGTACTATAAATTCACCTAGAAAGATGAATGTCTCGACACGAACTAAGACATCTTCAATCTTGCCTTCAGGATGGGCGATCGATCAATTTTCAACAAACTGTAATATGACTGTGGTGGGTCTAGCATCACCGATCCCTAATTTCCAAAAAAATAAACAAAGACATAAGGTTAATAGATGTACCTGAATTACATAATGCCTTATCGATATAAACATTTCCAATAGAACAAGGGATAATGAAACTCCCTAGGTCCTTAAGCTTTGGTGAAATCTTGCTCGGTTGTCCCGACAATATAGCATATCACCCTTCAATAAGTGTGACTGTTTCGAAGGATTCTGTTAAAAAATTTAAGGTAATTTGGGTTTTGTTCAAAGGTCGCAACCAATGAAATATTAATATAGAGCTGTCTGAACATCTCCATAAATTTTTTGCTTTGCTTATCAGTCTTTGACTTCTTTAATCTTTGAGGAAATAGTGGCGGTGTTCTTTCGCATGTTTATTTTGCGAAGCTGGCTACATGAGCTAAAGATTGCTCACTAGGCTACTAGCCTCAGTCTTCTTTGTTTGTACATTTTCCTCTTTTGGTTCTTCCTTCTCTTTTACATCTATCTCCATATGATTTTCATCAGTAAACATCATTTCTTCATGTTTCACCTCCATGTTGGTACTAGATTTTTTATCGTGGCACTATTTCTCAAGGCTATGCCTTTACACTGCTCGTTAGCATGAGCTTTTCCTTAACTTTGTGCTACTTCAGTATCAATAGGGAGTGCTCATTGTCGTCGAGAGTTAAAATTACAAGCCAGTTGTACAATTTGAGTTTCAAGGGCTCTCAGAGTTGCATCTTGGCACTTAACCTTGGCTTTATTTTTGTTGATATAATCTTCGAGTAAAGACTCAAGAGAAGATGTTGGTTCAGATGAATTGGTTAAAGTTTGTCCTTGTTGCATAAGTCTGGGTTGTTGCTCCTGTTGATACATAGGTTGCTAAGCAAACCTATTCTAGTTTGAATAAGTAGGTTGGGAAGGTTGTTACTTATTATAGTTCCTTCTTCTAACATTTGCATTCCTATAGGTTAAGTAGGGATGAGTCCATCTAAGATTGTAGGTGTTTCCGAAGAAATTAGTGTCCATATGATTTAGATTTCCCACGTAGCACACTAATTCTAGATTCTGAGGGCATTCTTCATATGGATGTGGTCCATCAAAGAATATACAGAAAACCGTGAGGGTTTGAATTGCTTGTACTTTAACTGGTTGTTGCATCAGCTTAATCACCTCATCAAATGTTGACACTTGTCTAACAAGTGTAGACAATGCTCCATCATCATGCACAGTTCTACAAACCATTTTCCCTTGCGATAGTCTCGCAGTAGGAAATTGACAAGCACTTTGGGCAATCATTTCAATAATCTCAAGAGCTTCAACATAGCTTTTTCCAAGTAAAGTTCCATTAGCTGAGGCATCAACAACCATCCCTGATTGCAGATTCATACTATTGTAAGATGTTTCTATTTGATTCTATGGTGGATAGCCATGTATAGGACACTTTTTGAGTTAACATTTGTATTGTTCTCGTGCATCATAGAGATTCTCCTCATCATATTGCCCTGACGAGTGCTTAATTGATCTATTTTATAGACTCTTATTTCTTGTCTTTTGCATGTTTTCAAGCTCATATAGTTTGCATTTAGGTTAGATTGTACATATTTACATGTAGATAGGGAGTTACACTGCCTATACTTTAATTGTTATATATATTGTTGCTTTTTACCGGAAAAGTAGTGTTTTGTTGTAACGACCAAATTTTCGTATTTCAATATATATATTATATTCAAATCAAATCTATGATAGGATTGTTATTCATAACAATAATAAAGATACATATATGTTGCGCGAGAAAGGGGGAGTTGGCCGCCAACACCAAAGCCCCCATCAATTTATCTTATATATCATTTATTTTTTATTTATCCTTTTTCACATTTGATTTGGCTTATATATATATAGGGGGATGGTAAAATTTGGAGAAAAAAAGGGGGAAAGAATGAGAGGCAGATTTGGGGCAAAGCTTTAGCAATTTTCGATCAAGGTTCGATCAGAATTTTATCCATGGTTCGATTGAGCTAATATTTGGTTAGAAGTTAGATGGCATGGATATCTTGTGCTGGTCTGTCTAAGTTTTCATCCGAGCCTTGTGGTGCTGGGAATCTGAGTTTTCTGCAGCCTTGATTTTTGGCAAAGTTGGTGCTTGGAATTAAGGTAATGCTTAAATACCTCTTTGAATTAGTATAAATGTGGTTTTGTATGCTTGATTGGATTATAAATTTAGTATGATATTTGCGTATGGATGATCAAATCAATTTGTAAGATAAATGGCTTCATTAAGTCTGATTTGAGGTCGATATTATGTTTTATGATTTAAGGATTTGATTTAGGGAATTATGTAGCTTTTTCCCGAAATAAATTGTAATTCTCAGGGGAAGGTTTCAAGTTATCGAAATCTTTGACTAGAATTAATATTTGGGGATTTTAAGTTTAGTTTAGATTCGATACCTCTATGGGAATTTGATGTTCTGATATGAGTCTCATAGATTGAAAATTTTCCGTTGTGACCTACTTTGACAGTTAGGACTTCCAAACCAAACCAAGGACTTCCACAACAATTAAAATAATTCGTTTTGACCTTTGGATCTCAGAATAGGCTAGCTTTCCTTTTTGATATCGAGACATTTCATATTTGTGTGAAAAGACCAAAAATGCCATTGCTTGTAAATTACCAAAATACCTTCATGGGATAAAAGACTATAACACCCTTTGTTTTGTAATTGACCAAATAACCATTTTGGGTGCCAATTACCAAAATAACCTTTTACTTGTATTAAATTATCGTTGGCCTGTCAAATTACCTTTGATCAACCTTTAGGAGTTTTTGGTGTATGCTTGTAAGTTCTAACTTGCTTTTGAGTGTACCCGAAGGAGAGTAAAGCTTGGATTTTGTTTATTCATTGTTCTGAGGATCTTAGGATCCTTGTTAAGGCTTGGCAGCCATATTTTGACTCGAGTGAGTCCCGCTTGAGACTTGTTGGGCTTTTTGATTCTAAAGTTTGGTATAGTAGACTCGGTAAGTTCTGCATTTCTGATAGTTCTATTATTCAATATTTTGTAGTTGAATGAATGATATATGTACGCATGTGATTTGATTCGATGCCCACGCAATGACGCCAGATTATATATATTTTGTTCTGGTATACCGATGATAGCTCATGAGCATTTAGCGCTTATTATATAGCCTGCGATTCAGGCATTCCGCGACTAGCCTTCGTATAAGGCATTTTGCGATTATAACTACAATTTAGGTATGAGTTACATTTTGATATTTTGTATGTTTAGGATTTTGAGTGGAGGGACTCGAGTTTGGTTCTTTCCTTTTACGGTTTGGTTGTTGTAATTATTCTATACAGTAATTTATGCCCCCATTTATTTTTATGTCTTTCGTACTGGCCTGCTTTATATTTATTCATTTTGGTATTTGTGTATTACTTGGCTCCCAAGCTCATTAAAATTATTAATCTTTGCAGGTTAGTAGGTTGACTTGTTTGGGATATTGACATCAGTTTAGGGAGTATCAATAGCATTAATTGTGAAGTACTGTACTTGTTTATCTAGGTGGGCATGTAGGTCATTACCACATTATCATTATGTTCGAGTTGTGTTTTCTAAATACTATTTTTGATTCTGAACTCAGTTTTAAATTTCATTGATTTAATTAAAGATTTTAATTTAATTTGTATTTGATTGGCGGGTCGCTACTATGATCGAATGTGGCACCTCAGGTCGAGTTGGATCATTCGTACTGGTATAGGGTGTTACATTTAGTGGTATCAAAGCTTTTAGGTTGAGTCATTTCTGGGTAGCTGATCGGTCATCTGTCATAATATGTTTAGTGGATAAATGCCCCTAGATTATAAGCGTACTCTTCTGAGCTGGAACTTCGATGTCTTATCTCATTCTGATTTGAATGTTACTAATGATTCAGTCTGTTAGGACTTGATATTTTGTTTGAAAAAGTTTGTCAGTATTTGTTTGAAGATTCAAGGTTTGTTGCTCGTGTTCGTTTTAAAGTCAAGATTTTGTGGTTTGAACGCTTATGAAAAGTTTAACACTAGAGTTGCTCGAGTTTTTTTAGTGCTTTGTAACAAAATTCGATGGAGTTCAGCATGATTCGTGACATGAAGTGAACCTTTTTGAGTATGATTTGTGTTTGGGCTGTCATGCGAGACGACTGATGTTTTAGAAGTTTGATGATTCGAATTGTTTGGTTTCAAGCGAGGAGTTGTCTGTCTTGCTGATGTAATTTCTGTTAGTACGCTTTTGAGATCGAAAGATAGAAGTAAGAAATCAGCTTGGATTTTTCGATAAACACCGAAGCTTTTGAGTCGGTGTTAAGAGAAGTGTTAATAGTTTGAGAATTTTACACGTGTTTTGAGGTAATCATTTAGATTACCTTAGGTTAAAGAATTTGAGTTCAGGGTCGAGATTTTTGTTGAGTTCGAAGTCGGAGTTCATCTTTCGTTAGTAGTCACACCGACTAAACTTGAGAAATATTAGAGACTTGGTTGTAAGCGTTTCTTTTTCGAAGCTTTATACTCCTTCGTATATTGCCTTGGAGAATGCTCATTCAGTTGTTTTGAAGAATGAGATCGATGAACTGGTACAATGACTTTTCTTAGCTCAACAAGGTGATCATGGAAGACAAGTGTTTGTTTATGAGACTGTACAATTGTTTACCTGGATGGAAAGTGTTTGTATGAACTTCAAGATTGATTCAATTTTTGAATTGCTTCTCGTTTGAAGTAAAGGATTCTGATGTATTTGAGGTGTAGTCCAAATAAGGTACGATCATGATAAGAATTTGTTAGTCAAAGTAATGATTAAACGAAGAATAAGATTTGGATTCGAGTTGTGGACTAAAGTTTGGTAAAGAGATTAGAGTAGCTCAGCGAAAACAGAAAGATGATGAAACATATATGTTCGTATTTGTTCGGTAAAAATAAATTTTGTGGACGAAATTATCTATTACGAGGAGAAAGGGGGAGTTGGCAGCCAACACCAAACCCCCCTATCAATCTATCATTTATTTATTATTTTTTTCTTTTCACATTTGATTTGGCTTTTATATATATATATGGGGGACGGCAAAATTTGGGGAAAACGGAAAGAATAAGAGGCAGATTTGGGGGAAAGCATGGCAGAAAGGAAAAAAAGTTTTATGCTTTGTCTAGTTTCGATCAAAGTATGATAAATGGTTCATTCGTGGTTCGATCGAGCTAATATTTGGATAGAAGTTAGATGGCATGAAGATCTTGATGCTGGTCGGTCAAAATTTTCATCCGAGCCTTGTGGCGCTGGGAATCTGAGTTTTCCGCAGCCTCGATTTTTGGCAAAGTTGGTGCTTGGAATTAAGGTAATACTTAAATACCACTTTATATTCCTATAAATATAGTTTTGTATGCTTGATTAGATTATAAATTGTATTATGATATTTGTGTATGGATGATCAAATCCATTTGTATAATAAATGGCTTCTGTAAGTCTAATTTTAGGATTTAAGGATTTAGTTTAGGGAATTAAGTAGCTTTTTCCCGAAATAAATTATAATATTTAGGGAATGCAATATTCTCATCTGAGTCTCATATATTGAAAATTTTCCGTTGTGAGCTATTTTGATAGCTAGGACTTCCAAACCAAACCGAGGACTTCCGCAACAATTAAAATAATTTGTTTTGACCTTTGATCAACCTTTAGGAGTTTTGGATGTATGCTTGTAAGTTCTAATTTGCTTCTAAGGGTACCCCGAGGGCGAGTAAAGCTTAGACTTTGTTTATTCGTTGTTTCGAGGATCTTAGGATCCTTATTAAGACTTGGCATCCATGTTTTGACTCGATTGGGTCCCGCTTGAGACTTGTTGGGCTTTGTGATTCTAAAACTCGGTATGGTAGACTCAGTAAGTTCTACATTTTTTATAGTTTTGTTATTCAGTATTTTGTATTTGAATGAATGATGTATGTACACATGTGATTTGATTTGACGCCCACGCAACGGTGCCGACTTATATATATTCTGTTTCGGTATACTGATGATGGCTCATGAGCATTTAGCGCTTATTATATAGCCTGCAATTCAGGCATTCTGCGGCTAGCCTTCGTATAAGGCATTTTGATATTATAACTACGATTCAGGTATGTGTTACATTTTGATATTCTACATGTTTAGGATTTTGAGTCGAGGGACTCGAGTTTGGTTATTCCCTTTTACGGTTTGGTTGCTTTAATTATTCTGTATAGTAATTTATGCTCCATTTATTTTTTATCTTTCATACTGACCTACTTTATATTTATTCATTTTGGTATTTTCATATTACTTGGCTCCCAAGCTCATTAAAATTTTTAATCTTCGTAGGCTAGTAGGTTGACTTGTTCGGGATATTAACATCAGTTTAGGGAGTTTTAGCAGCATTAATTGCAGAGTACGATACTTGTATATCTAGGTGGGCATGTAGTTCATTACACATTATCATTATGTCAGAGTTGTGTTGTCTAAATACTATTTTCGACTCTAAATTTGGTTTTAAATTTCATTGGTTTAATTAAAGATTTTAATTTAATTTGTATTTGATTGAAGGGTAGCTCCTATGACCGAATGTGGCACCTCAAGTCGGGTCAAATATTCTGTATTGGTCTAGTGTGTTACATTTGTGGTGCATGTGTAGGATGCTGGTAGATACTAGAGGATTGCTAGAGCAAAAGATGAGAATATCTCATGGCTGAAGCTGGCGAAACATGAAGAGTTGGAGAAGAATCTACTTCTGCCCATGTGGACTTTCTCCCAGATACGCAACATTTAATGAAGTGGGAAACAATTGGCTTTCTTTAATAAAGCTGCGCGTACTTTATGGTACTATGGAAGACTTGGACGCTACTTCAAGAGGGGCAGGATTATAGACGACAATCCTAGTCCTAAGCTTTCGAAGAACCACCAGGGCGAAGCTAAAAGATTCCCCCCAATGAACAACGCCATCGAGAGAGGCTGACGGAGAAGAAACTTGCAACACAATTGGACGGCACCGAGGTAGTTTTTTTGAGGATGCTCGGCTCTTTTCTTTTCCTTGCTTGATAAACTTCCATACTGTATACTTTTAATTATGGATAAACTCAGACATGAGCTAAATATTTTTGTTGTGATTGCTGCATCCCAGGATTTTATGTTTTGATTACTTTATTTCAATGTTTTAGTTGTTTCCTCTATATCTATTTTGTTCATCGTTCTTCATGCGTAGTTAATTGTAAGAGCTAAATAGGGTTGTTAGGGTTAATGCAGACCTGTATCACCTTAACCACAATATTATTAACTTCTAGGCATCGAGAGAGTCAGAAGTTCATTAAAAAATCCTATTGAATAGATAAAGAATCTAATGGTTAATGCAGACATGTATTGTCAGTTGCTATAGCATTGATATGAGTAATCAAGCATATATCCTCAGTAATAATCCCAACCTCCATAATTATCTATTAGTCGTTGCAGTTGTGTGTCTTAATCTTAGCTATCTTTAGATTGGTTAATTTAGTTTTAATTAAATCGACATTCACCAATACTTGCAAACACATTCTTAAGCAAATAACTTCGTAGTTATTGATCCAATTCTCGTGGGTTCGACACTCTAGTCATCACTTTATTACTTGATACGACAAGTATACTTGCTCTAAAATGCATCACTATTCGACAAGTATCAAGTTTTTGGCACCATTGTCGGGGATTGGCAATTGATAATTACGTTGTAATTGCACTTAAGACTTTATTTTTATTGCGTTTAATTTTTTTTGTTTTTGTTTTTCTTTTTATTCTTATGTACGTTCTAGTGCATGACAAGAAGGTCCACCACAAAGCCTATTCTTCCACATAATCCAGAGATTGAAAGAACTTTTCGGAGACTACTATAAGACAAAAAGAATATGATGAACGACGATGAGAACCTCCTAAGAATGTGCGTAATCTAGGCATACAACTCGTCGGTGGACAGGGAGTTGTTAGAGCGGGAGCCAATGGCCAAAGATAACAGGAGGAACCACCACCTACCAGACCTAGAAGGCTCATTAGAGAGATCATTGAGCCCGTTATCAACAATCTCAATCCACCGATTATTGTGCCTGACCTAGGGACAACTCACTTTGAGCTAAAGCCCGTTATGTTCAACATGCTCAACAACACTGGACAATTTGGAGGATTAGCAAGAGAGAATGCTCGGGAGAACATTCAAGCTTCCTTGGAAGTCTTTGATTGCTTTAGACAACCAGATATTCCTACCGTTCCTTACGACTTAAGCTATTACCCTTCTCTTTTTTCGAGATCGAGCCAGAGCATGGTTGAAGACTTGTTCTGTAGGATCTATTACATCCTAGGATTACTTGTGTAGTAAGTTTCTACATAAATATGATCTACTGAATGTGCACAACCAGAAAAAAAAAGTGACATCATCTCTTTCCAACAATACGATGATGAGTCCATGTGTGAAGCATGGGATAGGTACCAAGACCTGCTTCACAAGTGCTCGATCCTTGGATTTACAGATTGGCTACAGGTTATGATGTTCTATAATGGCGTCAATGCACCAACAAGGATGATGATCGACTTGTCATCTATTGGTCCTTTTCTCGACAAAGAACTTGACAAAGCTTTCTAGATACTTGACTAGATAGCCAACACTGACTACCAGTTCCCAAGAGAGAGATTAAAGCTTGGACTGGACCTAAAGCCACTAGAGCACTCTAATTGGATGAATCTCAAACTACATCAGCTCAACTCTCTACCATCACCAACTTACTCAAGAACATGCAAGGGCCATCTAATGTTCGAGAGGCTAAGGCAGTGCAATACACTTGTGAGCATTGTGATGGGGAACATCAGTCGAGAGCGTGCCCTAAACTACAAGAGTCTGGATGCTACATAGGGAACACCAACTGCAACAATAATCCTTACTCCAACACCTACAATCCAGGTTGGTGGCAACTTCCAAACTTTGGTTGGGGAGGCAACAGAGGCAATTCATGAGCATAACAAAATGCCACTAATGAACCTCCTGGATTCTAACAAAAGACTCAGAGGAAGAACTATGAAGTTTCTAACTCTAATTCTAGTTATTTTGATAATTCTTATGAACCTTTTTACGAAAAATACATGTGTCATTGTGCAGGATCAAGCAGCCCACTTGAAGAACCATAGTGACATGCTGCCATGTTGAAAAACCAACAATCGATCATGCAAAATGATAAGTGTTCAAAAGTACTATTTTTATTACCCTTTTTACTCATATTATTGTTAGACTTAAAATCATATTATTTGCATAATTAGTCATTCATGCATTAATTCATGTTTCTTTCCACCGTTGAGCTTGATTACATAACTTGGTGATTTTTGTGGAAAAAAATGCTGCTTTGGTGTGTTTTTGTGTGTGTGTGTGCAGAATCTCTTGCCTAAACAAAGCTAGAACCAGTTGCTAGGGCAGTGCATGAAGGAGATGCCGAGCTAGTTGCCAGGGCAATACATGAAGGAGACGACAAGCCAGTTGCCAGGGCAATTGTCGACAAAGAATAAGGTGATAAGGTAGTCAAAATTGATGACTAGACAAGCCCAAGATGACGTGGAGCAAAGCTAAATCCCAAAGGAGTTTGATTTCCATGAAGAGGTTAAAGAAAAATTAAATTCCAAGTAGATATGAGAAGTTCTAGAAGGAATATAATTATAATAAAGAATTATATTCTTTAAAGATAATTTAATTCCAACTTAACTTCCTCCTCAAAGAAGGACTTTGACCTAGCCCTATAAATTAGAGGGGAATTTCAACAACTCCGAAGAGAGCGAGAGGAGAGGATTTTGGACAAGCTTCTAGGGCAAGGGGATTTCGACAAGCTTCAATTCTTCATCTTTTTCTTTCTTGTTCAAATAGGTTCATGCTAGGGATTATTTATCTTGTGTTTCTTTGGAACCTAGCCATGAACTAAATCTATTTGGCTATGGTTATTGTGTTTTGTGGTTGTGAGAAACTCTTATTCTTGATAAATTTATTTTTCCCGCTGACTTTATTGTTTTGGATTGTGAAGCAGATGAGCATGCACCTATCATTCTCGAGAGACCATTCCTAGCAACAGAGAGAACCTTGATCGATGTTGAAAAGGGAGAACTCACAATAAGGGTGAATGACCAGCAAGTTAAACTAAATGTGTTCCAAACACTAAGGCATGCAGATGATCCAGAAGAATGCCAACTTCTTCATGCCACAACATAGTTTAACTTCGACGAGGAATTTAGTTGCCTCGGTAACTACATTGCCGAACAAGAGGAACCTGAGGAGTATAAAGAACCGGTCAAGGAGGAACAACAAGAAAAGGCAAATTGGCTAGTCAATCGACCAGGAAAAGAAGCTGATCAAAATGTTAATGCTACACAATAAGGCAATAGGGAGGAGGACGCGGATCTAGAGATATGCGATGCATTCCCGGATGAACAACTTTTAGTTGCCTCGGCGACCATGGACGCGCATGCCTCGGCAACCATGGACGCGCACGCCTTGGCAACAATGGACGCGCACGCCTCAGCAACTCTCGACGCCGCAGTAGCCTTTGACGCGCACGCCTCGACAATTTTGGGAGCAGTCACCACGGCAACATATGCCTCGGTAATACCCTGGTACGCAGATTTAGTTAATTTCCTTATTTGTGGTATTTTACCTTATGGCATTACTCACCAAGGGAAGAAGCGGTTCCGCCATGATGCTAAGCATTACTTTTGGGACGAGTCTCGTTTGTTTAAACAATGTGCAGATCAAGTTATACGTCGATGTGTCCCTGAAGAAGAGCAACAGAATGTACTCCGACAATGCCATTCTTCACCCTATAGAGGACATTTTGGAGGAACTCGTACCGCGGCCAAAGTTTTGAAATCCGGTTTACATTGGCCAACATTGTACAAAGATGCCCAAGACTTTTACAAGCAATGTGATCGTTGCCAGAGGACGGGCAATATCTCTAGAAGACATGAGATGCCACTCCAGAACATCATCGATGTGGAATTGTTCGATGTGTGAGGGATCGATTTTATGGGACCTTTCCCATCTTCATTTGGCAACCTCTACATTTTACTTGCCGTCGACTACGTGTCTAAATGGGATGAGGCAGCTGCAGTTCCCAACAACGATTCCAAGACCGTGCAACGATTTTTGCAGAAAAACATATTTACACAGTTTGGGATGCCGAGAGCAATTATCAGTGATGAAGGCAAGCATTTTGACAAAAAACTAATTGCCAAGATGTTGCAACACTTCGGCATATCACACAAGATCGCCACGGCATATCACCCACAAACCAACGGGCAAGCAAAAATTTCTAACCGAGAATTGAAGGGTATACTCAAGAAAGTTGTAAATCCCTCTAGGAATGAGTGGTCATTAAGACTAGATGACGCACTTTGGGCATATTGCACTGCATTCAAAACACCCTTAGGTATGTCCCCCTTCGGACTTGTCTATGGTAAAACATGCCATCTACCAGTGGAAATTGAACACAAGGCATATTGGGCAATCAAGACCATGAATATGGATTGGGAAAGTGCCAGACAAAAGCGTTTGTTGGACCTCAATGAGATAGAAGAATTCCGTGCACTCGCCTATAACAATGCACGAATCTACAAGGAGAAAACAAAGCAATGGCATGACAATAAACTATTGTCGCGGCAATTCATGCTAGGGCAACTAGTTCTCTTATTCAATTCTCGGCTAAAACTTTTCCCGGGAAAGCTGAAATCAAGATAGTCGGGACCATTCGAAGTTGTCAAACCATTCTCCCATGGTGCCTTGATAATCAAGTCCATCGCTGACAAACACGAATTCAAAGTTAATGGACAAAGATTGAAACACTACAATGGTGCCCATGTGGAACGTAACAAAGAAGTAGTCAACTTAGGAGATGCATGAGCATGCTCTCCATTTAATATTTTTTTTTATTTTTATTATTTTTATTTTTATTATTTTCGATTAATTTTTTTTTCGAACTATTTTTTATTATTATTTCCGATTATTATTATTTTTTAGGATAGATTTTCTTTTTTTTTAGTTTAAGAATTCCTTTACACATCTTTATTTATTTTATTTTATTAGTCTATCTTTAATTTTAATCCTTATTTGATTTGTCTTTGAATTGTAAGAAAAGAGTTCAAGATAAAGAGGAATTTTAATCCAAGAAGGAAAACATCTTCAACAAGGAAATTAATGGGCTGAATCTAAGGCTTATATAAAGCCTCCAATTTACCCTAATCAAACCCCTCTTGCCGTCACCCTTCCCCTAACCCAAAACCCTCTTTTTCGTCTTCCTCTAATCCCACCCACCATATTTACCGCCTATTTTTTCTATAAAACCCATAACTCTTAACCTATTCCTATTTTTTATCTTGCAACTTTTTAGTTTCTTTTATTTGTTTTTACAAAACTCACAACCAAGATCATCTATGACATGCAAAATTAAAATTTTAGTTCATCCAAGTTCCTCCAAAGAACCAAGATACAAGAAGTTTGCTACACCGGTGGTTCAAGAAAGATTTCACTCCAAGTTTGAAAGCCGGAAGATTCATGAAGAACAAGGCTTTGAATACTCCAACTCTCATCAAGATTTCAGCCTTGAACCATTCATCTTCAAGAGGATTGCACATCAAAAGTGGCAAATCTTTTGCCATCAATCGGAACCGGGCAACATCTCATGGGTAAGAGAATTATATGCTCACTCACCTAACCCGGATAATCCTTATGTTTTTGTTCGTGACAAGGCCATACTCATAAGCCCCGAAAACGTCAACACCTTTTACAGGCTTTACATTGAGAATGACGAGCATCAAGTCTTCGTTGATCAAATCACGCCCAAGTAACTCGACAAGGTGCTTCAAGAACTCACTCAACCGGGAACTCATTGGAACGACGGTAAATACAAGGGCACGGTAAATCGCCTTTGGCTTAAACCCGAGGCAAAACTATGGAATAAGTTTGTTAAAACTTCTTTAATGCCCACCACACACAATACTACCGTTGATATACCACGTCTTTTGCTCATACATTCTATTTTGCATATTCGCATCATTAACATTGGAAAAATTATTTGTGATGAGATTTTTGTATGTAGCTCAAAAGATAAGGCTTCTATTTTCTTCCCTTGCTTAATTTCTAATCTTTGCAAGGAGATGCATGTCCCAAGTGAGTCCACCGATGAAAAGGCCCTACCAAAGTCCGGTTGGAATCAAGCACAAATCCGAAAGCTAATGGGAGAGACACCGGGAAAATCTTCAAGGCCTCCAATTGCCACGGAAACTCCTGCCGCTACGGCAATCCCTAATGCCCAAGCACCTAACGCCCGGGCAACCCGGCCATCAACCCCGGGACACTTTGAAGCACTAATATGAGGTCAAGTCTAACAATAATATGAGTAAAAAGGGTAATAAAAATAGTACTTTTGAACACTTATCATTTTGCATGATCAATTGCTGGTTTTTCAACATGGCAGCATGTCACTATTGTTCTTCAAGTGGGATGAATCTTAGATAAATAGATTGAATAAAGTTTTTGGCGCCGTTGCCGGGGATTGGCAATATCGACTTTGTTTTTATTTTCTTGCACTTTCTTTTCACTTTTCTTGTTTAAGATTCAAAGGGCTAACAAACTTTGGTTTTGCATTGGTATATGACCGTATGGCGAGACCGATTACACCCGTAATATCCCTTTGATCCGTAAATCGAATGAACCTTACAAAGACTTAGACGAAGGATAAGAGTAGCAATGGCTAATCAAGATGGCAATATGATTCAAGATGTTCCAGCAGGAGGAGGAGTGATTCTTGCACAAAACAGAACTATTCGAGACTATCTTGAAGAAGATCTTGATGGACTTAATCCGAGAGTTGTCGCACCTGAAATTGAAGCCGAGCACTTTTTCGGTTGAAACCGATAATGTTTAATATGATCAACACAATTGGTCAATTTGGCAGCTCAAAGAATCAAGATGCATGACAACATCTTAAATCTTTCCTCGAGATTTGCAACTCGTTCAAAATACACGAGTCACCCCCGATGTCTTACGATTAAGATTATTCCCTATTCACCGAGGGATAGGCGAAAAGCATGGTTGAATAGCATTCTGCTGGATCAATAGCATTTTGGACCGATCTTTGTCGTGATTTCCTTGCTCGGTTTAATCCTACAAATTTGACTGATAAGCTTCGAATGACATTACTTCTTTTTTTTCGACAGTGGATGATGAATCCATGTACGAGGTTGGGAGCGATATAGAGAACTTCTACACAAATGCCCCCTATATGGATTCCCGATGTGGACTCAAGTAACAATATTTTACAACACCGTGAATACACCAACAAGGATGATGCTAGATGCCTCGGCAAACGACATACTCTTAGATAAGTCGCCGGAGGAAGCAATGAAAATTCTAAACAGGCTGGCCAAGAATGATTATCAATTCCCCTCTACTAGAAGAGGAGGAGTTAGACGCCAAGCCACAATACATGAACTAGGATCATCATATTCAATTTCGGCACAATTGGCCACTTTAACCAAGAAGGTCCAGGACATGCAAAAACCAAACAACACACATGAGGTCAAGGTAATGGATTCTTTTTGTGAGTTATGTGGTGATAACCATGATTCTTCTGAATGTATGTAGAATCCGGAATCCAACTTCTATATGGGGAATTACAATCGGAACAATAATGTGATGTCCAATACATACAATCTAGCTTGGAAGAAGCACCCAAATTTTTCATGGAGTAATCCCAACAATGCTCTAAACCAGAACAATCAGAATGCACAAGCATCGGGATTCCAGCAGAATATGCCACGGCAACAGTTACCGCAGCAACAACCGACAACATCTAGCTCTTTGGAAAATTCTTTAAATGCTTTTATGATGAAAACTGAATTTTATATGGCTGAGAATAGTAACTTCATAAAAAGAACTGATGCTTTTATTAACAGGACCGAGATGAGATTGCAAAACCAAGAGGCGGCAAACAAATCATTGGAAAATCAAGTCGAACATTTTGCTCAAAATCTAAATACTAGAACGCAAGGAGGTTTACCTAGCGATACTGAAGTCGCAAGAGGAACTGGCCATGAGCAATGTAAGGCAATCACCACTAGAACTGGCCAACAACTTAGAGAGGCTCAAACCCGCTCATCAAACAAAACTCCACAAAAAGATCAAGACGAACCTAGCGGCAAAGCCTCAGATGCTGAACCAGGAATTGCCTCGGCAACCGGCAATAAGCATGCCTCGACAACCAACGATAAGGATGCTTCGACAACTTGCGATAAGCATGACTCGGCAACCCTAATTGATAATGCCTCGGCAACTCCAATTGTCCCGGCAATACCGTCAATCAGGTTCCAAACCAATGAAAGGATCAAAGATATCCGGCTTCCACCACCATTCCCACAAAGGTTGAAGTGACAAAAGCAAGAATACCAATTCAAAAAGTTTCTTGATATCCTAAAGCAAGTCCACATCAACTTGCCATTGGTGGAAGCAATTGAACAAATGGCAAACTATGCCAAGTTTCTTAAAGACATTGTGTCCAAGATAACAAGGCTAGGAGAGTTTGAAATAGTTGCCGCAACAGAGGGATGTATGGCAATCTTACACAATCGTATGCCACCCAAGTTGAAGGATCCCGAAAGTTTCACAATACCTTGTTCTATTGGAAATTACTATGTCGGGAAAGCATTATGAGACCTTGGGGCCAGCATAAACTTGATGCCTAAATCGGTTTTCCAGAAACTAGGAATCGGGAAGGCAAGACCTACAACAGTTATGCTACAGCTAGCCGACAGATCCTATGTGCATCCAGAGGGAAAAATCGAGGATATACTGGTAAAAGTTGATAAATTTATTTTTCCCGCTGACTTTATTGTTTTGGATTGTGAAGCAGATGAGCATGCACCTATCATTCTCGGGAGACCATTCCTAGCAACAGGGAGAACCTTGATCGATGTTGAAAAGGGAGAACTCACAATGAGGGTGAATGACCAGCAAGTTAAACTAAATGTGTTCCAAACACTAAGGCATGCCGATGATCCAGAAGAATGCCAACTTCTTCATGCCACGACAGAGTTTAACTTCGACGAGGAATTTAGTTGCCTCGGCAACTACATTACCGATCAAGAGGAACCTGAGGAGTATGAAGAACCAGTCGATAAGGAACAACAAGAAGAGGCAAATTGGCTAGTCAATCGACCAGGTACATACTTTGAACCACTGGATTACTCAGGTAAGGAAGGTAAACTTGAAAAACCCTGTATTGAACAACCACCGATTCTTGAGTTGAAATAATTACCAGAGCAACTAAAATATGCATACTTAGGAACCGATAATACATTGCCTGTAATTATTTCTTCTAAGTTACAGCCTGAGCAGGAAAAGAAGCTGATCAAAATGTTGAAGCTACACAAAAAGGCAATAGGGTGGACAATTGCCGACTTGAAAGGAATTAGCCCGGTAGTGTGCATGCACAAGATTTTGTTGGAAGATGATCACAAACCTTCAATTGAGGCCCAGAGGAGACTGAATCATGCCATAAAAGGGGTTGTAATGAAAGAAATCATCAAGTGGCTTGACGCCGACATTATATACCCTATCTGTGATAGTACATGGGTAAGTCCGGTACAATGTGTACCAAAAAAGGGAGGTATAACGGTGGTAAGTAATGAAAATATTGAACTCATTCCAACCAGGACTGTGACCGGTTGGAGGGTCTGTTTGGATTATCGAAAGCTAAACAAAGCCACTAGGAAATATCACTTCCCATTACCCTTTATTGATCAAATGCTTGACCGTCTTGCAGGTAAACCCTTTTATTGTTTTCTTGATAGTTATTCAGGTTACAATCAAATTGCCATAGCACCAGAAGATCAAGAAAAGACAACCTTCACATGCCCATGCGATACTTATGCCTTCCGAAGGATGCCGTTCGGATTGTGTAACGCCCCGGCAACCTTCCAAATATGCATGATGGCACTCTTTTCAGACATGGTCGAAGACTTCCTTGAGATCTTCATGGATGATTTTTTTGTTTCTGGTAATGACTTCGACAGCTGTCTCGGTAATTTAGAGAGTGTGTTGGCAAGATGTGAAGAAACTGATTTAGTCCTCAATTGGGAGAAATGCCATTTTATGGTAGATGAAGGAATAGTGCTCGGCCACAAGATTTCATCCAAGGGAATTGAAGTAGACAAAGCCAAGGTGGACGTGATCAAGAGATTACCCCCACCAAGTTCGGTTAAAGGAATTCGAAGTTTTCTTGGACATGCAGGTTTTTACAAGAGGTTCATTCATAATTTTTCTAAAATCACTAAACCCTTGTGCAATTTGCTTGAACATGATAAAGTCTTCGATTTTGATGATTCTTGCACCCAAGCATTCGAAACCCTAAAGAAAAAGCTTGCCTCGACACCCATTATCGTTCCACCAGATTGGACGCTACCTTTTGAGCTCATATGTGATGCAAGTGATTTCGCGGTAGGAGAAGTCCTAGGCTAACGCACAGTAAGACCTTCCATGTGATATACTACGCCTCAAGTGAATTACACAACAACGGAGAAAGAGTTACTAGCAGTAGTTTTCGCATTTGACAAGTTCCGATCCTATTTGATTGGTACAAAGGTAATTGTTCATATGGACCATTCGACAATCAAATATCTATTTGCTAAAAAGGATGCCAAACCTCGTTTGATTCGTTGGATATTACTTTTACAAGAATTTGATATTGAAATTAAGGACAGAAAAGGAACAGAAAATTAAGTGGCCGATCACTTATCACGTTTAGAACGCAATAGGGAGGAGGACGCGGATCTAGAGATATGTGATGCATTCTCGGATGAACAAATTTTAGTTGCCTCGGCAACAATGGACGCGCATGCCTCAGCAATCCTCAACGCCTAGGCAACCATGGACGTGCATGCCTCGGCAACCCTCGACGCTTCGGCAACCATGGATGCACACGCCTCGGCAACTCTCGGCGTAGCAGCAGCCTTTGACGCACACGCCTCGACAATTTTGGGAGCAATCACCACGGCAGCACATGCCTCGGCAATACCCTGGTATGTGGATTTAGTTAATTTCCTTTTTTTTGGTATTTTACCTTATGGCCTTACTCACCAAGGGAAGAAGCGGTTCCGCCATGATGCTAAGCATTACTTTTGGGAGGAGCCTCTTTTGTTTAAACAATGTGCAGATCAGGTTATACGCTGATGTGTCCCTGAAGAAGAGCAACAGAATGTACTCTAGCAATGCCATTCTTCACCCTATGCAGGACATTTTGGAGGAACTCGTACCGCGGCCAAAGTTTTGCAATCCGGTTTGTATTGGCCAACATTGTACAAAGATGCCCAAGACTTTTACAAGCAATGTGATCGAGAACGGGCAATATCTCTAGACGACATGAGATGCCGCTCAAGAACATCATCGAAGTGGAATTGTTCGATGTATGAGGAATCGATTTTATGGGACATTCTCATCTTCATTCGGCAACCTCTACATTCTACTTGCCGTCGACTACGTGTTTAAATGGGTTGAGGCAGCTGCAGTTCCCAACAATGATTCCAAGACCGTGCAACGATTCTTGCAGAAAAACATATTTACACGGTTTGGGATGCCGAGAGCAATTATCAGTGACGAAGGCAAGCATTTTGACAACAGACTAATTGCCAAGATGTTGCAATGCTTCGGCATATCACACAAGATCGCCACGACATATCACCTACAAACCAACGGTATATTCCCCTTTGGGCATATCGCACTGCATTCAAAAAACCCTTAGGTATATCCCCCTTCTGACTTGTCTATGGCAAAACATGCCATCTACCGGTGGAAATCAAACACAAGGCATACTGGGCAATCAAGACCTTGAATATGGATTGGGAAAGTGCCGGACAAAAGCGTTTGTTGGACCTCAACGAGATAAAAGAATTCCGTGCACTCGCCTATAACAATGCACGAATCTACAAGGAGAAAACAAAGCAATGGCATGACAAAAAGCTATTTCCACGACAATTCACGCTAGGACAACTAGTTCTCCAATTCAATTCTCGGCTAAAACTTTTCCCGGGAAAACTGAAATCAAGATGGTCAAGACCATTCGAAGTCGTCAAACCATTCTCCCATAGAGCTGTGATAATCAAGTCCATCTCTGACAACCATGAATTCAAAGTTAATGGACAAAGATTGAAACACTACAATGGTGCCCATGTGGAACGTAACAAAGAAGTGGTCAACTTAGGAGATGCATGAGCATGCTCTCCCTTTGATATTTTATTTTTATTTTTATTTTTATTATTTTCAATTAATTTTTTTTATTATTTATTTTATAGTTTTTTTTCGAACTATTTTCTTTTATTTTTCCCGATTATTATTATATTTTTTAGGATAGATTTTTTTTTATCTTTTTAAGTTTAAGAATCACTTTACACATATTTATTTATTTTCTTTTATTAGTCTATCTTTAATTTTAATCCTTATTTGATTTGTCTTTGAATTGTAGGAAAAGAGTTCAAGATAAAGAGGAATTTTAATCCAAGAAGGAAAACATCTTCAACAAGGAAACTAATGGGCTGAATCTAAGGCTTATATAAAGCCTCCAATTTACCCTAATCAAACCCCCTTGCTGTCACCCTTCCCCTAACCCAAAACCCTCTTTTTTCGTCTTCCTCTAATCCCACCCACCATATTTACCACCTATATTTTCTATAAAATCCATCACCCTAAACCTATTCCTACTTTTTATCTTGCAACTTTTTAGTTTCTTTTCTTTTCTTTTATTTGTTTTTACAAAACTCACAACCAATATCATCCATGGCATCCAAAATTAAATTTTTAGTTCATCCAAGTTCCTCCAAAGAACTAAGATACAAGAAGTTTGCTACACCGGTGGTTCAAGAAAGATTTCACTCCAAGTTTGAAAGCCAGAAGATTCATGAAGAACAAGGCTTTGAATACTCCAACTCTCATCAAGATTTCGGCCTTGAACCATTCATCTTCGAGAGGATTGCACATCAAAAGTGGCAAATCTTTTGCCATCAATCGGAACCGGGCAATATCTCATGGGTAAGAGAATTCTATGCTCACTCACCTAACCCGGATAATCCTTATGTTTTTGTTCGTGACAAGGCCATACTCATAAGCCCCGAAAACATCAACACCTTTTACGGGCTTTACATTGAGAATGACGAGCATCAAGCCTTCGTTGATCAAATCACGACCAAGCAACTCGACAAGGTGCTTCAAGAACTCACTCAAACGGGAACTCATTGGAACGACGGTAAATACAAGGGCACGGTAAATCACCTTCGGCTTAAACCCGAGGCAAAACTATGGGATAAATTTGTTAAAACTTCTTTAATGCCCACCACACACAATACTACCGTTGATATACCACGTCTTTTGCTCATACATTCTATTTTGCATAATCGCATCATTAACATTGGAAAAATTATTTGTGATGAGATTTTTGTATGTAGCTCAAAAGATAAGGGTTCTTTTTTCTTCCCTTGCTTGATTTCTAATCTTTGCAAGGAGATGCATGTCCCAAGTGAGTCTACCGATGAAAAGGCCCTACCAAAGTCTGGTTGGAATCAAGCACAAATCTAAAAGCTAATGGGAGAGGCATTGGGAAATTCTTCAAGGCCTCCAATTGCCACGACAACTCCTGCCACCCCGGCAATCCCTAATACCCAAGCACCTAACGCCCGGGCAACTCGACCATTAACCCCGGGACACTTTGAAGCACTCTTGCAACCATTGGTGAGCCACCTAAGGCAAATTGAAGACCGGAAACTAATGTTCATGCGGTACATGAAGGAGCACAACAATGCCATCACCCAAGTCATCCTAGAAAAGTACCCGGACAGTTGCGTGGCGTTCCCAATCTTTCCTGCCGAGATCCTTACCATGGCACCCAATGAAGTAGTCACCACGGCAACCACAACAGATGATGCCGCGGCAACCTACATCGTGCCTGCACAAGCTGATGCCACGACAACCAACCCTGAAGATGCCACGGCAACCAAAGCTAAAGACATCCCGGCAACCACTGCAAAAGCCAAAGGTAAAGCACCTATGCCCGAATCAACTCCTACGGAATCATTTTCTGATTTTTCAGATTCGGACGAGTCCGCACCAATTGAATCCTCCAAGCGAAAAGCCAATGACATTGATGAAGAGGACAATGAGGATAACCCCGTACGAGGATCAATTACACCACCGGCAACAAGGAAACAACCATCACGTTCAAGCAAGAGAATCAAGACACCGACCAAAAGGAAACTAATCATCCACGATGACGAACTCTCGGAGTAAGTCCTCGTATGCATTTTATTTTTCGTTAATTTTATTTTCCTTTAATGCATGCATTGAGGACAATGCCTCACTCGAGTTTAGGGGGATTGTTATTAGTAGTTGCCATGTGTAGTTACATTCATCTTAAGTATTACATTTAGGATACATAAATTGCTTGCCATGCCTTTAGTTGGAACAAGAATTGCTTAGATTTGATAAATATCCGATGATGACTTTGCCAATGCACTTAATTGATAGAATTTTTATTCTAGGATAACCATGGAAAAACTTAGAATTTTACTATGATGCTAAGTTTGATGAAACATTGTTGTGGTTTGATTGATTTAAGGAATTCTAGTGAACTTAGGTTGATAATTAACAAATTGGGGGATTAGAATAAAAATTGGATGAATGCTAGAGGTGCCCGAAATTGGCTCTAGCATGTGCTAAAAAACTTGATCACTAGAGGTGCCCGAAACTGGCTCTAGTATGTGCTAAAAAAACATTGATCGTTAGAGGTGCCCGAAACCGGCTCTAGTCGAATAAAACTAAAAACAAAACACTAGAGGTGCCCAAAACTGGCTCTAGTTAAAACATGTTAAAAAGAACACAATGAAGTAATTTGAAAACCTCTTGTTTGCATAGAATCCAAAAAATCAACTTGCACACAACTCCGCACACACTCACAAGCATTATAGTTTGATTCCGAGTAACTCCTAAGTTTTCCGAAAAATGAAAAGCCAATCATACTTTGTGCCCCGGTTCTGAGAATTGAAATCAAGTTCAAAGCTAAGTTTGTGAAAATTGAAGTCTTGGCAGGTAATTTTTAGTTTGCATTGCTTGAGGACATGCAATAGTTCGAGTTTGGGGGTGTGATAAGTGTTCAAAAGTACTATTTTTATTACCCTTTTTACTCATATTATTGTTAGACTTAAGCTCATATTAGTTGCATAATTAGTCATTCATGCATTAATTCATGTTTCTTTCCACCGTTGAGCTTGATTACATAACTTGGTGATTTTTGTGGAAAAAGATGCTGCTTTGGTGTGTTTTTGTGTGTGTGCATAATCACTTGCCTAAACAAGGCTAGAACCAGTTACTAGGGCAATGCATGAAGGAGGTGCCGAGCTAATTGCCAGGGTAATGCATGAAGGAGATGTCGAGCCAGTTGCCAGGGCAATTTTCGACAAAGAATAAGGTGATAAGGTAGTCGAAATTGATGACTAGACAAGCCCAAGATGACGTGGAGCAAAGCTAAATCCCAAAGGAGTTAGATTTCCATGAAGAGGTTAAAGAAGAATTAAATTCCAAGAAGATAGGAGAAGTTCTAGAAGGAATATAATTATAATAAAGAATTATATTCTTTAAAGATAATTTAATTCCAACTTAACTTCCTCCTCAAAGAAGGACTTTGACCTAGCCCTATAAATTAGAGGGGAATTTTGACAACTCCGAAGAGAGCAAGAGGAGAGAATTTTCGACAAGCTTCTAGGGCAAGGGGATTTCGACAAGCTTCAATTCTTCATCTTTTTCTTTCTTGTTCAATTAGGTTCATGCTAGGGATTATTTATCTTGTGTTTCTTTGGAACCTAGCCATAAACTAAATCTATTTGGCTATGGTTATTTTGTTTTGTGGTTGTGAGAAACTATTGGATTTTGTTTGGGTAATAAGAGTTTGCACTTTTCTATTCAAGGTTTATTCATTCTTGGTTTTTATTCTTGTTTGCGAGTGAATTGGGAGAGGATCTCGTAACTTCATCTATTTATCTAATATCGGGAGAGTTAAATTCAAGAAACGAATGAATATGATCTTTATTCAATCTATTGATGGTGAAGATTAATCCGGCTTAGGAATAAGTCAAAGATTTCAACGGCTAAAAGGAGCGCAAGATTGGTTGTTGTTCACCCTTGATTCACGCAGGGATGTATTATCAAGGCATGCACAAGTAGCTAGAGTTTTGACTTAGGGATAAGAAGAAACCATTGAAGAACGCTCTATCGAACCTTGAAGATTGCTGCCCAGACGCCCAAGTAGTTGCCCAACTAGTCGCCCAGGCAACCATCGATTAGGTTCCAAGGCAACCCCGTTGTGCAAGTTGCCACGGCAACTGAGTTGCCCGTGCACTCTTTTACCAAGACGATCCAAACGCCTATCACACCTCAACTCACGATAACCTGGCCTATCTTCCTCATCTAATTACATCACATTTTACTTATTTGCTTTCTAGATTAGTTATTAGTTAAAACTCCTATAATCCTTTACTTGTGTTTTCTTTTACTTTTTACAGTGCAAGAGACTAGATTCTTGAAGTGGCACCAATCCCTGTGGGGACGATATCTTTTATACTATAACTTGCAACGTGTATACTTGCACAATTGCGTAGCACTTATTACGCGCAACACAAAACAACACCGCCTCGATAAGGTCCCTAGAGACTCAGTTGGGCAGATTGCCTAGATGTTAAAACTGAGACCACCTGATGGATTACCTATTGATACTGAATTCACTAAAGCCTTTAATGTAGAGCAATGCAATGCCGGCACTCTACGTAGTGGCACGCAACTTAGGATATAAGCCAAGTTTGGGGGAAGCTCTCCAGTAGATCCCACTCTAAGCAAGCCATCCAACGATGCTCCTACACTAAAAGAACCAGCTCATATGTTTGATAAAGTGAGTAGCCTTGCTACTGAAGGCAAGGAAGACTAAACTAAGGATGCACCTGCATCCAGTAAGCCACAAGACAAGCCTAGACCACCATCTATATTCCCAAAATGATTGAAAGCTCAGAAACAAGATGTCCAGTGCCAGAAATTTCTAGAGATGCTCAAATAGTTTCACATCAATGTCCCACTTCTAGAGGCTATTAACCAGATGCATGTCTATGCAAAGTTTCTGAAAGAAATCGTGACAAAGATGAGGAATGTGAGTGAGGTTGAAACTGTTACTACTACGAGTGAGTTTGTGGCTGTGCTAAGTGATTTGCCACCCAAGATGAAGGACCCTAGCAGCTTCCCCATTCCATGCTCGATAGGCCACAACTATTATGGTCGTGCCTTATGCGATCTCGGTGCAAGTGCAAATTTGATTCTAAAATTTGTGTTTAAAAGGTTAGGGATGGGTAAAGCAAGGCCTACTGATAAGTGTTCAAAAGTACTATTTTTCTTACCCTTTTTACTCATATTATTGTTAGACTTAGGCTCATATTAGTTGCATAGTTAGCCATTCATGCATTAATCCATGTTTCCTTCAATCGTTGAGCTTGATTACATAACTTGGTGATTTTTGTGGAAATAGATGTTGCTTTGGTGTGTTTTTGTGTGTGTATGTGCAGGATCACTTGCCAAAGCAATGCCGAGCTAGTTACCAGGGCAATGCATGAAGGAGACGCCGAACCAGTTGCCATGGCATTTGTCGACAAAGACAAAAAGCAATATGGATGTCGAAATTCATGACTTTACAAGCCCAAGATGACATGGAGCAAGGCCCAAGCCCAAAGGAATTTGATTGCCATGCAGAGATTAAAGAAGAATTAAATTCCAAGAAGATAGGAGAAGTTCTAATAGGAATAAAATTATAATAAAGAATTATATTCTTTAAAGATAATTTAATTCCAACTCAAACTCCTCCTCAAAGAAGGACTTTGGCCTAGCCCTATAAATATCAAAGAGATTTCGACAAGATGCATAGAGAGAGCAAGAGGGAAATTTCGGCAAGTCCAAGTAGGGCAAGAGGAGAGAATTTTCGACAAGCATCAAGGGCAAGGAGGATTTCGACAAGCCTCCTCCTTCATCTTTTCTTCCTTGTTCGATTGGGTTCAAGCTAGGGATTAATTATCTTGTGTTTCTTTGGAACCTAGCCATGAACTAAATTTACTTGGCTATGGTTATTGTGTTTTGTGGTTGTGAGAAACTATTGGTTTTTGTTTAGGTAATAAGAGTTTGCACTTTTCTATTTCAAGGTTTATTCATTCTTGGTTCTTATTATTGCTTGCGAGTGAATTGGGAGAGGATCTCGTGATTTCATCCATTTATCTAATATCGGGAGAGTTAGATTCAAGAAACGAATGAATATGATCTTTATGCAATCCAATGATGGTGAAGATTAATCCGGCTTAGGAATAAGTTGAGGATTTCAACGGTTAAGAGGAGCGCAAGATTGGTTGTTGTTCACCCTTGATTCACGCAGGGATGTATTATCAAGGCATGCACAAGTAGCTAGAGTTTTGACTTAGGGATAAGAAGAAACCATTGAAGAACGCTCCGCCAAACCTTGAAGTTGCTGCCCAGTCGCTCAAGTAGTTGCCCAGCTAGTCGCCCAAGCAACCATCAATTAGTTGCCAAGGCAACCCCGTTGTGCAAGTCGCCACGGCAACTGAGTTGCCCGTGCACTCTTTTACCAAGACAATCCAATCGGCTATCACACCTCAACTCACGATAACCTAGCCTATCTCTCTCAATTGAATTCATCTTTTCTTTTACTTATTTGCTTTCTAGATTAGTTAAAACTTCTATAATCCTTTACTTGTGTTTTTACTTTTTATAGTGCAAGAGACTAGATTCTTGAAGTAGCACCAATCCCTGTGGAGACGATATCTTTTATACTATAACTTGCGACGTGTATACTTGCACAATTGCGTAGCACTCATTACGCGCAACAAGTTTTTGGCGCCGTTGCCGGGGATTGGCAATAGCAACTTTGTTTTTACTTTCTTGCACTTTCTTTTTATTTTTCTTGTTTAAAATTCAATTGGCTAACAAACTTTGGTTTTGCATTGGTATATGACCATGGCGAGACCGACTTCACCAGAATATCCCTTTGATCTAGAAATCGAACGAACCTTACAAAGACTTAGACGAAGGATAAGAGAAGCAATGGCAAATCAAGACGGCAATATGAATCAAGATGTTCGAGCAGGAGGAGGAGTGATTCTTGCACGAAACAGAACTATTCGAGACTATCTTGAAGAAGATCTTGATGGACTTAACCCAGGAGTTGTCGCACCTGAAATTGAAGCCGACCACTTTGAGTTGAAACCGGTAATGTTTAATATGATCAACACAGTTGGTCAATTTGGCGGCTCAGCAACTGAAGACGCACGACAACATCTGAAATCTTTCCTCGAGATTTGCAACTCGTTCAAGATACACGGAGTCACCCCCGATGTCCTACGATTAAGATTATTCCCCTATACACTGAGGGGTAGGGCGAAAGCATGGTTGAATAGCATTCCTGCCGGATCCATAGCATCTTGGACTGATCTTTGTCGTGATTTCCTTGCCAGATTTAATCCTACAAATTTGACTGATAAGCTTCGTAACGACATTACTTCTTTTCGGCAGACAGATGATGAATCCATGTACGAGGCTTGGGAGCGATATAGAGAACTTCTACACAAATGCCCCCTACACGGATTCCCGGTGTGGACTCAAGTAACAATGTTTTACAACGCCGTGAATACACCAACAAGGATGATGCTAGATGTCTCGGCAAACGGCATACTCTTAGATAAGTCGCCGGAAGAAGCAATGCAAATTTTAAACAGGCTGGCCAAGAATGATTATCAATTCCCATCTACTAGAAGAGGAGGAGTTAGACGACAAGCCACAATACATGAACTAGGATCATCAGATTCAATTTCGGCACAATTGGCCGCTTTAACCAAGATGGTCCGAACATGCAAAAACCAAACAACACACATGAAGTCAAGGTAATGGATTCTTTTTGTGAGTTATGTGTTGATAACCATAATTCTTCTGAATGTATGCAGAATCCGGAATCTAGCTTCTATGTGGGGAATTACAATCGGAGCAACAACATGATGTCAAATACATACAATCCAGCTTGGAAGAAGCACCGAATTTTTCATGGAGTAATCCCAACAATGCTCTAAACCGTAACAATCGTAATGCACAAGCATCGGGATTCCAAAGAATATGCCACGCGAAATGCATGCCGCAAAGAACAACCGACGACATCTAGTTCTTTAGAAAATTCTCTAAATGCTTTTATGATGAAAATTGAATCTTATATGGCTGAGAATAGTAATTTAATAAAAAGAATTGATCCTTTTATTAACAGGACCGAGATGAGATTGCAAAACCAAGAGGCGGCAATCAAATCATTGGAAAATCAAGTCGGACAGTTTGCTCAAAATCTGAACACCAGACCACAAGGAGGTTTACCTAGCGAGACTGAAGTCGCAAGAGGAACTGGCCATAAGCAATGTAAGGCGATCACCACTAGGAGTGGCCAACAACTTAGAGAGGTTCAAACCCGCCCGTCAGACAAAACTCCACAAAAAGATCAAGATGAACCTAGCGGTAAGGCCTCAGATGCTGAACCAGGAATTGCCGCGGCAACCGGCAATAAACATGCCTCGGCAACCGACGACGCCTCGGCAATCTGCGATAAGCATGCCTCGGCAACCCCAGTTGATAATGCCTCGGCAACTTCAGATGTCCCGGCAATGCCGTCAATCAGGTTTCAAACCAATGAAAGGATCGAAGATATCCGACTTCCACCACCATTCCCACAAAGGTTGAAGCGACAAAAGCAAGAATACCAATTCAAAAAGTTTCTTGATATCCTAAAGCAAGTCCACATCAACTTGCCATTGGTGGAAGCAATTGAACAAATGCCAAGTTCCTTAAAGACATTGTGTCCAAAAGAACAAGGCTAGGAGAGTTTGAAACAGTTGCCGCGACGGAGGGATGCATGGCAATGTTGCACAATCGTATGCCACCTAAGTTGAAGGATCCTGAAAGTTTCACAATACCCTGTTCTATTGGAAATCATTATGTCGGGAAAGCACTATGCGACCTAGGGGCTAGCATAAATTTGATGCCTAAATCGGTTTTCCAGAAACTAGGAATCGGGAAGGCAAGACCTACAACAGTCATGCTGCAGCTAGCCGATGATCCTATGTGCATCCGAGGGGAAAAATCGAGGACATACTGGTAAAAGTTGATAAATTCATTTTTCCCGCTGACTTTATTGTTTTGGATTGTGAAGCAGATGAGCATGCACCTATCATTCTCGGGAGACCATTCCTAGCGACAGGGAGAACCTTGATTGATGTTGAAAAGGGAAAACTCACAATGAGGGTGAATGACCAGCGGTAAAACTAAATGTGTTCCAAACACTAAGGCATGCCGATGATCCGAAAGAATGCCAACTACTTCATGCCACGGCAGAGTTTAACATCGATGAGGAATTTAGTTGCCTCGGCCACTACATTGCCGAACACGAGGAACATGAGGAGTATGAAGAACCGGTCGATGAGGAACAACCAGAAAGAGGCAAATTGGCTAGTCAATCGACCAGGTACATACTTTGAACCACCGGACTACTCGTAAGGAAGGTAAGCTCGAAAAACCCTCTATCGAAAATCCACCAATTCTTGAGTTGAAACAATTGCGAGCAATCAAATATGTATACTTAGGGACCGATAATACATTACCTGTAATTATTTCCTCTAAGTTACAGCTGAAAGCGAGAAAAAAGAAGCTGATCAACATGTTGAAGCTACATAAAAAGGCAATAGGGTGGACAATTGCCGACTTGAAGGCAATTAGCCCGGTGGTGTGCATGCACAAGATCTTGTTGGAAGATGATCACAAACCTTCAATTGAGGCCCGGAGGAGACTGAATCATGCCATGAAAGGGGTTGTAATGAAAGAAATCATCAAGTGGCTTGACGCCGACATTATATACCCTATCTCCGATAGTACGTGGGTAAGTCCGGTACAATGTGTACCGAAAAAGGGAGGTACAAATAAAGTGGTAAGCAATGAAAATAATGAACTTATCCCAACCAGATCAGACCGGTTGGAGGGTTTGTATGGACTATCGAAAGTTAAACAAAGCCACTAGGAAAGATCACTTCCCATTACCCTTTATTGATCAAATGCTTGACCATCTTGCAGGTAAACCCTTTTATTGTTTTCTTGATGGTTATTCAGGTTACAATCAGATTGCCATAGCACCAGAAGATCAAGAAAAGACAACCTTCACATGCCCATACGGTACTTATGCCTTCCGAAGGATGCCGTTCGGATTGTGTAACGCCCCGACAACCTTCCAAAGATGCATGATGGCGCTCTTTTCAGACATGGTCGAAGACTTCCTTGAGATCTTCATGGATGATTTTTCGGTTTTTGGTAATGACTTCGATGGCTGTCTCGGCAATTTAGAGAGGGTGTTAGCAAGATGCGAAGAAACGGACTTAGTCCTCAATTGGGAGAAATGCCACTTTATGGTAGATGAAGGAATAGTGCTCGGCCACAAGATTTCATCCAAGGGAATTGAAGTAGACAAAGCCAAGGTGGACGTGATCGAGAGATTACCCCCACCAAATTCGGTTAAAGGAATTCGAAGTTTTCTCGGACATGCAGGCTTTTTACAGAGGTTCATTCATAATTTTTCTAAAATCACTAAACCTTTGTGTAATCTGCTTGAACAGGATAAAGTCTTGATTTTGATGATTCTTGCACTCAAGCATTCGAAACCCTAAAGAAAAAGCTTGCCTCGGCACCCATTGTCGCTCCACCCAGTTGGGACGCTACCTTTTGAGCTCATGTGTGATGCAAGTGATTTCGCAGTAGGAGCAGTCCTAGGCCAACGCACAGGTAAGACCTTCCATGTGATATACTACGCTAGTAAAACTCTTAATGGTGCTCAAGTGAATTAGACAACAATGGAGAAAGAGTTACTAGCTGTAGTTTTCGCATTTGACAAGTTCTGATCCTATTTAATTGGTACAAAGGTAATTGTTCATACGGACCATTCGGCAATCAAATACTTATTTGCTAAAAAGGATGCTAAACCCCGTTTGATTCGTTGGATATTACTTTTACAAAAATTTGATATTGAAATTAAGGACAGGCAAGGAACAGAAAATCAAGTGGCCGATCACGTTTGGAACGCAATAGGGAGGAGGACGCGGATCTAGAGATATGCGATGCATTCCCGGATGAACAAATTCTAATTGCCTCGACAGCCCTCAACACCTCGGCAACCCATGACGCCTCGACAACCATGGATGCACACGCCTCAGCAATCTTGGGAGCAGTCGCCACGGCGGCACATGCCTCGGCAATACCCTGGTACGCGGATTTAGTTAACTTCCTTGTTTGTGGTATTTTTCCTTATGGCATTACTCACCAAGGGAAGAAGCGGTTCCGCCATGATGCTAAGCATTAGTTTTGGGACGAGCCTCTTTTGTTTAAACAATGTGCAGATCAGGTTATACGCCGATGTGTCCCTGAAGAAGAGCAACAGAATGTACTCCGGCAATGCCATTCTTCACCCTATGGAGGACATTTTGGAGGAACTCGTACCGCGGCCAAAGTCTTGCAATCCGGTTTGTATTGGCCAACATTGTACAAAGATGCCCAAGACTTTTACAAGCAATGTGATCGTTGCCAGAGGACGGGCAATATCTCTAGACGACATGAGATGCCACTCCAGAACATCATCAAGGTGGAACTGTTCGATGTATGGGGGATCAATTTTATGGGACCTTTCCCATCTTCATTCGGCAACCTCTATATCTTACTCGCCGTCGACTATGTGTCTAAATGGGTAGAGGCAGCTGCAGTTCCCAACGACGATTCCAAGATCGTGCAACGATTCCTGCAGAAAAACATATTTACACGGTTTGGGATACCGAGAGCAATTATCGCGACGGGGGCAAGCATTTTGACAATGGACTAATTGCCAAGATGTTGCAACGCTTGGCATATCACACAAAATCGCCACGGCATATCACCCACAAACCAACAGTAAGCAGAAATTTCCAAACCGAGTTGAAGGGAATACTCGAGAAAGTTGTAAATCCCTCAAGGAAGGATTGGTCATTAAGACTAGATGACGACTTTGGGCATATCGCACTGCATTCAAAACACCCTTAGGTATGTCCCCTTCCGACTTGTCTATGGTAAAACATGTCATCTACCGGTGGAAATCGAGCACAAGGCGTCTTGGGCAATCAAGACGTGAATATGGATTGGGAAAGTGCCGGACAAAAGCGCTTGATGGATCTCAATGAGATAGAAGAATTCCATGCACTCGCCTATAACAATGCACGAATCTACAAGGAGAAAACAAAGCGATGGCATGACAAGAAACTATTGCCACGGCAATTCACGCCAGGCAACTAGTTCTCCTATTCAATTCTCGGCTAAAACTTTTCCCGGAAAGCTGAAATCAAGATGGTCGGGACCATTCAAGTCGTCAAACCATTCTCTCATGGTGCCGTGATAATCAAGTCCATCTCTGACAACCATGAATTCAAAGTTAATGGACAAAGATTGAAGCACTACAATGGTGCCCATGTGGAACGTAACAAGGAAGTGGTCAATTTAGGAGATGCATGAGCATGCTCTCCCTTTTGATATTTTTATTTTTATTTGTATTTATTTTTATTTTTGTTTTTGTCGATTATTTAATTATTTTATTTATTTTTCATTTATTTCGATTTTTTTTATTATTTTATTATTTTGCCGATTATTAGTAGTTTTAGGATAGATTTTTTTTATTCAAGTCTAAGAATCCTATTACACATCTTTATTTATTTTCTTTATTAGTTTATCTTTAATTTTAATCCTTATTTGATTTGTTTTTGAATTGTAGGAAAGGAAGTTCAAGAGAAAGAAGGAATTCTAAACCAAGTAGGAAAACATCTTCAACAAGGAAACTAATGGGCTGAATCTAAGGCTTATATAAAGCCTCCAATTCATCCTAACCAAAACCCCTTTGTCGAAAATCCCTACCAAACCCTAAACCCTTTTTTTTCGATTTCCCCCAATCCCAACCACCTATCTTTTCTATAAAACCCATCACCCTTAACCTATTCCTACTTTCTATCTTGCAACTTTTTAGTTTCTTTTCTTTTCTTTTCTTTGTTTTTACTCACAACCAAGATCATACATGGCATCCAAGATTAAACTTTTAGTTCATCCAAGTTCCTCCAAAGAACCAAGATACAAGAAGTTTGCTACACACCAAGTTCAAGAAAGATTTCAATCCAAGTTTGAAAGCCGGAAGATTCATGAAGAACAAGGCTTTGAATACTCCAACTCTCATCAAGATTTCGGCCTTGAACCATTCATCTTCAATAGGATTGCACATCAAAAGTGGCAAATCTTTTGCCATCAACCGGAACCGGGTAACATCTCATGGGTAAGAGAATTCTATGCTCACTCACCTAACCCGGATAATCCTTATGTTTTTGTTCGTGACAAGGCCATACTTATAAGTCCCGAAAACATCAATACCTTTTACGGACTTTACATTGAGAAGGACGAGCATCAAGCCTTCGTTGACCAAATCAATCCCAAGCAACTCAACAAGGTGCTTCAAGAACTCACTCAACCGGGAACTCATTGGAACGACGGTAAATACAAGGGCACGGTAAATCGCCTTCGGCTTAAACCCGAGGCAAAACTATGGAATAAGTTTGTTAAAACTTCTTTAATGCCCTCCACACACAATACTACCGTTGATATACCACGTCTTTTGCTCATACATTCTATTTTGCATAATCGCATCATTAACATTGGAAAAGTTATTTGTGATGAGATTTTTGTATGCAGCTCAAAAGATAAGGGTTATCTTTTCTTCCCTTGCTTAATTTCTAATCTTTGCAAGGAGATGCATGTCCCGAGTGAGTCTACCGATGAAAAGGCTCTACCCAAGTCTGGTTGGAATCAAGCACTAATCCGGAAGCTAATGGGAGAGGCACCGGAATATTCTTCAAGGCCTCCAATTGCCACGGCAACTCCTGCCGCCGCGGCAATCCCTAATGCCCAAGCACCTAACGCCAGGGTAACTCGGCCATTAATCCCGGGACACTTTGAAGCACTTTTGAACCCATTGACAAGCCGCCTAAGGCAAATTGAAGATCGGCAACTAATGTTCATGCGGTACATGAAGGATCACAACAATGCCATCACCCAAGTCATCCTAGAAAAGTACCCGGACAATCGCGTGCCGTTCCCAATCTTTCCCGCCGATATCCTTGCCACGGCAACCAAGGAAGCTGACGCCACGGCAACCAACCCTGACGATGCCCCGGCAACCACTGCAAAAGCCAAAGGTAAAACACCTATGCCCGAATCAACTCCTACAGAATCATTTTCTGATTTTTCAGATTCGGACGAGTCCTCCATTGAACCAATAAAGACCGCACCAATTGAATCCTCCAAGCGAAAATCCATTGACATTGATGAAGAGGATGATGAGGACAACCCCGTTCGAGGATCGATTCCACCACCGGCAACAAGAAAACAACCATCGCGTTCAAGCAAGAAAATCAAGACGCCAACTAGAAGGAAACTAATCATGTACGATGACGAACTCTCGGAGTAAGTCCTCGTATGCATTTTTATTTTTATTTTTTGTTATTTTTACGCATGCCTTGAGGAAAATGCCTCACTCGAGTTTGGGGGGGATTGTTATTAGTAATTACCATGTTTAGTTACCTTAATCTTAAGCATTACATTTAGGATACATAAACTGCTTGCCATGCCTTTAATTAGAACAAGAATTGCTTAGATTTGATGAATATTCAATGATGACTTTGCCAATGCACTTAATTGATAGAATTTTTATTCTAGGATAACCATGGAAAAACTTAGAATTTTACTATGATGCTAAATTTGATGAAACACTGTTTTGGTTTGATTGATTTAAGGAGTTCTAGTAAACTTAGGTTGATAATTAAATAATTGAGGGATTAGAATAAAAATTGGATGAATGCTAGAGGTGCCCGAAATTGGCTCTAGCATATGCTAAAAAAATTGATCACTAGAGGTGCCTGAAACTGGCTCTAGGAGGCGTTAAAATTTTTTTAACTAGAGGTGCCCGAAACCGGCTCTAGTCGATTAAATTAACTTAAGAAAACTAAAAATAAAACACTAGAGGTGCCCGAAATTGGCTCTAGTTAAAACATGTTAAAAAGAACCCAATGAAGTAATTTGAAAACCTATTGTTTGCATAGAATCCGAAAAATCAACTTGCACACAACTCCGCACACACTCACAAGCATTATAGTTTGATTCCGAGTAACTCCTCGTTTTCCGAAAAATAAAAAAAGCCAATAATACTTTGTGCCCAGTTCAGAGAATTGAAATCAAGTTCAAAGCTAAGTTTGTGAAAATTTGAAGTCTTGGCAGGTAATTATGAGTTTGCATTGCTTGAGGACAAACAATAGTTCGAGTTTGGGGGTGTGATAAGTGTTCAAAAGTACTATTTTTCTTACCCTTTTTACTCATATTATTGTTAGACTTAGGCTCATATTAGTTGCATAGTTAGCCATTCATGCATTAATCCATGTTTCCTTCAATCGTTGAGCTTGATTACATAACTTGGTGATTTTTGTGTAAATAGATGCTGCTTTGGTGTGTTTTTGTGTGTGTATGTGCAGGATCACTTGCCAAAGCAATGCCGAGCTAGTTGTCAGGGCAATGCATGAAGGAGACGCCGAGCCAGTTGCCATGGCATTTGTCGACAAAGACAAAAAGCAATATGGATGTCGAAATTCATGACTTTACAAGCCCAAGATGACATGGAGCAAGGCCCAAGCCCAAAGGAATTTGATTGCCATGCAGAGATTAAAGAAGAATTAAATTCCAAGAAGATAGGAGAAGTTCTAATAGGAATAAAATTATAATAAAGAATTATATTCTTTAAAGATAATTTAATTCCAACTCAAACTCCTCCTCAAAGAAGGACTTTGGCCTAGCCCTATAAATATCAAGGAGATTTCGACAAGCATAGAGAGAGCAAGAGGGAAATTTCGGCAAGAGGAGAGAATTTTCGACAAGCATCAAGGGCAAGGAGGATTTCGACAAGCCTCCTCCTTCATCTTTTCTTCCTTGTTCGATTGGGTTCATGCTAGGGATTAATTATCTTGTGTTTCTTTGGAACCTAGCCATGAACTAAATTTACTTGGCTATGGTTATTGTGTTTTGTGGTTGTGAGAAACTATTGGTTTTTGTTTAGGTAATAAGAGTTTGCACTTTTCTATTTCAAGGTTTATTCATTCTTGGTTCTTATTATTGCTTGCGAGTGAATTGGGAGAGGATCTCGTGATTTCATCCATTTATCTAATATCGGGAGAGTTAGATTCAAGAAACGAATGAATATGATCTTTATGCAATCCAATGATGGTGAAGATTAATCCGGCTTAGGAATAAGTTAAGGATTTCAACGGCTAAGAGGAGCGCAAGATTGGTTGTTGTTCACCCTTGATTCACGCAGGGATGTATTATCAAGGCATGCACAAGTAGCTAGAGTTTCGACTTAGGGATAAGAAGAAACCATTGAAGAATGCTCCGCCGAACCTTGAAGTTGCTGCCCAGTCGCCCAAGTAGTTGCCCAACTAGTCGCCCAAGCAACCATCAATTAGTTGCCAAGGCAACCCCGTTGTGCAAGTCGCCACGGCAACTGAGTTGCCCGTGCACTCTTTTACCAAGACAATCCAATCGGCTATCACACCTCAACTCACGATAACCTAACCTATCTCTCTCAATTGAATTCATCTTTTCTTTTACTTATTTGCCTTCTAGATTAGTTAAAACTTCTATAATCCTTTACTTGTGTTTTTACTTTTTACAGTGCAAGAGACTAGATTCTTGAAGTAGCACCAATCCCTGTGGAGACGATATCTTTTATACTATAACTTGCGACGTGTATACTTGCACAATTGCGTAGCACTCATTACGCGCAACACCTACATCGGTGATCTTTCAATTGGCCGATCGATCTTAAATCTAACCTGAGAACAGAATTGAAGATGTGCTAGTAAGAGTAGTGTAGTAACCCATTTTAGTCACAGCCTAAGCCCAATTAAATACAAACCCATAGCCAGACCTAACCGGCCCATTTTATTAAACCCAATCTGATAAAAAAATACCTCATTTACAAAATTAACCCTAACCCTAAATAACCAAAACCCTAATGCCTAGCCCCCGCCCCCGCCCACTACCTTTACCCAATCCTTGTGCGCATGGCTACCACGTACGACACCATTGGCCACGCGCGCCACCGCCACTACACCACTTGACCGGTCACTGCCGCCTGACACCGCTGGCCACCGCCCAAACCTGCAAAAAAGAAGAGCAAATTGTAATTATATATATATATATATATATATATTTGGGTATATAAACCCACAAATGAGATGTAATGGGATGGGTTTTTGGGGGGTTCGAATAGAAAAAAGATAGGATTTATGGTTTAATTTGTTTTTGAGTTCGAAACATATAAAAAGAGAAAAACTGAATAAAAAAAGAAGAAAATAAAGGTAAAAAAGGTTTTTCGGTTTTTTTAGATCTACCAATTTTTGTTTAGATTTAACAGAAAATAACTACAAATTCAAGTTTGGGATAAAAAATACCTTGGATATAAAGAGAGGCGGACGGCGACCAGGGAGGCCGAGAACCATTACAGAGCATTTCGTTTTTTTGTTTATAACACAAATGAATCATTTTTTGGGTTAATGGGTATTTATAGGGAATCAAAACGACGCCGTTTTGGACGTCAGATACTAGGCCCAAAACGACATTGTTTCACCCTTGACTCGGCACACAGACTCGACCCAGTCTGAAGATTCGCGCATCTTTTAAAAAGGGGAAATTAAATTTTTGGTCCCTCCGTGTGGGACAATTACTCAATCAATCCCTTATAGTTTTAAATGCTTTTCAATTTGGTCACTGAATGCGATTTAATTAGGATTTTCATTGGTAAATTACCCTACCAGTCCCTCCACCCCATTTTTTTTATCTCTACAAGCCTCCCCTTTTATATTTCTTTAAATTTTATCCCTCCTTCGTTTTTTAGTTTCTCTTTTTCTTCTAATTTGGTCACTTTTGTTTATTATTATTATGTTCTTATATTATTATTATGTATATACATCTATTTATATTAGCATATTAATGTATTAATATTATGCATATTATATTATAATTATATTATATTTAGTATATTGTGGAATATATATATATATAAATTATATGTTAGTATTTTATGCAATATATGAATATATTTATATAATATATATAGTATATATATAATTTAATATGCGTATTATTATTATATGTTTATTATTATTGTTAATAGTGTTTTTATGTTTATATTTATTACCAGTATTATGTATATATATTTCCCTATTATATATTATATGTTTATGTGTATATTATTATTTTAATTATATAATATGTATATTATTATATATGTAAAGTTTCCTTATTTTTCACAATGTATATCTATGTATAGTATATGAGTATTATATATATTATTATACTTATTTTTGTTTATCTTATTTCGGATATATATATATATATTAAATCGGTTGATTTACGTGAATATTTTCCACTTTTTTCGGATACCGGTTAGGAAGTGACATCCTGACTCATTCAGGTGTCATATTCCTCAGTTTTCGTAAATAAAAAAATGTTCTCCTTAGACCGGTTTTTGAGATTAAAAGTTTAAATTAAATTTGAATTTTTGTTTTCTTGCAATGACAACACTAAATCAACGCGGTACCAATTTTGGGCATTGTGGTGGTGATAATCTTTCCCCACGCGTAAACGACTCTCGAACCCAAACATTTCACTTTTAACAGTGTTCGGCCTACCGAAGTGGCCAGTGGCGACTCCATCCATTTTCCATTTTAATTTTTTTTTAAATCTTTACGGCGTTTTGTTGGCAGTGTCATCCCTGTCTCCGGGTGTCATCTTCTTTGATCCCATACACATAAAATATTTTTTATCGACCATCATCCTTTTTTCACAAAGAGAAAAAAACCTTTTGCAACAGATGGCGACTCCGCTGGGGGACATTTTTTAAGAGAGTCAGGCCAATGTTGATCTTGTGTTGTCTTGCAAGAAATTCAAAATTTTGATTTGATTTAATTCCTCGACATTCATACATGAGCTTTCTGCCTAAGCTCCTCAACCCTTAGGTGGGAGAGATTACTTCGCTTCGTGGGGTTTTCACCCCCGCATAGTATTATAATGTACTTTCGGAGTACTAGTCCTTAAATTTCGCGAGGTTTTCACCCCCCCCCCGTATGGTATAAGGGTCATATTCCCTGAATCGACGTCCTTGTGACAGTTCGGGTACCTTTTACTTTAGATCCAAGCCTCAAATATTGAGTCGTGGGAGCCAACCTTTTAAGCCATGCAAAACTTGGCCCATTTAGCGATAAGCCTTTTTTAGGCTTTGGTGCCTTTATTTGTTATTTATACGGTTTTTTTTATCTATTTTAATTTTTATTTTATTAATTTATTCATTTCAGATTGACCTTATTTTCTTGTTTTAATCGCATCATATTAAATTCACTTATTTTGCATTAATTGAATGACACCATCATTTTTTTTTGCATTTCGTCAGCATGAAGTACTAATTCACGACTGGTTCCCAATTTCAAAAGATTCACTATCGGGAGAAAATCTAGTACTCTAGATATCAATGCAACATTCAAAGTTGCAAATAAATCTCGTAAATTCAGAAGTTGAGCCACGAGAACCATTTTTGAATTAGTACATCTGCATCTAGGACATGCACCTTGCATTTACATGCATTCATTTTTAAGGATTTTAAGACTAATCCTTGGGATGCCCCATGATAGTGATACTGGATAAAGCAAAAAGTCAACCAATTCAGCAACCCTACAGAACTCGACACAAGACCAAAATGACGAACGAAGATAGATTAGACCGCATTGAACAAATTCAAAGAGACATGCAAAAAGATTTGGCTAAGAAGTTGGAAGACCAGCTAGATAAAGCCCAACGAGACATGGGGGAACAAATCAAGAAATACCAACAAGACATGCTACGCTAAATAGCGCAAATGCTAGGACATAAACCCACGGGCAAGGAGAGGCCTTTGCCGCAAATCTTTCAGAAAATCCCACTAATGTGAACGAGGCACCTGCGTATCCTCTGGGGTTCACTCCCCCGCATGCTGATGTTCGACTTGACCCTCAGATAATGCTTTCTCGAAAAAAGTCTCTTCTCCATCAGGCTGGTACCTCTTCCTCTATGAATATACCTACCATGTTAGAAGTTAAACTTGGAGAAAATCCAGCTAAAAACTTTGTCTCGAAAATGGACCGGTTGGTCGAATTTAAGAAACAAAAAATAGAGACTTCAAAGGAGATTGAAGACCATTGCAAGCGACTCGAGGAAAAGATGGAAGCCATGGAGGTAGTGGACACCTTCATTGGATTTGATGATAACGAACTCAGCCTTGTCCCAAATTTGGTGCTACCCCCTAAGTTCTAGGTCCCAAAATTCAAGAAATATGATGGGACGAGTTGTCCCCGCGCTCATTTTACATGTTTTGCCGAAGAATGACGGGATATGGTAGAGATGAAAAGTTATTGATCCACTGCTTTCAAGACAACCTAGTCAGATCTGCCACCCGATAGTATAATCAACTAAGTCGTCACCAGATAAAATCATGGAAATACTTGTCCAAGGCTTTTCTAGAGCAATATCGCCACGTCAGTGATATGGTGTTGGACTGTTGGACTCTACAACACATGAAGAAAAAGTCTAACAAAAGCTTTAGGCAATATGCACAACGCTGGAGAGATATAGCTGCCCAAGTTCAACCCCCACTCGGTGAGAAGGAGACAATGGTTATATTTATCCAAACATTTGAAGGCACAATTCTAGATCACTTTATAGGAACTGCAACTACCAATTTTTCCGATCTAGTCTTATCTGGTAAACATATCGAGAATGCTGTTAAGAATGGCAAAATTGACGTCAGTGGAAGTTCATATAAAAAAAGACATCATATAGGAAAAAGGATAATAAAGTAAACGCTTCATGTGTCTATAATGTTAATTATGCAAAGCCGACGACAGTGATACAACCCAAAATTGCAAGTGCCCAAAGTTCTTCAAGCCAAGACTATGCTCAAAGGAAGAACATCGAAAAGTAAGAGTTCACCCCACTGCCAATTCCATACGCAAACATGTACAAAGATATGCTTAATGCTCATATAGTGGCACCTTACCACTAGGCCCCGATGCAACCTCCATTTCCTAAATGGTATGACCCCAATGCAAGATGTGATTACCATGCCGAACAAGTTGGCCACGCAATCGAGAACTACTAGAGCTTTAAAAGGCTAGTGGAAAGGTACATCAAGCTTGGCGTTCTAAGTATTGAAAACCTTGTAGGGCCGGATATGATTAGAGATCCCCTACCGAAGCACGAAGGTTATAACTAAAATTCTCGATGCACGGGTTTCGGCACACCTTATTTTGACTATTTTGACTAGGCTAGTTGTTGAACTATTTTAACTACAATAGGTCCTCTTGTAGTTTTTATCTCTTTCAAAGAAATGTTCTTTTGTGTACCTCATTGCCTAAGCCCAATGGCAGTGAGAGCCTTTTGTACGGGCTAAAAACTACAAGGTCCCATGGAAAATACATTTTGTTCACCTTAATTTGATCGTACCCATACGTAATATGAGTCAAAATCTATATGACATGCTCCCTGATTTAACCTAACCATAGGCATCATAATTTTCCAAAGTTCAAATTTGCTACAAAATGTTTCTATAAGGAGCATACACACAAAAAGATAACTCCACAGGGAGATGATCAAAGCCGAGCAAGATTGGGGGCATCTTCGTAATACAAGACCAATAACTCAATCCAACCAACAGAGAGTCAGGGGCATCCCTTTGAGGGCTAAGAAAAAATCATTCACACATTTATTAAAGACCATTTAACATCAAATGCACGCATCATACATTCATACGAGTTATCATGTATTTAGGTTAAACATGTACGTTAGGCATAAAGTTAGGGGCATTCATGATGTATTTATTTCTGGCGTAAATGCACAAATAGGTCCAGGGAAGAGACCAAAGAACCTCAATCGCGGGGGCCATAACATGATGATCAATCCTTAGCCTAAAGAAGGCCGAATATGCAAAAAAGTTCAAACATCCAGATAATAACAGAAAAATTTTGCACAATTATTGATTAATAATTTTTTTCATTTTCAAATCATGATTCTTGCCACAAAGTAGCAGAGCCAACTTTTTCCAAATTTTGCTTCTGTCAGTGGTGGTAGACCAATTTAATCTGGATTCAGCCTCTTTGTTGGTGTGATGTAGCTTATTCATAGTTTTGCAGACCACGCATTACCATTGACGGTGTAGCAAATCAAAATTTTCCTCTAAATCTCGTATTTTTGGTAGTGATGTAGTAAATCCTGCCTTTTTTTCGTCATGTCCCTCCATTAATGGTGTGGCTAGATTCGAGTTATTGTTCATTCTTACTCTGCCGTTGAAGGCTTAGTAAGGTCTAAGTTGTTGTTCATTCCTGCTCCTCCATTGATGGTGTAGTAAGGTTTGAGTTGCTATTATCCAGATTTTGCTTCACCGTTGATGGTGTGGTAGACTCCAAGTTATCCGGTCCTAACCCTCTGTTGATGGTATGGCTGGGTTCAAGTTGTTCGTTCTTACTCCATCATTGAAGGCATAGTAAGGTCCAAGTTGTTGTTCATTCTTGCTCATCTATTGATGGAGTAGTAAGGTTTGAGTTATTGTTATCCAAATTCTACTTCTCCGTTAATTGTGCGGTAGAATCCAAGTTATCTAATCATGTCTCTCTGTTTATAGTGTGGCTGGGTTTAAGTTGTTGTTCGTTCTTACTCCGCCGTTGAGGGCGTAGTAAGGTCCAAGTTGTTGTTCATTCCCGCTCCTCCGTTGATGGTGTAGTAAGGTTTGAGTTGTTTTTATCCAAATTTTACTTCTCTATTGATGGTGTGGTATAATCCAAGTTATCTGATCCTGTCCCTTCATTGATGGTGTGGCTGGGTTCAAGTTGTTGTTCGTTCTTACTCTGCCGTTGAGGGTATAGTAAGGTCCAAGCTACTGTTTATTTTTGTTCCTCCGTTGATGGTGTAATAAGGTTTGAGTTGTTATTATCTGGATTCTGTTTCTCTGTTGATGGTGTGGTAGACTCCAAGTTATCTGATCTTGTCCCTCCGTTGATGGTGTGGCTTGGTTCAAGTTATTCGTTCTTACTCCATTGTTGAGGGCGTAGTAAGGTCTAAGTTGCTATTCATTCCTACTCCTCCGTTGATGGTGTAGTATGGTTTGAGTTGCTGTTATCCAAATTCTACTTCTACGTTGATGCTGTGGTAGAATCTAAGTTATCCGATCATGTCCATCCGTTGATGGTGTGGTTGGGTTCAAGTTATTGTTCATTCTTGCTCTATCGTTGAGAGCGTAGTATGGTCCAAGTTACTGTTTATTCTTGCTCTTCTGTTGATGGTGTATTAAGGTTTGAGTTGCTGTTATCCAGATTTCGCTTCTCTGTTGATAGTGTGGTAGACTTCAAGGTATCCGATCTTGTCCATTCATTGATGATGTGGTTGGGTTCAAGTTGTTGTTCGTTCTTACTCCGCCGTTGAGGGCGTAGTAAGGTCCAAGTTGTTGTTCAATCTTGCTCTGCCGATGATGGTATATTAAGGTTCAAATTACTGTCATTTGATTCTGTTTCTTTGTTGATGGTGTTGTAGAATCCAAGTTACTGAAATCCAATTTTGTCCTTCCGTTGATGGAATGGCCAGACCAAATTTACTTACTTCTGATCTTGTCTCTTCGTCAGTGATGCAGCTGGATCAAAGTTATTTTGACAAGTCCGACATAAATGTTGGCACAACATGCTTAAACACGGTAAAGTTTAAGACAAAGGATAATTCAAATGTCCATCAAAAATCTATTTTCACGATTGGTCGAAGGAAAATAAATCCTTTGAAAAATCAATGTCATGATTGGTACAAGCTGATTGTACCCAGGGGAATGATACAACTAGCCCGGAGCAAATGGGTACCGGTAAAGGCAACTCAAAACCGTTGATCCCTGTGCATTTGGGAAAAATGAAAAAGAAGTCTATGAGCCAAGTTATGGATCAAAATTTATTGACTTCTGGTCCTGCCTCCTCGTTGGTGTTGTAGTTTGACCAAACATTCATCTTTCAATCTTGTGTCTTCGTCAGTGTTGCAGCTAGATTAAGTTTTTGCAGACCTTACCTCTTTGTCAGTGTTGTAGCTAGGTCAAATTTTCATCAGGCATTGCGTCATCATTAGTGTTGCAACAAGCCGAGCTCATTTTCTCTCCCTCAACGAATCCTCCATTTTGAAGGTTTTGCTTACAAGAGAGGCCCAAAGAAGAAGCGATGGCCAAAGAAAGGAACCCTGATTGGCCGGACGAAAGTGGTTAATCTTTTTTGTCTTTGCTCTATTTCTGTTACACATCAATGCGCAAAGAGGGGCAGTTGTAGTAACCTATTTTAGTCCGAGCCTAAGCCCAGTTAAATACAAAGCCAAACCCATAGCCAGACTCAACCAGCCAATTTTATTAAACCCAATATGATAAAAAAAATACCTCATTTACAAAATTAACACTAACCCTAAATAACCTAAACCAAAACCCTAATGCCCTTCCAATGCCTAGCCGCCCCTGCCTTTACCCAATCCTTGCGAGCATGGCTGCCGCGTATGGCACCATTAGCCATGTACGCCACCGCCAGTCCACCTCTTGCCCGGCCACCTCTACCATCGCCACCTGACACCTCTGGCCACCGCCCAAACCTGCAAAAAAGAAGAGCAAATTATAATTTATATATATATATTTTTTGGGTATATAAACCCACAAATAAGATGTAATGGGGATGGGTTTTTGGGGAGGTCGAATAGAAAAAAGAAAGGATTTTCGGTTTAATTTGTTTTTGAGTTCGAAACATATAAAAAAGAGAAGAACCAAATCAAAAAAAGAAGAAAATAAAGGTAAAAAAGGTTTTTCGGTTATTTTTTATAGATCTACCAATTTTCGTTTAGATTCAACAGAAAATAACTACAAATTCAAGTTTGGGGTAAAAAAATACCCCGGATATAAATTTTGTGCGATTTTGGCCGCCGTGGGTGGCGGCGCTCCACAGCCGACCGGCGGCGGCCTACGACGAGAGAGGCGACCGACGACTAGGGAGGCTGGGAACCATTCCAGAGCATTTTGGTTTTTTTATAACACAAATGAATGATTTTTTGGGTTAATGGGTATTTATAGGGAATCAAAATGACGTCGTTTTGGGCGTAGATACCAGGCCCAAAACAACGTCGTTTCACTCTCGACTCGGCGCACAGACTCGACCCGACCAGGAGATCCGCGCATCTTTTAAAAAGGGGAAATTATATTTTTGGTCCCTCTGTATGGGACAATTACTCAATCAGTCCCTTATAGTTTTAAATGCTTTTCAATTTGGTCACTGAATAAGATTTAATCAAGATTTTCATGGGTAAATTACCCTACCAGTCCCTCCACCCCATTTTTTATCTCCGCAAGCCTCCCCTTTTATATTTCTTTAAATTTTGTCCCTCATTCATTTTTTTAGTTTCTTTTTTTCTTTTAATTTGGTCACTTTTATTTATTATTATGTTCTTATATTATTATTATGTATATACATCTATTTATTTTAGCATATTAATGTATTAATATTATGCGTATTATATTATATTATAATTATATTATATTTAGTATATTGTGGAATATATATATATATATATATATATAAAGTATATGTTAGTATTTTTATGTAATATATGAATATATATATATATATAATATAGTATATATATATATATATATAATTTAATATGTGTATTATTATATGTTTATTATTATTGTTAATAGTGTTTTATGTTTATATTTATTACCAGTATTATGTATATATATATTTCCCTATTATTTATTATATGTATATGAGTATATTATTATTTTAATTATATAATATGTATATTATTATATTTGTAAAGTTTCCTTTTTTCACAATTTATATTTATGTATAGTATATGAGTATTATATATATTATTATATTTTTTTGTTTATCTTATTTCGTGTATATATATATATATATATATATATATATATATATTAAATCAGTTGATTTAAGGGAATATTTTTACTTTATTTCGGATATTGGTTACGAAGTGACATCTTGACTCATTCAGGTGTTATCTTTCTCAGTTTTTGTAAATAAGAAATTGTTCTTGTTAAACCGCTTTTCGGGATTAAAATTTTAAATTAAATTCAAATTTTTGTTTTCTTGCAACGACAACACTAAATCAATGTGGTACCAATTTTGGGCGTTGTGGGGGTGCTAATCCTTCATTACGCGTAACCGACTCACGAACCCAAACATTTAAGAATCTCTGGTTCACTTATAACGGTGTCCGGCCTACCGAAGTGGCCTGTGGTGACTCCATCCATTTTCTATTTTCTATTTTTTAAAAATCTTTACAGCGTTCTATTGGGAGTGTCATCCCGGTCTTCGGGTGTCATCTCCTTTGATCCCGTACACATAAAATATTTTTTATCGACCATCATCCTTTTTTTGCAAAGAGAAAAAAAGCTTTTGCGACAGGTAGCTAAGTTTGTCTTCCCGACAAACTTTATCATTTTTGATTGCGAAGCTGATGAGAATGCTTTCATCATCCTGGGGAGACTATTCCTAGCCACCAGACCCATTGCGATCGAATATGAAAAAGGTGAATTCACCATGAAGATAAACGACCAAAAGATCACATCCAATGTCTTCAGCACACTCAAGTACGTGGATGACAATTAAGAATGTCAGTTTGTGGAAAGTGAAGAAGCCATAATTAAAGAAAGTTTACCAGAGATATGTTGCAGTAACATACTCACTGCTGAGGAGCAAGCTGACTTTGATGAGGCCTTGCATGATCGATTCGATAGAAAAGAGTAAATAGTATGCATTTTTCATTGGGGTTTTCCTGGAAAAAATCGTCACATCTTTCTACGATTCCCTATGAAAGATATTCATTCCATCAGAATAGAAGTTAAAGAGGGTATTTATGCCCGTCGTGTCCTTTATACGGAAATCAGAGGCCAGAGGGTCATTCCCTTGACTCGTACTGATGAGAATTTAACTCCGCGAGAAATTGAGCAAAAAGTTGCTAAATTGGCCTATTTTTTGCGTGTGCCGGTTGAAGTCTTTTGAAATGAATTGCAGAGAATAAATGCTTTCTCGCCAGGAGGAAAAACTCAAACCAAGAATCCTCTTTTTTCTATAGCAGAACTAAACTAAAGTTTCTTCAGAATGCCCATTTGAATCAAATCAGACTTATACGAAAGAGTCATAACATAAAAAAGAGGACTACGTAATCCAATGTTATGCTCACTCGACTAGGTGTGATTGTGTAATCACTAATTTTATCTGAGGTGTTAACCCATTTTTACATTTTTTAATAGCTACAATAACGGGCTTTTGTTCATTCATCTTATCTTAGGGCTCTCTTATTATATATGACTATGTTATCTTCGAAACAAAACAAAAAGAAAAAAAGATTACTAGTATTATATTTGTTTATCACAATTAAGTATTATTAGTTTTCAAGTTTTATGTTTTTGTTATTGCGTATTAGCAATATATATTATATTTTTATATAATACTATTATGTTCGGTTATTATTACTTGTTTTTATATATTACTATTGTTCTTTTTATTTATTTTATTATTATTTATTATTATGTTTGGTTATAATTATTATTATTATTATAATTATTAAGTGTTATGATTAAAAAAAAACAAAAACTATTAAGTTAATTGCTAATAAATAAAAGCCCAATATTTAATATTAAAAGTCCATTTACATTTATAAAAAAACCCAAAAACATGAATATTACATTTTGGCCCGATAAAGCCCAAAATTTAAACAAAAACTCTAAAATTGAAAATCCTAATGTCATCTTTTGCCTTCTGCGCAGCCAAGCTATAACCGTTAGATCTACATCAGATCTAATAGTCCAGGTGAAAGCTGAGGCGACCTTCTAGATTTGCCACGCGCTCATGCACAGCTCGTCCGTTCCTCCACACGCACATGGAGCTCACGCGCAAGATGATCAAGCTCCATCGTGACCTTTTGACTCCTCATCTACCACAACCAGCTCCACGCCAGACCGGCCTTTACACCCCATTTGCCACCAGATGCGCAAAATACCAAGAATGGTCCCCTCCTCTCCAGTAACCGGCAACACATACAACCAAAAAAGACATAAAAATAGCAGGTTGTACAAATACGAACAAAAATCAAAGTTGACAGAGTCGCGCATAAATCCAGCCAAAACCACAGATGCAACCAATAACATATTTAGGATCTTTTTATTTTTCCAAATCTATGTAAATATTTCAGTTATTAAAATTGCTACGAAACAGATGTAAACCCTATGAGGAAGATTATCAAACAAAAAAGGTAATACAAAAAAAAAGAATTTTTGAGGTACTTTTCTTTCCAAATATCCAATTGTATGCATTTGAATGAATAACAAAAAGGGTTTTAAAATTTACCTTTTCAGTCATTTGACCTTACCTCCATCTCGGTCCCACCGATAATAATCCCCGAGACTTCCGTCTGGAGGTCGGGTGGGGTTAATCGCTAAAGGATGGGAGAATAGGGTTTCGATTTTAGTCGAATTTAAAAATTTTAAAACTATTTTCAGGAGGCCAGGGTTCGATTTTCTTAGATCTAGTCAAAGGGGCATCATTTTGTTTAAAGTCGGGGTTGGATCTGGTTTAAAAAGGAAAATGTGGCATTTTTTGTGGTGGTTTCAATGTTAGCCAGTGTCGGCGAGTGGCAGCCGGCGGTGGTTTGTGCAGCGGAAGTGGTAGAAATCTGGGTTTATCTCAGATTCCGATGAATACCACGGCGGTGTTCATTAGACATTCAAGGGATTTTTAAAGGGAAGGTTTTTGTTTAAGAATAGGCTAGAGGGCAAAAATTTTACCCGAAATACTTCTTTTATACCGAACCCCTTTTCAAAAAAGAATTATTTACTACATTTTGCGCCCTAGTAATTACGCGCGGAAGGGTTTCCGCGTTTTCAAATTACCCCCTAGTCCCTCAGGTTTTCTCCTAAGTTTCAATCACGCCCTTAATCAAGGCCAGTCCTAACTTTCACAAATGGGTTTATAATGGTTGGGTCCTTCCTTGTTTTTGAAACACCCCTTAGGCCCTTCTGCCTTTTTAAATCACTCACCAGACCCTTGTAGCCTTCATCAGGTTCGCAATTTCATCCATGTTTTCTAATTAAAGCAGTTTTTGAGGGGTTAATCCCTAAAAATTTTGATTTACTTTAGTTTAGTCCAAAATCCATTGTCAAGTTTCCTTTTTTCCTTCCTTTTTGTTTTATTTTCATTTTAATCCCCTACATTGCATGTTTAACTTTTGCCTTGCATTTTATTTCCTTTAGTTTTCAATCCCTTTTGTCATGTTTAAATGTTGTTTTATTTCGTTTAGTCGTTTGGATTTTATGCCTTTTCGTTCGATTTTGTTCGTATTTGTATCCTTTTACATCATATGTATTTTTGTATATTATTTGTACATGTCGTACGAAATGTATATGTGTTTGTATGTTTATTTTATTTTTAGTATTTTGTTTACATAGTATTATTTTATAGTATATATATTACTTTGTATATACTCATATATGTGCATATTTTATTGTACTAATTTGTATTTATATGTTACTTTGTTTTTATATATATATGCTATATATTTGTTATATCTAACTTATATGTATAATATTTTTTAGTATACCTATATTAAATATATGTGTTACTCAGGATATAATAATATATATTTTATATTATATTTTATTTATGTATAGTATATAACGTATAATATGTGTATATTGTTAAATGGTAAAGATATATATGTGTGTGTGGATACGATATGTTTGGTAAAATTAATGTCTAAGTTACTGTAAGGTTATTTCTTGTTTGAATTTAATGTTTTAGGTTGCATATTCGGAATATAAATATTTAATGTAGTGCCTTTTTATTCTGAAGTAAACGTGGCTAGTACCAAACGTAGTGGTGGTGGCATTTCGGTTTACTCTCGAATAACAAAGCCTTTAAAATTTACTCGCATGTGTAACCAAATTTCAATTTAATCGGCACTTTAATTCGAAAAATTTTATATTAGCAAAGCGGTAATTAATTTTTTCTTTTAGTACCAATTTTGGGCGGTGTGGGGGTGCCAAAACCTTCCTCATCCGTAACCGACTCCCGAACCTGCTTTCAAACGAATCTCTGTTTTTTATGGTATCCGGCCTATTTTAGTGGTCGGTGGCGACTCTAAATTTTATTATTTTCAGAAATACGAATTTTTAAAGAATTCCCCAATTTTCAAAAGAATTTTCCCAAAAGACAAAACAAAAAACGAAAAGAAACCTATTAAGCCTTTGGATCATGCTAAGTTCAAATCCTCTAAACCTTCGTTTGAGCATCCACCGGTAGTTGAACTTAAAACTTAACCAAGAGGTTATATCTGCTAGCTTAAAACTTAACCAAGAGGCTCAACTACTATATGTGTTTCCACGATATAACGAGACTCTTGGATGGAATGTTCTGACATGAAGGACATAAGTCCTACTTTATGCTTGCATGAGGTTTTGCTTGTAGGATACTACAACAGTTTGACCAAACCACAATAGAGACTCAATCCAACTTTGACAATGATAGATGAAACATAGATCATTAAAGGGAATGACGAGCGAGTTCACTTAATCTCGGAGCCTCTAGGGGATCATTACCTATCTCAATTCCTGAATCAATGTCGAAGCAGGCTTGTAGACGTGTTGCAACGGTTAACATTCTACAAAGGCACACCAATCCACCATGACAAAAACGTGGTCTCCTTATTGGATGTTTCCTACCTCTAATTTTGATATCTCTCTCTCTCCACATTTACTTTTATGTAAATTTAATTTTTTTGCTATTTTATATTTTTGTAACCTAGAATTTTATCTCTTATTATAAATTAGGTTGTTAATAACATATTTTTCAATATGGTAGTTATCTCACAAGGTTCTTTGCAGTGCCTTCCACAGTCTTTTAATGGACTAGGATCTTCCTTGGAAAAAGGGGTGAATAAAAAGTTTCCAACTTATATTACCCTTTGACTCATAAATCATTATACTAGTTTCCTCTACCCTACACACAATTTTTCTACTACTACACACCTTCTGTCAAATCACACTTAAAATCCATCTTTCCCTCATTCCTCACGCTATCAAAGAACTTCTGTAAACCCTCCATAACCTTGAAAAATCAGTGACCCTCCTTCTTCTTGCATTCTTCACATTTTCCCAAAACCCTGAAAATCTCTTCCTTGCATTCTACCTCACTCTCAAATATGGCCAAAACAAGAATCGTCAACTGCGCCAGGTCAAGTGCCTCCCTAGTCATACCAAAACCTACTGGGACAACCTTTTCCCAGAAAACCCCCGCCTCAACATATCAATGTGCCACAACGTTCAGACTGACCCAGATGATGTAACCATAGAGGCTTCTACATGGACACTCCCTAATGAGATACCCAGGCTTAAGGGATTGGTGTCCAGTTCAACAACCTTCAGCACCACAGCCACGAATTCGATGTGCACCACTCTGTTTGGTGCTATGACGAAATTTTTTAGGTCATTCTTTGAATATGTTCAAGCAAATGATATGGCAATGAGAGCCGTACTGAACCAATCCTCGGGGTCTACTGAGGTATTTTTGGTGTTTCCAAAACATTACTTCACCAAGATCCATGTGAGTCAATCACCCAGAGAAAACGAGAAAGAATAAAAAGAAGAGAAGGAAGAAGAAGAAGAAGATAGATGACGAAAATGAATAAAAAGCTTTCCCCAGCCCTCCGATTGCTACTATTAGGACCAAAAAAAGGAAGAAAAGTACCGCTACACATGTTCCTTGCCAACTTACTAAGCGAACGAGAGCTCAGGGCAAAGGCAAGGCCCCATACGACCTGACCCATCAACTCTAGCTATCCCAGTTCACTTGGTTAGCAATGATTCTTTGGAGGTGCAACAACCAGTAGGCCAGGCCACTCATTCCCCTATCCAGATATCGCCAACTCCAACACCAAATATTTCCAAGACTCGAACCAAGATCTCTATTGGTCGAGTCCTCAAGCTAATTGAGGAGCTGTAAGCACACCTAGGGCGTAGGCCCTCATTATCTACCTCTTCGAGATCCTCCGCATCAACAATTGCTCCCTTGCACAAGAATGCCGTTGTACCCCTACAACCCATCAGTCACCATCGGCACCTGCTCCATCTGCGCCATGCACTGGTAAACGAACAAAGAGCCAGGCACGCCGGGCACCACCACCCCAGTAAATCCTACGGATAGTTTTTATTTTTCTTTTTAGTTTAGTTTAGTTTTTCATATTGTACATATTTTGTTTTTCCTTGATTTTTTTTCTTTTATTTTTTTATTTTCTTTTTGCATTGGGATAATGCTCTTATTAAGTTTGGGGAGTACATACCTATATATATTAGGTTATATTTAGGTAAAATTTAAAATTTTAAAAAGTTTTTTAGAACCGTAATTAGCCTAATATGTTTGATAGGTTTCTTTTGCTATGTTTCCTTTGATTCTGAATCTGCTGCTGTATTGATTATGACTTCCTATGATGAATTTGTGTTGATGCTTTGCAAGGTGTTAATAGCTTTAAGTTTTGAACTTTATGATAAATCTACTGTAGCCCTTAAAACCACTTGTTGCATGCAATTTGAACACCTAAGAAACCTTAAGGATGTTCTAGGTCGACTTTTCTGATGCCAATGCATGAATAAAAGAGAATGAACTTAATGCTCAATGTAGCAAAATAAAGGCTTAAAACTCCCTGAAAAACTAAAAAAATAAAATAAGACTTGATAATTTAAACAAAATTGTTGAGGGATACTCTTCTATGCATCTTGTTATCTTAGTACACTAGGTGATCTATGTTTGCTCCATTTAACTTTCCCTGGTAGGAATGATAGTACTGGCAAAGGGTGAATGAAAATCTTCACGGGATGACATTGCTTGTAGGGCTCGGGGATGGGTTGTTTGCTCCACTCTATCTTTAGGAACTGAAGAGTTAGTGTGATAAGTTGAAGCCCCAAGAATATTGTTTTCAAACCTAAAAAGAACATGGAGTAAAAATGTGCTGAAAAATGAAAAAAAAGCCAAGGCAGAAAAAAAGCAACCCTTAAGCTTCTCTAAGGTTGTTAAGTGATGAATGCATGTAACTAAGCACACATTGCAACTATAGTAGATTTGATCTTTTGAACAAAATTGTAAGCTCTAATACATTTTCTTATCATCAACATAGCTGAGGAATGAATTACTACTACAGCATAACTTGGAATCACTATAATCATAGCTTAGTGAAACCTTAGGACTTATGGGCCATTTACTTTTCTTATTTTCTATTTTTATTTCTCTTGGTTCTATTTTGCATCGCTTGAGGACAAGCAACAATTCAAGTTTTAGGGTATTTGGCGAGTGCTAAATTGATCTATTTTATATACCCCTATTCCTTGTCTTTTACATGTTTTCAAGCTCATATAGTTTACATTTAGGTTAGATTGTATATATTTGCATGTAGATAGGGAGTTACACCGCATGCTCTTTAATTGTTTTATATATATATATATTACACCGCATGCTCTTTAATTGTTTTATATATATATATATATATATATATATATATATATATTAGAGCTTTTACGGGAAAGGTGGTGCTTTGTGGTGCATGTGCAGGATGTTGGTAGATTCCGAAGGATTACTGGAGCGAAAGATGAGTATATCTCATGACTAGAGCTGACGAGGCATGAAAAGTTAAAGAAAAATCTACTTCTGCCCACGTGGAGTTTCTCCTAGATACGCAACATTTAATGAAGTGAGAAACAATTGGCTTTCTTTAAGAAAGCCACACGCACTTTAGGGTACTGAAACCCTAGTTTCACCGTCTATATAAGGAAAACTTGGATGCTACTTTAGGAAGGGCACGATTATAGACGACGGACCTAGTCCAAAGCTTGCGGAGAACCACCAGGGCGAATCTAAAAGATTATCCTCAATGAAAGATGCCATTAAGAGAGGCTGACGGAGAGGAGACCTGCAGCACAGTTGGACAGCACGGATGGAGTTTTGTCGAGAACACTCAGCTCTTTTGTTTTTGATGCTTGATATACTGCCATACTATATACTTTTAATTATGGATATTTTAGGCTCAAACATGAGCTAAATATTTTAGTTGGAATTATTGCGTCCCAGGATTTTATGTTTTGATTACTTTATTTCAATGCTTTAGTCGTTTCCTCTTTATCTATTATGTTCATCGTTCTTCATGCATGGTTAATTGTAAAAGCTATCAAGAGAGGCATTTTAACTATTGATATGTGGCTTAATATCGAGAGAGTTAGGTTATACAAATGTGAATCGTGGGGCTAAGCTGTTAACTTAGTCTTAATCTGGCTTAGACATAAATTTAAGGTTTCAACGACTAAAAGAGAGTTTTTAAAAAAATAATAGGGTTGTTAGGCTTAACGCAGACATGTATCACCTTAACCACACTATTATTAACTTCTACGCATCGAGAGAGTCAGAAGTTTATTAGAAAATCATGTCGAGTAGATAAAGAATCTAATGGTTAAAGCAGACATGTATTTCCAGTTGCTATAGCATTGATATGAGTAATCAAGTATATATCCTCAACAATAATCCCAACCTCCATAATTATCTGTTAGTTGTTGCACCTGTTTGTCTTAATCTTAGCTATCTTTAGATTAGTTAATTTAGTTTTAATTAAATCTACATTCACCAATAATTGCAAACACATTCTTAAGCATAATAACTTCGTAGTTATTGATCTAATCCTCGTGGGTTCGATAGTCTGCTCATCACTTTATTACTTGATACGATGAGTATACTTGCTCTAAAGTGCATTACTATTCGACAAAAATCATTGCCTAAGTGAAGTGATATCACTTTTGAGTTTAGCATTTAGAGTTGGTAGGCTGAAGCGAAGCAAAAACTTATGGGCAAGCTCTGTTCATGTCAACACATAACCAGGATGGAGAGAACTAAGCCACTTCATGGCTCTATCTTAAAGTGGCTATAGAAACAACTTTAGGTGTATTACCTCCTGTAGAACTCCTTTTTTTATAAAAAAATCACACAACTCAATAAAAGATGTTAGATGAACATGAGGGTTCTCTTGATGTGTTTCGCAGTACTGTCTCATAGATTGTAACATTTGGACCATAACAGTTTAAGTTTAAAATCTGCAACATTGATAGTTGGTCAAACAGTACCTAGATTCAAACCTTCTAGTGTCGGAACAACATGGTCTCTAATAGGCCGGTCAATATCATTAGCAACATGATGGTTGTTCTCACTGTTCCTTTGGCCAGATGGATCAACATTCTGTTATGGTGGTTGTAGTGGTGGTTCATGAACTGGATCGTTGGCATCATTTCTATTTTGAGCCATTGTTTATTGTATTTCTTGTCGCCTTTTCCTAAAGAACCTTTTCGATTCTTGTTGTGCTGGAAAAATATCTCTTGGGTTGCATTGAGTCATACACCTAAGGAAACAAACAAAAAGAAGCAAATAAATTAACCTAAACTAAAGAAAAGAACAAATAAAAACTACTAATTCAATCCCTAACAACGGCGCCAAAAACTTGGTATATGTGTTTCGACATGTTATAAGTGTAAGCATATACTGTCGGCACAAGTAATAAAGTGGAACACACGAGGCGTGTGTGTCAGGTTGTTGAATCCCACAAGGATTTGAGCATTTTATAGTTGTTAATGATCAATAAAAGGTTATGTGTGGTTAGTAATGCATGTAAATAGAGAATTTCCAAGGAAAATTGAAGAAATGGGCCATGGTACTTCCAGATGTAACCAACAAGTTGTGATCAAACAGATTCTGAACTTAACATAGCACGTTTTGGCATGTTTATCATTTTATAATGATACAACATAATTGATGGTAGATACTCTTTCGAGACCTCATATGAAATGCACCCAAGCTAACACCCTATAGTGTAACTTGACCTAGCATGTTGGTACACCAGCCATTCACGTGTCGGTACGAAAACCCCTGGCTAAGAATCATTGTGTCACTTGAATTAGGTCAAACGGTAACTTTCTTTACTTATGGTGCTTAATCATTTTATGTTCTCTGCTATTATAATGTTAAATTAATTATACAACATATACATGTGCATACGTATGAAGCAGTATAAGAACAAAGCCCTAGCAAAAAGCATCAAATCAAAGCTAACTATATTAAGAACAAAGTTAAGATCTACAAAGATAAAAGAAATAATAGTTCATAAAACATCATAGTTCTTTGATCACGCAGGATCTATGGAAGAAACATATCCCATTATGGGTATATGAACTCGAACTAGTGAGCCTCATGGTATTCGCTGCTATAACTTGTCGATCTAGGGGGCTTTTTAGCCCCTTATTGTTTTTTTCTACACCAGGACCTCCAAGCTCTTTAAGCTTCCATGGTTAGAGCCATTTTCTCATGAAAATTCTATAGGAAAACTCTCTAAAGTAGACATTTCTTTGTAAGTTGGGGGCCTCAATATATAGGCAAATGAGGGAGCATCAACATAACAATAGGAATGCAACAAGTGGTATCTCTCACTTGTTTGCCCCAACAAGTCCTTTTGTATTGATGCAACGAACAATCTATGGCTTCAGATATTGTCTACTACCTTCTCTTTGGAATTTGTCGTAATACAACAAGTAGATTATGGCATCTACCATCAAAGTGGTCCCAACTCATATATTCACCATGAGTCTCTTGTATTAGTTGTAGAAGGGCACCCATGAAGTCCAGATTGTCTTTTATGATCCCGCGTGGTTCCTAGTTCTCTTATAAATAGATTTGCTTGGCTCTAATATAATAAAAGCAGCTTATTTATCCTTAAGCTTTTTTGCAAGCACTAGCTCACGAGTAAGGCGTCTCTATTTTGACATTAAAATGCCAAGTACCAACGAAAAGGGATAAAAATACAAAACTACCCTAAATGAATGAGAAATCATAAATAAAGGAAACATAAATAGAGTAGACCTTATCTTCTTGAATTTTCAGACAACAGAACAAAGAGGTATACTCTTCTAAAGTTGGTGTTAAATTAACTCTGCCAAGAGTAAAACCTCTGTAAGCAGAATTCTCATGCTGAGTAGGGGTTCACATCAACTATTTTTCAACCTTGACATCTAATAGATATGTCATATCCCCATAATTCTGGTAAAATGACTGCTTCATCTCACTATCCCACTGGTTTTATATTTCTTTTAGCTCGCGCAAATCATTTTGTTTGATGTGTACATGAGTGTAATTAGACAGCTCTAATATGTGATCCTTTTGCAGATTATCTTTTTTTTTTCAAATTGAGTATTCTTTGACCAACCTCGTACCCTGGTGTTGTCTTTTACCTTATCTGTTAGAGTATGCCTAAAGACCAATCATGAGATGATTGTAATTACATACTCATTTTACCTTGATTATTAATGTTAGGCATTCCATTATTATTTAAGTTAATTTTTTGTACAATAAATAAACTATTTTATAATAAAGTCCTAAGAATAAGTATTTTTATTCTTAAAGAGTCCTTGGTCAAGTATTATTGTGGGCTTAGACAACAATAATGCATTGAGACTACTATGTAGTTGATTGATGACAAAGTGTTGTTATTGACATGTAGATGTTAAAATCAATACATAAGAATGTGTTAGAGAATGACATACTAGACTAACCCTCTATGAGCATGTTTGTTGGATTATTATGTGATTGTCACGACATTACTAATAATGATAACTACATATATGATCCTCATACTTGAGATTATCATTATTTCAACATCATAAGTTGCATACTTTGATACAGTCAAATGTGTGTCGTAACTGACTACACTTAAATATTGATATTGGATATGTCACAATCTATGTAGTGGGATACGATTGATAAAGATAGTGTTTGTCCCTCCTACATAATATGAGTAATATCGTAGACCACTTGATTGAGTGGGACTAGAAATGCATGACCATGCTTGAATAAGTGGATATGAGATATCATTGTTATTTGTTCATAATAGTCTACTCATGATGTCAAGAAATATTAGATGGACTATACAAGTGTGACTGTTCCATGACTTGTGTCCAATCTAGATATAAAAGACAAAAGGATGTAATACATAAAAAGAGTTAATCACGAAGAGGTTATATCGAATCATGATTTCTTGTAAATTAGGTTACAATGACCTAGTTTTAGATGTCACTCTTTGTTTGTAATATTAGAAATGTTCTAATATTTACTACTAACGTTACAAGAACCTACGGGGTCACATTCACGGTTAAAATGAGCATATATTAAACGAATTATATATGTAAAAATTTATTGTACACGAATTTAGTTAAATTAATATATATATATATATATATATATGATATCTATAGTTTAACTATTGGATAAATATTAAAAGAAAATACTTATTGTAATTATAACTCTTTTAATATATAAATAATATATTTATATTTAAATTAATATATATATTGAAATCGTAACTAAATTTGAATTGAGATATTATATATTAATATATATATATATATATATTGAAATCATAATTATGTTGAATTGAGATTATATATATTAATTTATATATATAGTGAAATCCTAATTAAATTTGAATTGGGATTATATATATATTGAAATCCTAATATGAGTTGAATTTGGATTACATAGGCTATGTAAAGGCATGAGTGATTTAGTAGTCATTAATTTTTCCACAAAATCCTCTAAATAGTTTAGAGAGTTTTATATGCTCGTTCCAACTAGGTGAACTAAGTAGAGGTCAAAGCATTATCGTTGCGGCTTAGGAATCGATATTATGGAATCGTGATTGGATATCTATCTTCTTCAAATTCAGAATTCTAGATTCTAAACAAGTAATTCTTCATCCTTATTCACCCTGATACATTCCTTGTACATGAATCTCTAGAGGTGATCACCGGATAATTTTTCTGTTGCGCTATAGGGAGTGCTGACATGACCCAATAGTGGTATTAGAGTCACTTGTACAATACAAATTAGGGTTTTAATTACATGGGTGATGCAATTGTATGAGATCATGTTATTTTTTTTATTTATTTGGCGAATATATGATATTTGTAAGAGCAAATTGATTCAATCATGATTAACTTGTTAATCCAATTATAAGATATTCCTAAGATTGATGATTAAGTGTTAATCATTAAGATCAAATTTAAGAGAGAGTGGATAAATGAAATAAAGAATGAACAAATCAACAAGTTACAAAGAAAACTAAGAAAATGGTCTATCATGAATTCTAATTCTCTATGGCTTTCTGCATGGCTTTAATGGGGTGAGCTTCTTAAATTCTCAGTCATGTGGGTATTGTTCTAGACTAGGGTACTCAAATCGTTCTTACTACCTACTAAGGTAAAAGAACTCCGATTTTGGCCCATTGTAGGCTTTTGCAAATCAGATTCAATTCGAGGAAAAACATTACCTAATGACGCGGAGGGTTACTCACGAATCAAAAGGCATGGATTCCGGGAGTGAATTACTGACCCACAGAGGATCACAAAGGTATAGTGTTTCCTTCCCACTAAAGGGACATAGCTCGGGTAAAAAGCTTGATGATATGATGCAACATATGTAAAAAGCTCGATGATATGATGCAACATATGTTGAAATTTCTTGTAAATTAAATAAATAAATAATGCAAAACCCATCAATGATTGAAATTCACTTTATCAAAAATCTTGTTCGGACAACAGCGGTTACATATTTGGAATGAGATTAATGAGCAAACACTTGTAGATTGTCCGGTGTGTTTCCTTTAAGAGTTGTGAGAGCCTCCTGTGGAAGAGCCCCGAGAGACAACAGTTGAAGTGAGTCAGTATAACGAAGAATCTAAGAAGGTTAGACAAGTCTCTGAGATTGTGTTAAATTCTGTAGCGCCGACAGAGCATGTAAAGGCTACGAACAAATTGAGTACGAAGTCAAAAAAGAAATCTCAAAAACAACAACCAATTACGAATGGATCTCTCACCAATTTGGATCGGCAACAAGCTTTGTTGAGAGAGGCTCGTGCAACGATGGATTTGGGAAAACTGTTGAGAGCTACTACGATTGGAAACGAGGAGGAAATTATAAAAGATATTGTAAAGTTAATTGATAGATAGGAACGAGAGCAGTAGTGCGAGATGAAGGTAATTTCTTAGAACATTAGGAGTATGGGTTCGTCGGCAAAACAAAAAAACGATTCAAATTTTGTTACGTGGTTGAATGGTCCGTGAACATGTATACCAAATAGTGTTAGGGAAGTCGGTAAGGACATGTATAGTGTGGGAACCTCCATTGATTGGTTCGATTATATTTAATGTTATGGGGCTGCACGTGGAAAGCTGAGATTTGCGGGCTGTGGAGGTGTTATATAATTAGCGGTTGGTTGTGTTTTAGATTTGTTTTCAAGTCCTATTGGCGAGTTGGATTCCAATGAGACGAAACTCTGGGCATATAACATATACATTGGAGATGTTGGTACAATCAGGGTAATGGTGGCATGGGTATTACATCATGAACGACAACCATGGAGATTATGCAGTTGGTTTCGAAAGATTGACGATTTGCTAAGTTGATGTGCTGGCATGTTGCTTTAATGTGCTAGACAGTTACTTTGTTTGTGTATTGGTTGCTTGCGATTATGAGCTCAGGGAAAATGTGGTGTTATTGCTTTGCTATGTTGGTTAGGTCATGTTTTGCTATTTTTGCTTAAACTTAAGTGTGTGTCTGCAGGCGTTTATGTTGTGTATGCTCTCACAATGTGTTTCATGAAGCAAATGAAATGGCGGATGCCCTTGCTAACGGTGGTGTGGATAGATCGTCGTGGTTCAAAGTCATGACCTAATTGTAGGGATGGGCACGAGTCGGTCAGGCCAGATTTTTGGCCCACCCGAAAATAAATACCCTAAACTCGCACCCACCCGACCCGAACATATTCTTTTAAAAATCCGACCCGACCCGAAAATAAATATACTAAACCCGACCTATAGAAAAAAATAATTTTAGGGACCTAATTGTAAAAAAATAATTTTAGAGGATTTAATCATAAAAATTTACAATTTAAAGGACTAAATTGTAAATAAAAATTTGGACTTAATTATAAATATATATATATATAAAGAGGGGGTATTATTATAAATATCCCTAAAAATTTAGAAAAAAAATACACAATTAATCCCGGGTTAGGTTGGGTCGGATATTTTCCAACCTAAACCCAATCCATACCCGAGTTCACCCTTAATAAAAATCCGACTCGACCCAAACCCGATTTTTTCATTAAAAAATCTGACCCGATCGAGTCGGATCCGGGTTGAAACCCGACTTAGTCGGGTAAAATGCCCATCCTTACCTAATTGAATGTTTGGTGTTTCTGGCGCTGTTAGTGTACTGAAGGCTTGGTTACATACGTAAGGGTTGGATTGGGTGTTGTTGTGCGCTATACGTAGTTTTAGTGTTGCGTCGTGCACACTGGGGGTGCTGCTCACATTTTGGTAGTGTGGTGCCTTGGTTTTCTTCGTTTCTTGATGTTAATTGCTATTGGTTTAAGAGTTGTTTCCTATATGATCTAACGTTTGGTGTCTGGTTTCTCTCGTTTTAATATTATCATTGTATACTCTTTTTTTCCACCTAGAATTAGAAAGACTTTTAATAAGGCACATGATGCTATTCGATGTGTATGATTGTCTCTAAATAAAATCATACCGCTTCTGATGAAAAAAATCTTGTCTTTAACAAAAAACAATTCAATTAAGGTTCCATTTTAATTTCAAAAATTTCCATCAATAAAAGCAATGCATAATTATTTTGGTCTAACTCTCTAAAAGTCCTTAGATAAGTAGCCAAGTTATTATAATCATTTTTAGCTTAAAAGTTTAATTTTGGGGTTGTTTTGGAAATTTTCTAAATGTTTTAAAAAGATTATAATAGCTTGGTGACTTCACTAAGGACTTTTAAAAAGGTAAAAATGAATTTAATTAATTGATTTTGAGATTCTAATATCATATTAGATTAGTATTAGAATAATTTAGTTAATAATACAAAATCAATTTAGTCTCCATCAGTCACTTTGGTAAACCAGACACGATAAAACAAAAATAAGATTCTTTTAAAAAGGTTCTGGAATTGGTTACGTATGAAAAATGATTAGCACCCACAACGCCCAAAATCGATCCCAAAATTATGTGTTGCGTTTATTGATGAAAATTGTTAAAATTGAAACTAAAATTTAATTAAATGTTCTTTAACGAATACAATATTTGATCAAGTAAATTTCAATAATTGGTGAATTTTGGGGAATTGTTTGTTTAATTAATAAGAGCATTTTTAATTCGGGCAGTAGATTAAATCATCATCAATGAGTTTGACTATCGTTTAATTACTTGTCGAAATTAAAAACATTACATTTATGTATGATGCAAGCAAATAATTATGATGTTATGAACAAATAAATTTTAACAAATTAAGTATACCTTCAGACAATATGAATTAATACAAATATTCGAACATATCTATTAAGTTTGGACATTTCCGACCGATTAACCGCATTGATTCATACCTCCTTTTTATTGTTAATGTTGATTAATTAAGAATTTGCTAAATTAAATAATAGATTTGAATAATTTAATCCATAAGGCAAACATTTATCAATTTAATTAAATTAAAAGCAACATCCAAATAACCTGGATATTCTTTTAAATTAATTAAATTTAAAAATGTAAGCATTCAAATTAAATTAACTAAGCCCTACTTATTTAATTATTTAATAGTTAAATGGATGGCGATTTAGGACGTCAATTAAAAATATTAAAATACACACACAAGGACCTACTTGAAAATTTTAAGTTCTAACCTAAAAGGTTCAAATTATGGAAAATATAATTAGTGGTGTATTATTAACTAAATTATTCTAATATTAATCTTAATTAAATATGATATTAGAATCCCAAAATCAATTTAATTAATTTTAAAACTTGCATCCAAGTAAGTAATGGATACAATTTCAAAAGGAAATAAATTCAAATAAGGACCTAACTATATCTAAAAGAATCTAAAATTTTATGAAATTTATCTTGAATTCTAGTAATTAATTAATTAATTTTAAATTATATCCAAATAAGCCATACTCTATTTAAAAATAATCAAATTAAAAATTAAGATTTAATTATGGTTTTAATCTAAGTAAAGTATTAATTTTAGGACTACATTGCACTAATTAAAACCTATAAATAAATTTAATTGATTTAAAACTACACCCAAATAAGCCATGATTATATTTTAAATCAATTAAATTAATTTAAGAGCTAATTCTAAAATTGTTAACTACCTATGGACCTAATTCAAAATTTTCTTCTACCAAACCGATCGAATCACCACATTCAAACCTTATTCTCTCTCAATTATCCCCGAAAAACAAAATATCCAAATTCAATTCTCATCTTCCAAACGGATGGAATCACCACATTCAAACCTTATTCTTCATTTGTTATTCCCCAAATCAACCCCCAGATCCAAAAAAAAAAACTCATAATCTCAATCTAAACATGTTTTTCCGATTGAACCAAAAAAACCTCAAGAACACAATACCATTGTTCATCTCTTCTTTTATTTCGACCCAAACAAACATAAAACATCTTCTTATTCCTTGTTTTTTTAGATGGAAATAACCTATCCCCAAGAACACTCCCCCAAAACAAAACCGAGTGTTCTTCATTCCTAGATCTAAATCGCATAACACAAGAGTGTTCTTCCCTTGTTTCCCAAAGCCTAACTACCCGAAAAGGACTCTTTTCAACTCCGACCTTCCACTCTACCTTCGACCATAGCTAGCATCTCCGCCTACACCTCCGTCCACGACATATCTATCTCTAATTATCATGTTTCGAGCCAAAAGAAAAGATAAAACATCCGATTTCCCCTATTTTAAAAAAAAAAATCTCAACTATTTTTTTTAAGATCTAATACTAACAACTCTTCTTTTTACAGGAAATGAATAACGAAAGGGGGCTACCTCAGATCTCCTAGTCGAGTAGTTTTCATCACTAGATTGATTTCCGGCGTTGCTTCAACTGCTCTGGTCTAGATCTCTAGTGACTCTTCTCATTCACGGTGACTTTTCAAATTCCCAGTTAGCTTTCTCGTTCCTCTTTAATGTTGTATTTTTTAAATTTTCCTGATATTTTTGCCTTGATTTAATTCAGTATTGAATGTCCCTTTAATGGTATTCTCTTCCTTATTTCTATGCCTGAGAATGATGATGTATATTGTTGATGTCACTAGGATTCAAAATTTGTGGGCTTTTTCATATTCGGCCTCTTTTGTTAGATTATTACCGATAATCTTCTCTCTTTTGTTTTTGCCTATTTGGTGACGTTTTGGCTCGGGATTGGTCTTGGTGGCTAAGGTGGACGAATGAAGGTTTCTGGTTGGTGATTGCTGTGTCATGGGTGCGTGGGGTCGAAAGCCACGCACCCTCAGATGATTCTAGAACGTCTATAATAGCTGGTGACAATTGTATGTATAACACTCCAACTTGGTCCCGAAGAAAATTGGGTCAGGAATACAAAAAATAGAGAATCAGAAAATCAAATTATATCAAATCATCTCAAAACAAATACAAAACATACATAATATTAGAGCAAATAAATCAATTATCATAGGACATAATTTAATTAAGTCTTATTTTAGACAAAAAGGACTATTTTATAAAGCTTTCAAAGTTTAAGTACTAAAGTGTACTTTTTAAAAAAATTGAGGATCTTTTAAAATATTCAATTTAATGTCTAAATATACTCTTAAACATATCAAAATTATGAACTTCAAAAGAAATAGAAATCAGTTCTAACATCAATTGGTCAAGATACAACTTAAGACTAAATTACAAAATTTTCAAACTTTAAGGGATTGATCCCTTATTGTATAAATTCATGAGAGGTAATTTTGTTTAGCTACTAGATTCTAAGGGATCGATCCTTTTTATAAGGGATTGAGTCGTTATGCTAAAAACCTCGAAAGAGTATTATGTGACATAAAGAACCAAATTTATTCCTAAACATCATATTCATTACAAAAAGTAAGCACCAAGCATTTATACTCACATTTCAAGCACGAATTCGAACAAAATTACCAAACGTAACCTTGTCATGCATAATCACATTACATACTTACCTTACTACATTCATCCCACAAACATCATTTCACCTTATTTAACATGTATAACATATAAGCATAAACTTATGATAGTTTCATCTTACCTTATAATATCTTTACTTATACTATCACCAAAGCAAGCATATTAACTAGTAACAAAAGACATCATATTCAACAAATACAAAATCCATGCCTAAGTCATATGCCACCAACTAGGAGTATATCAAAAGTAAGTACATTACACAAAATGCGCTGGTGACTTACGACTTCCCAGCACGATCAACAATTACAAAGTCTTTTTACCTGAAATGCATGAAATGAAACAAGATGAGCTTATATAACTTAGTAAGACAGTTGATACATAATGACATATAGAGGAAGACCAAATACATGATTGAGCATAATGGCTTATTTCATATTCATGTTACTAACATAGTTCATAAGCATAATACATAAGAATTGTTCATAAACATGACACATAAGCATAGTTCATATGATTTAGTATAATTTCAATTAGTTTTCTTGGATAAGCGAATTTTCAACCAACTATCGCCACATAAACTGAGAATGGTCAACCCTCCAACGGTCGCCAATGACCAATATAACATCCCTCCTATAGTCGTCTGAAAGGATCGTAATCCATTGGGTCGTAACCCACTCTACATATGAGTTCAATGAATTTTGTGGCACACCAATTGTATCCCAAGTTATTTTGTATCCAAAGATTCCATAATTTATTTTCAGAGTTGTACAATAAATTCCATAGGATCATAAACATAGCTTAATCAAAGTTGAGCTTTAAGCTCCATGTCATAGCATAGCAAAGATCAAATTACATTTGAGCTAAAAGCTCTATGTCATAGCATTGTAAAACTCAAATCATATTTGAGCTAAAAGCTCCATGTTATAGCATATATCATAATTGTATCATATCTATGTCATCATTTATTCACCATAACATATCACAGAAATAAAGCAAATGCATTCGGGATAGCACGGAGCCAATCCCGATACTCTAACCACACTCACCAAAACTTCTGAAGTTAAGATTGCTCCCGAATCACAATCTTGATTGGTGGATTTAACTTTTCTTTTTGGAATTGATGATTCTTTGACATTGAATTAACCTAAACAAGAATTTGACATTGAATTCATCAATTTTATATTCAAAGTACTTGAAATATAGAAACTACACAACTTGACATATCTAAACTTTAAAGTTTTAGGCTTTAGGGTTTTCACAACCTAAAATTTATGGAAAATTCATTACTGAACGTAAAATTTATTCTAGTTTCTTTAGAAAACCCAAATTATTCAAAATCATAAACCTTGAGAATTTACTTATGAACAATCTAAACCCAAACTTAATGAAAATAATACTAATGGATAGCTAAAAGCATGGGCTTGCCAAAAGTATAATCAATTTGAATAATTGGTGATCAATTTACAAAAATTCCAAATCCAACTTTGAAGTTCTTGAAGGTTTAACAATGATGGAAAGATGAAATAAGGAAGACGATAACTGTTGCTTCTTTCTTATCCATTTGTGGGATTAATTCCCCAATATCTTTTTTTTTCTTCTTTTTTTAATCAAAATTATTATCTTGAAGATATATAGGTGATGAGTCATTAAGTAGTGGTGAAATCACCAATCAAATCGTTACATTTCCCACCGTATGGTCTATAGTCACCCAACTTCATTTTCTTTTCGATTTGGTCCTTTACTCAATAATACTTAAAAATTCAAATTTGATATTCTAAAATTAATCTAACCAAATGTTTAAATGGCTAATCTTAGCAGTCGAAAAATAATTTTTGATCATCAAAATATAATTAATTATTAAATCAATTTTAGGGGTGTTGCAATTCTCCCTTAAGAAAAAATTATCCTCAGATTTACCTGAATTGAAAAGCCGCCCCAAAAATTTTCTAATTTTAAACTCTAGAAATTGAGAATTTAAATATGAAATCCTAATTAAAAAATTCAGAAATTAATTGAAATTTAAATGAGTTTAATGACTTTTTTATAAACAAATTTGTATCACGTGCCTATTTTGTGAACCATAAAATGTCAAAGACTTACCTTATAATATATCCAAAAAAATTGTGTATTTAAATCTATCAAACCCTTTCTTTCCCCTAACTTTCTCTTCTGCAGTAAATCTCACCCACATAATTCTTACTCTCGATCAAAACCCACATCTCAGTTTTCCTTCACCCTTCGCCGATTTTGAAAGAATAGCGTGAATCTATTTGAACCACCCTTGCCTTGGAACAAGCAACTGGTACCTTCTCCCAGTTTATTACCAAACTTAAATTCGTTAGCTCAAATTCATGCTTTTAATTTTTATTAGTTTAATTTATTATAAGTTATTGGTGTTGCTATCATTATTTTATAACAAAGATTCTTATTATATATACACAAGAAGGGGCGGAGCCAAGAAATTTAATTTAGGGTGTCATAATTTAATTTTTTTACAAATAAATAATTTTAAGTAAGTGGGAACAAATAATGAGTATTAATTTTCTTTTATAGGGTGTTGATTTTCTTTCAGAGGTGTTAATATTTATTTAAAATTGTATTAATTTTATTTTTAATAATATTTTATATTAAATTTATAGAGATTTTTTTTCTCCAAAATTTTTTTGGCTGTCATGCCTATATTCATAAGCTGGCTCTGCCTACACAAGTTAATCCTATCTTAGTACGTGTAAACTGCTAATCATATTGTTTTTCGTATGCCTTGTGTAATACCCAAAATTTACTAAGTTGATTAAGGGTCATTTAGTACTAAGATAATAGCTTAAAAGCTAACTTAGTGACTAAATTGACAAAAATGCGAAAGTTGGAATTTCTTTAATTATGGGTTTTGGAAAGGAAATTTCTAAGGTTTAAAGGTCTCATGTGATAGATAGTGAATTGAATAGTGTATTCTTAAAGTTTGGCTGAATTCCAAGGAAAATTGGAATGGAAATTGAAGTTTAAAAAGGTAGTGACCAAAATGTAAATTTTGAAAATTTTATGGCTAAAGTATAAACTTTGGAAAAGTTTGAGGACTAAAGTTGTAATTTCCCAAAAGTTAAGGTTTTTATTTCATAAATAAAAAGATCACCTAAGGGTGTGAATCAAATGCGGAATTATTGGTTCGATTTGATACTTCGATTATTGGGAAAATCACAGTTAAAGTTTAAGTGGAATTCGGATACTCGGATCGAACTGAAAAATTTTGAAATTTTGTCATATGATAGAGAAAGGTTATAAAAGTTATTTCCAAGTGTTGGAGATATTTTTAGTTTGATTCAAGATGAATTCTACAAATTATTTTTGAGTAAAAGATTATTTATCAGTATATTGGATCAAATGGAAATTTTGGAGACTGATACAAAAGCTATGGAAAAGTCATAAAATGTTATTTTAAGAATATTTTGTTATGGTTGGTTGAATTCTAACTAGATTTAGTTAGATTGTAATGGAATGGCAATTTGGAAACAAACTAGTAAATAAAGACTAGTTGGAGGGCAAATTGGTCATTTGGCCCCAATGGCAATTTTGAAATATTTAAAAATTTATAAGGGCAATTTTGGAAATATAAAATGGAAGATTAAATCTTGGCCCTTGATTGATGATAAAATCAATCTCAACCATTGGATAAAAAGGGCAAAATTGTAATTTTACTATTAAATGAATTTAATATTCATTTAACAGATATATGTGTAAAATAGTGGTGAAAAGATTGTTCATCTTTTCCAGCCAAAATGTGAGGGCTAGGGAAAGAAAGAGAAAAATTTTCCAAGCTCGATTCAAGCTCTGAAACTCGGTTTTCAGGTAATATCTTCAACTACAAAGTTGTTCTACTCTTCAGCCTCTATCTTTTGATATCAATAATTCATGGAATCCATGCTTGATTGATGAGAATTTACATGAGAAAGAAATTAGGGATTATGGATCAAATTGGGGCTTTTGAGATTTTATGATTCCATGATTGAATTCAAGTTGAAATCAAGCTAGTGTGATGTTAAAGTCATGATATTGAGTTGGGATTTAATTTTCACATGTTTTGATTAATATGAAGATGATTAGGGTTTATGGATTCAAGTTTACTTTAGGGTTTGCGATGTTGAAATAATGATCTAATAAGCTTGAATTGTTGTTTGGAAGCAAAATCCTAAGTTAAATTGTGTAGGGACCATTTCGGCAACTTGAAAAGTTGAAGTACCAAATCTGAATTTTTAGAATTTGGAGTGTATTTATGTTATTAATAATGTTAGAGATAAGAAAATGAAGTTAGAATGTCAAATTGATGTTGAATTGAATTAGTGGCCATTTTGACAATTTGTCAAAGTTAAGTGACCAAATTGAAATTGAAGTTTTGTATGGGAGTTAAATCTTATTTTTAGTTGTAATGATGGAATTAAGGTAGTAATGTTGAATTGAGGACTAAATTGTAAAGTTAAGAAGCTTGAATCCTCATCTTTGCATTTTAGTGACTATTTCGGTAAATAAGGAAAATTAGAGAGAATTATTGTGAATAATTATCTGGTGAAGAATGTGATGAGTTGGTGGTTTAAAGCTAGTGATTGGACTAAATTGAAAAGTAGAGAAATAAGGAGAAGTTAGTATAAAAGTTGAAGTTGTTTATGGAAGCTGTGTAGAAAAACTGGTTTATGGCAGTAATTTTGAAAATTCACCATAAATTCTACAAAAATGGTTAGAAGGTGAATTTTATACCGGTGTAAAGATTTGTTCGTCTAGTTTTGTGTCCAACAAATGGAAACTGATTTTGAGTTCCGAGTAAAAAGATATGAATTTTTAAGTGGTGAAAGGTCAGAAAACAATATAGCAGGCTATTCCGAAATTCAATACTAGAAATTGACTTTGAAAATTCGCCATAAATCGTACAAGTTGAATTTGAGATATTAATTTATATGGTTGAAAATATTATTGAATCTAGTTTCTTTTAAAGTAGCGGAATCGAATTACGAGTTATAGATTATTTTATAGATATATTTCTTTGCAGGTACTGCAAACTGCCAGAAAATGAGAATTGATACACTTTGTATCTAAGGTTGATTAGTAAGCTTGAAAAGGGGTCATGGAAGTTCAAATTGGTCACTAAGGACCATAATGAGTTTTTGAAAAATACAAGGAAGGAAAGAAACTTTTTGGAGATTTTGTATTCGAATGATTATAATGGACAATATGTCTAAGATATTATTAGATTGGGATTTAACAAATATTTTACTTATTTGAATTATGAAGTTAAGTTCGAATCAAGGGAGGTTCAAGGTATAATGAAGGAAAGGATCAAAAAGGACTTAGTGAGGCATACTAATACATGGCACAGGTGAGTGCAATGCATACATAACATTATACATGGATGTTTTATACATCACCGACAAGACTTGTGATGAGTCTACTTGGTTTATATATTGTCATATTAATTATGTCATTGATCATATATTTGACATACTTTAAATATGTCAAAGGTTGAAAATAAATGCATTGATCACTAGTTATTGATGATGGTTTACTATTAATGTTATTCGGTTATGAGCCGCTTCATGTTAATATAAATTCATATACATTGCCATGGATGACATATTTGATGATATAAAGCCCAAGTATGATATAGAGGTTCAAAGGTATAGTTGGCTAGCCATAGAGTCATAAACAACTGTATAAATATTCTAATCACTTCGGTGCAATATTCATAAATACTCATTGAGGGTATACTCATGCAAGGTTTAGGTATATAGAAGCACTTAGGGTGTTAAGCACTACGGTGCAATTTTATTAATACTCAATGAGGGTATACTCATGCAAGGTTTGGGTATACGGAAGCACTTAGGGTGTTAAGCACTACGATGCAAATAATATACATACTCAAGAAAGGTTGGGTATGAGGGGATAACTCGTGTACATAGAATCTCTTAATTTGATACCTTGGGCTAAATAAATTGAAAAGAATAAAAAAGAAACAGGAAGATAAACTTGAAAGCTTGCAGATAGAAATGGAAAAAGGTATTGGTAAGCATTGAAAACTTACGGATGGAAATGGCAACAGTATTGGTAAGATCTAATCTTATCACTTGGATATACATATTTGTTTATGTTAACGGGCATGTAATGGTAAGGTAATCATATGCATTGTTAATCATTAATATTGATATTATGACAATTGCACTTGAATTTGAAATTATTGCCCCACTAAGTAAATACTTAGCGTGTAACTGTTTTACACGTAGGAAAGAAGAAATGGTTGTAGTAAGGAGCATATACGGACATCATCAATCAATAATAGGTACATCAGTATCAGTAAAATATCTTTTGATACTGTTTGATATTTACTAGTTGGCATGTATATTAAAAGAGTATACATGCTTTGATAGAATTTGTATTTTATTTGGTATCTGGATGAATTTTAAATCAGGCAGTTTTATTAATTATATTAAGACAAATTAAATTGATAAGTTGCTGCCTGAAAATAAACTCAATTTGAAGATGAAAATATTATTTTTAAACTTTACGTGAATAATTAGATTTGTAAATAAAAACTAAATGCATTGTAATATTTTTTAAAGAAACAAAATTTATTGAATTACAAATGTAGAGGGTTTTATGAATGTTTTGTGATACCTCTAACTCGTATTCAGTGTTGGATACGGGAAAAGGGGTGTTACATTTATTGGTATTAGAGCTACATGTTTAGCTGATTCTTGGCTTAAATGGAAATGGGTTTATGTTAAAAAGAGTATACATGCCACTAGGATATCAATATTACTGATATGATGTTTTTATGATCTGATTGATGTTGCTCCTTACTAATGTAAATTGGGAGGAATTATAAGAAATATTTGAGCCAAGAAAACGTGATGAACTGGTAAATTGGAAGCTTTGGAAGGAATCAAGAGTAGTAACAATAAGGTTAATGATATCTCTTCGGATAAGTCGAAACAAGAAAGGGGCACTGGTACAACAAGAAGTGCCTGTGCCGGATTAAGGAACTGAAAAGTTCGAAAATACCTGAATTGAAAGGAAAAACAGATTAAGGTCCAGTGATTTTTTATTTATAACTGAATAATCTAAGGATTGCACTGGGTGGATTCCACTATTTGGATACCGAGAAATTGGATGGAGCTGTTTTGTTGCTCCGAGATTTAAGCTGGATTAGAAAACCATCTGAATTTGCTTCATAGCCAGAATTGCACATATCAGTCCGAGTTTATAACATCATGACTGATAAAGATTGGGATGATTCAAAAATCATAGAGGGTACATCTCATCTTTTTGGAAAAACTTGTATTGATGTTGATGGGTCCTAGCTTTACACATTCGTATATAAGTACGAAGTTGAGTAGTGAACGAGATATCCTTTTAGAACCCATTTCAAGTAATATAGCGGTCACAAATTTGTTGGGTTGTAATGTAAGGGCGAGCTGAACATGTGGAATTGCTCGAAAAAAACATAAGAAATAGAGTTCCCGATAAACTTAATGGAATTATCTTTCGAGGAGTTTAAGATGATTGTGGGCATGAATTGGTTACCTTACTATCAGGACATTATGAATTGTCGCATAAAGCGATTAGTATTGAAAAACACGGAAGTTACAAAAATAGTAGTAGTTGATAAAAGGGTAAATCTCTTATCCGATGTAATTTCAGTTGTTTTATTAAGGAAATTGTTGTTATAAGGTTGTTAAGTTTTCTTAGCAAATGTAGTGGATACTCGGGTTGTTGAAGTTAGATTAGAAAATAACTCGACTGTCCAAAAATATCTGGATGTATTCCCAGATAGGTTACTCGGAATTACCTCTAGATTGAGAGGTGAAATTCAAAATAAAGTTGTTACCAGGCATTGTGCCTAAATTAATGGCCCCGTATAAAATGGCTTCGTCCGAACTTCGAGATTTAAAGGTACAATTGCAGGGAATGTTAGGTCAATGTTTTATAAAGCCATGTGTGTCATCTTGGGGGCGCACCATTGTTAATTGTGAAAGAGAAAGACTGATTTCCATCAGCTCGAGAAAGTAATAGTAAAGAATAAATATCTTCTTTCGAAGACTGGTGATCTTTTGATCAGTTAAAAAAAGATCAAGGAAGAAGAAATTCTAAAGACAGTTTTTTGAACTCGGTATGAATACTATGACTTCGTGATGATACCAACGACATTTATAAGCCTAATGAACCAAGTATTCTAATTTTCCTTGGACCAATTTTTGGGAGAGTTCATTGAGTATATTTTGGTCTATTCGACGAAAAAAGAAAGAACAAGATGCCTATTTTTGCATTGTTCTTCAGACCTTTCAAGAAAAGAAGCAATATGCTAATTTGCTAAAGTGTGAATTTGGTTGTCAAAAGCTGTTTTATTAGTTGTATGGATTTGGCAGTGGGAATAAGAGTAGACCCCAAGAAATTACAAATTATAGTTGAATGGAAACCTTTGAAGAATGTTTTAGAGGCTCAGAATTTCTTGATGATTGCCTCCTCATTGACCAAGCTATTGAGGAAAAAAATGTCATTCAGTTGAATAGATCAATGATAAGAAATCTTTGAGACATTAAGGAGATCTTAATAGGAGCCACAGTACTAGTACAACTAGAATCGGGTAAAGATTATGTGGTGTATAGTGATGCTTCTCATTACGGTTTGGGATGCATACTTATGCAAGAAGGAAAAGTAATGCTCTATGCTTGAGACAACTTAAGATATATGAGAGAAATTATCTTATTTAAGATTTGGATCTAGCAATGGTTGTAGTTGCTTTAAAAGATGTAGCATCATTATCTATACAATGAACGATGCTATTTTTATATAGGTTATAAAAGTTTAAAGTTTATGCTTACTAAAGAAGAGTTAAACTTGACGCAAAGAAGTTGGACTGATCTTTTTAAGAATTATGATCTGGTCATTGACTATCATCCAGAAAAAGCTAATGTGATAGCTAATGCTCTCAGTCGAAAGACAATTGTTGCCTTAAGAGCTATGAATACAAGATTGGCATTAAAAGAAGATGGTGTTTTGATTGTCAAGTTAAGAATAAAATTTACTATATTGGATTAAATAAGATATCTTTAAAGAAAGGATGAGAAATGTTCTCAAAGTTCAAACAAGTGGAAAAGAGTGAAATTAAAAACTTGGAAGTTAGGTTTGATAGATATTTAATGTAAAGTTAAGGATAAAGTATTCCGTAAAAGTTTCACCTTGGAAGAAGGTGTTATGGTTTAGACAAAAAGAAAGTTAAGTTCAAAATTTATTGGGTTATAAGAATTTGTGAAAGGAGTTAGTCTGTAGTTAAGCTTAATAGTTAGATTTATCTTTGGAAATTAATAAGATTCATAATGTATCGATGCTCTGGAAATATTGATTAGACCTCTCACTTGTTGTTACTTCGGAGAAAATAGAGATTTAGTCAGATTTAAACTATGAAAAAGAATTAGTAAAGATCCTAGCACACGGAGTTAAAGAACTAAGAAAAAAATACAATATCGTTTGTCAAAGTTCTTTGACAAAAATCATAAGATTAAAGAAACGACTTGAGAGAAATAAGAAGAAAATATGAGAAAATAGTTTCCTCACCTTTTGAAACCAAGTACGTATTGAAAAATTTGAGGATGAATTTTCTTAAGGGGGAGAGAAATGTAATACCCCAAAATTTACTAAGTTGATTAAGGGTCATTTGGTACTAAGATAATAGCTTAAAAGCTAACTTAGTGACTAAAATGACAAAAATGCAAAAGTTGGAATTTCTTTAATTATGGGTTTTGGAAAGGAAATTTATAAGGTTTAAAAGTCTCATGTGATAGATAGTGAATTGAATAAGGTATTTTTAAAGTTTGGTTGAATTCCAAGAAAAATTGGAATGGAAATTGAAGTTTAAAAAGGTAGTGACCAAAATGTAAATTATGAAAATTTTATGGCTAAAGTATAAATTTTGGAAAAGTTTAGGGACTAAAGTTGTAATTTCCCAAAAGTTAAGGTTTTTATTTCATAAATAAAAAGATCACCTAAGGGTGTGAATTGAATGCAGAATTATTGGTTTGATATGATACTTCGATTAGTAGGAAAATCGTAGTTAAAGTTTAAGTGGAATTCGGATACCCAGATCGAACTAGAAAATTTTGAAATTTTGTCAAATGATAGAGAGAGGTTATAAAAGTCATTTACAAGTGTTGGAAATATTTTTAGTTTGATTCGAGATGAATCCTACAGTTTATTTCTGAGTAAAGGATTATTTATCGGTATATTGGATCGAATGGAAATTTTGGAGACTGATCCAAAAGCTATGGAAAAGTCATAAAATGTTATTTTAAGAATATTTTATTATGGTTGGTTGAATTCTACCTAGATTTAGTTAGATTGTAATGGAATGGCAATTTGGAAACAAACTAGTAAATAAAGACTAGTTGGAGGGCAAATTGGTCATTTGGCCCCAATGGCAATTTTGAACTATTTAAAAAATTGTAAGGGAAATTTTGGAAAGAGAAAATGGAAGATTAAATCTTGGCCCTTTATTGATGATAAAATCAATCTCAACCATTGGATAAAAAGGGCAAAATTGTAATTTCACTATTAAATGAATTAAATTCATTTAAGAGATATATGTACACACCCTTAACGTACTCGTAGACCGAATATACATTAAAGATGTTACGAAATCGTTTAAAGAAATCCTGACTTATAATAATTTTTTATACATATAAATCTTGTCTTTATTAATTTAACTCTTTTCTCGATTTTCTTGAAATCATAACTTATGTGTAGTTGGCTAATTTCAACCCTAAATTAGTTTGTAAAACATATTAGTCAGTTATTAAAATGATAATGCAATTCGGGGTGAATAATAGGTTCATTGCTTGGGCCCTTTCTTGATTTTAAAATCTTTATGCGATTACCGATAAATAAAATTTAAACTGATTAAACACGTTTTACTACCTTTTTAAGCTTATCGATTTTTCATATTAACAAAGTAAGCTTCCTTTCTATTTTAGTTTATGCTTTCATATTACTAATACCTTATCTTGCCTTATCCATATATGATTCATCTTTATAACTAATCAATTATCTATCGTTTAATCTAATTTAATGCATCATATACTACCAGCAGATAAATAATTACATGCCCACTAGAAACTATCATAAGCTATATTATCTTACTGATGTTGTGTAGATTGAGCTTGATCAGCAAGCTCGGCTCCTCTTCAAGTGCTCTAACTTAACCTACTCGTGAAACAATCACACGCTAAGTATGAAACTTAGTGAGACAATAATTCTTAATAGAGTGCAATATTGACATAAATATCAATTTAAATGATTAATAATGCATATAATCACCTTACCATTTTTTATGTGTATAAACATAAATAATTTCATATGTAACAGCATATATCAAAGTGATAACATTAGATCTTACCGATACCGTTGCCATTTCCATCTGTAAGCTTTCAAGCTTATCATCATGTTCCTTTGATTCATTTTACTCATTTAGCCCAAGAATTTTAAATAGAGAGAAACTTAAGTATACGAGATCGATACTCCCAGAGTGCTAGTCACCGAAGTGACGATAAACATATAGACACATAAAGTGTCAGTAACATATAGACACATAAGTGTCGGTAACATATAGATCCGAAGATCGGTGTGTAGCTACACGCAGTCCTTGACTGCTAGACCTCTAATGGCATGCCACCATACTGTAACTCTTGGGCAATAAATCAATTTCATTATCTTTCCTTATATCCTTCTGTAGATGGTAAACAACTTATTTCATCAATGGCAACATATATCAATATATAAATATCAACGTTTCAACTTACCAATATAAATAATCAAGTGATCAATGCATTTTATATTCCACTCCTTGACATATTCGTATATGTCAATCATATGCTCATTGACATAAATATTATAACAATAAAAATTAGGGTAGGCTCATCGAAAGCCATCCCAATCATGTATAAAATATCAATGTAGTATGACATGTATGCAATTGCACTCACCTGGGCCATTTATTAGCTTGTCTCAGTAAGCTCTACTCGATCCTTTCCTTCATAATACCACGAACCCTCTTTTGATTCAGATCAAACTTTATAAATATAAATAACAATTGTTAGATTCAAATCTAACAATATTTTAAATATGCTATCAAACTTAATCATTCGAATATACAGAATTTTCCAAAATTTCCTTCCTTCCTTGTATTGCTCGAAAACTCATTATGGTCCTCAGTGACCAATTTGAACTTCCATTAACCCCTTTCAAGCTTACTAATTAACCTTAGATACAAAATATATCAATTCTCATTTTCGGGCAGATTGCACTACCTTCAAAGAAATATTTCTATAAAATAATCTAAAACTTGGAATTTGATTCCATTTGTTCTGAAAGAAACTAGATTCAATAAGATTTTCAACCATATAAATTAATATCCCAAATTCAACTTGTACGATTTATGGCGAATTTTCAAAGTCAATTTCCAGTATTGAATTTCGGAACAGCCTGCTATACTGTTTTCTGACCTTTCACCACTTAAAAATTCATATCTTTTTACTCGGAACTCAAAATTAGTTTCCATTTGTAGGACACAAAACTAAACGAACAAATCTTTTCATCGGTATAAAATTTACCTTCTAAGCATTTTTGTAGAATTTATGGTGAATTTTCAAAGTGCTGCCATAGACCAGTTTTTCTACACAGCTTCCATAAACAGCTTCAACTTTTATACTAACTTCTCCTTATTTCTCTAATTTTCAATTTAGTCCAATCACTAGCTTTAAACCACCAACTCATCACATCCTTCACCAAATAATTATTCACAATAATTCTCCCTAATTTTCCTTATTTACCGAAATAGTCACTAAAATGCAAAGATAAGAATTCAAGCTTCTTAACTTTGAAATTTAGTCCTCAATTCAACATTATTACCTTAATTCTTTCGTTACAACTAAAAATCAGATTTAGCCCCCATACAAAACTTCAATTTCAATTTGGTCACTTAACTTTGACAATTTTGTCAAAATGGTCACTAATTCGGTTCAACATCAATTTAACATTCTAACTTCAATTTCATGTCTCTAAAATCATTAATAACATAAAATCACACCAAAATCATAAAAATCAGATTTGGTCCTCTAACTTTTAAACTTGCTGAAATGGTCCCTATACATTTAGCTTAGAGTTTTGCTTCCAAATAACAATTCAAGCTTACTAGATCATTAATTTAACATTACAAACCCTAAATTAAACTTGAATCCATAAACCCTAATCATCTTCATAATAATCAAAACATGTAGAACTTAAATCCTAACTAAATATACATTAAAGATGTTACGGAGTCGTTTAAAGAAATCATGATTTATAATATTTTTTTATACATATAAATCTTGTCTTGATTAATTTAACTCTTTTCTCGATTTTCTTGAAATCATAACTTATGTGTAGTTGGCTAATTTTGACCCTGAATTAGTTTGTAAAACATATTAGTTAGTTATTAAAATGATAATGCAATTCGGGGTGAAAAATAGGTTCACTGCTTAGGCCCTTTCTTGATTTTAAAATCTTTATGCGATTACCGGTAAATAAAATTTAAACCGATTAAACACGTTTTACTACCTTTTTAAGCTTATCAATTATTCATATTAACAAAGTAAGCTTCCTTTCTACTTTAGTTTATGCTTTCATATTACTAATACCTTATCTTGCTTTATTCATATATGATTCATCTTTAGAACTGATCAATTATCTATTGTTTAATCTAATTTAATGCATCATATACTGCCAGCAGATAAATAATTACATGCCCACTAGAAATTATCATAAGCTAGATTATCTTACTGATGTTGTACAGATTGAAGCTTGATCAACAAGTTCGACTCCTCTTCAAGTGCTCCAACTTAACCTACGTGTGAAACAATCACACGCTAAGTATGAAACTTAGTGAGGCAATAACTCTTAATAGAGGGCAATATTCACATAAATATCAATTTAAATGATTAATAATGCATATAACCACCTTACCATTTTTTATGCGTATAAACATAAATAATTTTGTATGTAACAGCATATATCAAAGTGATAAGATTAGATCTTACCGATACTGTTGCCATTTCCATCTGTAGGCTTTCAAGCTTATCATCATGTTCCTTTTATTCATTTTACTCATTTGATGATGGGTTACCATTAATGTTATTTGGTTATGAGCCGCTTCATGTTAATATAAATTGATATACATTGCCATGGATGAAATATTTGATGATATAAAACCCAAGTATGATATAGAGGTTCAAAGGTATAGTTGGCTAGCCATAGAGTCATAAACAGTTGTATAAATATTCTAAGCACTTCGGTGCAATATTCATAAATACTCATTGAGGGTATACTCATGTAAGGTTTGGGTATACGGAAGCACTTAGGGTGTTAAGCACTACGGTGCAATTTTATTAATACTCAATGAGGGTATACTCATGCAAGGTTTGGGTATACGAAAACACTTAGGGTGCTAAGCACTACGGTGCAAATAATATACATACTCAAGAAAGGTTGGGTATGAGGGGATGACTCGTGTACATAGAATCTCTTAATTCGATACCTTGGGCTAAATAAATTGAAAAGAATCAAAAAGAAACAGGAAGATAAACTTGAAAGCTTGCAGATAGAAATGGAAAAAGGTATTGGTAAGCATTGAAAGCTTACAGATGGAAATGGAAACAATATTGGTAAGATCTAATCTTATCACTTTGATATACATATTTATTTATGTTAATGGGCATGTAATGGTAAGGTAATCATATGCATTGTTAATCATTAATATTGATATTATGACATTTGCACTTGAATTTGAAATTATTGCCTCACTAAGTAAATACTTAGCGTGTAACTGTTTTACACGTAGGAAAGAAAAAATGGTTGGAGTAAGGAGCATATACGGACATCATCAATCAATAACAGGTACATCAGTATCAGTAAGATATCTTTTGATACTGTTTGATATTTACTAGTTGGCATGTATATTAAAAGGGTATGCCTACTATGATAGAATTTGTATTTTATTTGGTATCTGGATGAATTTTAAATCAGGCAGTTTTATTAATTATATCAAGGCAAATTAAATTGATAAGTTGCTGCCTGAAAATAAACTCGATTTGAAGATGAAAATATTATTTTTAAACTTTACGCAAATAACTAGATTTGTAAATAAAAACTAAATACATTGTAATATTTTTTTTAAAGAAACAAAATTTACCGAATTACAAATGTAGAGGGTTTTACGAATGTTTTGTGATACCTCTGACTCGTATTAAGTGTTGGATACGGGAAAAGGGGTGTTACATCTTGCGTTATTATATATATATTAATGTTTTTTTTGTTTTCATAATATCATACGTGTATGTATATATATGATTTAATAATTAAGCGATTACTACTCTCTCCGTCTCATTCAATATATTCGGTATTGACTTTTTTGGGTTAATTTTTTTTTTAACTTTAACTCATTATTACTTTAGATTTATTATTAATAAAAATGTGAAAAATATGTTTTAAAAACTTTCAATCAAGTAGTTTAAAAATATATATTTTATAAAATTTAATTAATTAAAATATTTAAAATAATTATGGTCAAAGTTAAAAAAAATAACTTTTAAAAAAATTAATATTGGACATATTGAGTGGGAAAGAAGGAGTACATGATAGAATTATAGAAGTTATCGTGACCCGAATTGCTAATCCGATTTATAGTTCGTCTAGAATCGACCTGATCCGACCTGTTAAACTTTGAGAATTTATTATTGGATTGTGATTAAGATTATTGTTGTGATTAAGGTGATCATTACTCTTCGGATCGTGAGTCTGATGAACTACCACCTCCTTCTCCCGTTCGAACCGTCTCTGCACATACTACGAGATCTACACGTGAGTAATATTTGGATTAGTGTTTGTGATATTTAGTTTGGTGGTATAGTGATAGATTTTTGATGTAGAGTTTGATATCGTAGGTTCCGATTCAGCTAGGCCCAGTGCTAGACTTGAACGTGAGAGACATTCTTCTCGACGTTAGAGCTATTGCTGCTTGAGGTGTGTTTCTTACGGTGCTACATACATATTTTCTATGAGTTGGTATTTTAAACCTTATGTAATTATTTATATGCATTATTGCTTGTATGGTTGACATTGCATGTATACGATTTCAGAATGTGTTTTAATTATGACTTATTTAACATTTGATTTATGAAACATCGGATTTACATAACCATGATTTATGGATTTATGGACTATGATTTATGAAGTATGTTTATGGAATATCTGATCTATGGAACTGTGTTTATGAAATTTGAGTTTTAAGAACCATATATGTATGAGCTTGGGTTGAGATTTGTACGGGGAAGGTCAGTGGCTTCATCCTTCAGGCTGAATTCTACTTCGGATGACAGACGTAGCGAGGAGCTTACGAGAACCTTCCTCATCTTTGGCAGACGTAGATGGATGCATTACATTATGCTTGTGATATTGTACCATTTGTGTTAAGTTTTTAAAGGATTTTAAGGAAAAAATACCATGCTTAATGATTATAGTTTTCTTGCACTTTAGAGATGCACTAAGCTCTTTAGCTTACTCCTCTTAGTTTTTCTTTCAGATTTACACAGAGACATAGGCGTTACGGTACTTGGAGGATCTCTTCATTTTTAGTCCCCATATTTTAGTTATCAGTATGAACTATTTTTCAGTTACTCAGACATTTTTATTATTTTGGAATTATTATGTAATTTTTGACTTTGAACTGTTATTATTTGGGATTACTATTTTAGCATGCATTTACGAGGTTATTTTTAGATATTTTATCAAACTATTGGAACAATGTTTATATGACCGTGTTTTATAATAAATAAGATTTTATTGAGTTTGTTTACTTTTAATTATTTTGAATTTTAAAATATTTAAATCAAATATCGTTTTCTTGAGGGACAAGTTTTCAATGGGACTTCCTAAATTCGGTCCATTTCTTCTAGGCTGGGTTTAGGGGGTTAGATTTATTGGTATCAAAGTCAGGTTCAACCCTCGGACTGTGAGGCCCAAATAAAATTTTAAACCAAAAATGATTTTTGCATTCATATTAAATATTTTTTTTGGCAAAATGGGGTTTTCTGATAAATTTATTATTTTATAGAATTAAAGATATATTTTGAATAGAAACTCCAAGTACCAACTCTAATTCTAGGATTATTTCCTTTTATAGATAGATTACTATGCCACCTCGTAGGAGCTTTAGATTAGCAATCGGCCGTGGTCGTGGCCGAGGCCGTACCGCTGTTGCAGAGAGTGATCTACCGTCCCTATTGATTAGACGTAGAACAAGAATGAGATTGGGATGAGCAACTTGAGGACCATGCTGGAGGTGAGGATTCATCTACTCACCAGACTCTGAGTGGAGATCCATACGACTCTGGGGATAGTGAGATGGTTGGTATGGATAATGCTATAGTGAATCGAGCGTTGCTTTGTTACCTCCGTTAGTCAAAGGGCATGAGGAAACCTATATTTACTGAGTTCTTGGTTGTCGGGATGACTATGTTTAAGGGTAAGACATGTATAGATCTGACTGATGTAGAGTATTGGCTGAAGAAGCTTCAGTGGTTGTTTTTTAAGATTGAATATCCCGCCGACCGGAAGTTGAGGGCTGATGTATCACTACTGAAGGGTGAAGCCCAAAATTGGTGAGAAGCAAAGGAAAATAATATTCTAGCCAGCCAAATCATATAGGGTAATTTTTACAGTCATTCTGAGATCGATATATAGGACCAGAGTATTTAGCAAAGTGTCGAGATAATTTTATAAACCTAGAGCATAATAACATGACAGTGAATAATTATGAGATAGAGTTTTTGAGGCTGATCTAGTATGCTTCGAGGTTAGTTACCACTAAGAAATAAAAATATGATTGGTTTCTGAAAGAACTATGATTACTGATTAAGAATGGTGTTGCTTTGTATCAAGATACAATGTACAAAGAGATTACTCGTCAGGCTAGGATTGCTGAGCAGATAGAGGCATTCAGTGAACACCAGGGATCTTAAGGTACCGATCAAGCCAAGAAGCAATCGATTGCACCAGTTTAACATAGTTAGGAGAATCAGTCTAGAAAGAGGGCTAGAGACGAGTTCAACCATCAAGGTTGTTCAAGAGATAAACCTACAGATTATACCGTTCCGACCGCTAGTGTACGTGGTTCAATAGGTTTCTGTCTTTTTCCCATATGATCTTACTATAACAAACAACATAATGGTGAGTGTTGAAAGAAATTGGGAGCATGTTTCTTATATGGTTTTTTAGAGCATTTCCAGAGTGATTGTCTCGTCGCTCATGCTAGTAATCAAGCTCCGACACAGTCTCAAAAATCAGTACAAGCACCATCTAGAGGTATTGGCCAGAATAGGCATGTTGCTTTGGGTAATGCTAATAGAGGTAGACTTGCACAAAGTAATATATCATATTCTAGACGAGTAGGGTTGGTTTATGCAACTAGAGCTCATGAGGGATATGATGATGAGCTAGAGGACATAGTAGGTACATTTCTACTGTTTTTAGTTTTTACTTTTATGTTGAAGGATGGGGAATTCAGAACAAAGAATTTTAAGTTGTGTCATTTAATTTTTGTGATCTATTGCTAATTTTGAAATTTTGAGGATGCAATTTCTTTTGAAGGTGAGAGAGTTTTATGTTCTCACATGGCTTCCTCTAACTTATGACTTCTCCAAAGAACTTTCACCAAGGGAACCGTCTTGTTACGATGCTGCTTAACTTTACGAGAAAAGATTTGAATATGTTCTTCCTTATAAGTTTGATTGGCTTGAATTTCCACTAATTCAAGTTCAGTTACATGCGATAGATCTTATAATACTTACGGAGCATTGATACACGGAAAACATTATGGATTCTACCGAGATCATCCAAAAGTGATAATGATATGCCACAGGTCCAATCTTTTCAATTACTTCAAAGGGCCTAATGAATCGGGACTGGGTTTTCCTTTTCTACCACATCGAATGATCTTTTTCTATGGGGAAACCTTAAGGAATGCTTTCTCCCCAACATAGTACTGGATGTTCCTTCTTTTTAAATCAACATAAGCTTTTTGCCTATCAAAAGCTGCCTTAAGTCTATCATGAATGATCACTTTTTCTTTGATTTCATGAAGTAAATCAGGACCTAAAACTTTACCTTCTCCTAATTCAAACAAATACAGTAGAGTTCGGCATTTTCTTCTATATAAAGCTTCAAAGGGAGTTATTTGAATAGAAGCTTGATAACTATTATTGTATGAAAACTTAACTAGAGGTAAGAATTTCTCCCAAGTACCCTCAAAGTCGATTATGCAGGCTCTGAGCATATCTTCCATAATATGAATCACCCTTTCTGATTGACCATCAATTTGAGGGTGAAAAGTTGTACCAAGATTCACTCTGGTTCCTAGAGCTTCTTGTAAAGTTCTCTAAAATTAAGAACAAATTGGGGATCTTGATATGAGATGATAGATTTAGAAACACCATGTAATCGTATCACTTCTTTGATATACAATTCAGCCAGCTTAGGAAGACCAAAGTCCATTCGAATTAGCAAAAAATGAGCAAATTTTGTAAATTGGTCAACAATCACCCAAATAACATCATTCTTCTTTTGAGTTAGAGGCAATCCATTGATAAAATATATTTAATCCGTTCCTACTTCTATTGAGGTAATTCAATAGTTTGTAAGAGTCTATTGGGAACTCTATGTTCGGCTTTAACTCGTTGAGAAGTTAAGCACTTAGAAACAAATTTGGTAATAGCCTCTTTCATTCCAGGACACCAATATAATTCCTTGAGGTCCTTGTACATATTTATGAATCTCGGATGAATAGAGAATAAACTACTATGAGCTTCCCTGAGGACTTCAACCTTAAGCTCGTCATCATTAGAGATACAAATTCGATTACCGAAATATAGCAAACCTTAAGAGTTAATCGAGAAGTCTAGATACAAATTTCTTTTAAGTTTAACAGTTTTAGCTTTGACTTTCTCGTCAAATTGTTGAAGATCTTTAATCCTCAAAACAATAGTAGGCTGAACTTGAATTTCAGCTATGAACTTATAGTTCTTTCGAAGTCTGAAATGTGCATTTATAGCTTTTGTGGCTACAATGAAAAGGTATAAAAGTGAATTCAAGGTTTAATCAAACTTTAACTTAAGAAATACAAGGTTCAAAAATTACCAATTGATGGTTTGTGGCTGAGTGCATTAGCTACAACATTCCCTTTGTTGGGGTGGTAATCAATAATCAGATCGTAATCCTTCAGAAGTTCTATCCAACAACGTTGGTGAAGATTCAATTCTTTATGGGTTAATACGTACTTCAAGCTCTTATGATTGGTAAATAGATAACATTTTTCTCTATGGAGATAGTGTCGCCAAATCTTTAGAGCAAAGACAACAACCGCAAGTTCAAGGTCATGAGTTGGGTAATTAAGTTCATTTGGCTTAAGTTTTTTAGTAGCATAAGTTATCACTTTGCCTTCTTGCATTAAAAAACATCCTAACCTTATATATGAAGTATCACTATACACGGTAAATTATTTACATTATTCAAGTTGGGTAAGCACTGGTGCATGAGTCAAAGCTTGCTTTAACTGATCAAAGTTTCTTTGTTGTTTTTTAGACCATTCAAAGATAATATATACTTGGAGTAGCTTTGTTGAAGGAGAAGGTAATATAGAGAATCCTTTAACAAATCTCTTATAATATCCAGTTAAACCAAGAAAGCTTCTAACTTCGCCAACATTTTTCGGAGGTCTATAATCAATGATTGTTTGTATTTTCTTCAGATCAAATTGTATACCAGCTGAGGACACCACATGACCAAGAAACGAAACTTTGAAAAGCTATAACTCACATTTACTGAGCGTAGCATACAAGTGCTTATCTCGAAGAGTTTGAGGTACAACTCAGAGATTTTCATTATGCTCATCTTTAGTTTTAGAGCAAATCAAGATGACATCAATAAAGACGACAACAAATTTATCAAGATAGAGCTGAAAGACTCGGTTTATAAGATCTATGATTGCTACCAGAGCATTGGTAAGTTTGAAAGGCATTATTAGGAATTCATAATGACCATATCTTTTTTGGAAAGCTATTTTTGGAACGTCCGATTCTTTCACCTTTATTTGATAATATCCAGAATGAAGATCTATTTTCAAAAACACCGAAGTATCTTTCGATTGATTAAACAAGTCATCAATTCTAGGAAATGGATACTTGTTCTTAATCTTAAGCTTATTAAGCTGGCGGTAATCAATGTAGAGTCGCATTGATCCATCTTTCTTCTTCACAAACAAGACTGGAGCTCCCTAAGGTGAGTAAATAGGTCAGATAAAGCCTCGATCATAAAGGTATTAAAGTTGAACCTTCAATTTTTTCAATTCCACCGGAGCCACTCTATAAGGTGCAATGAAAACTGGAGTTGTTTCATGTTGCACTTTCATCCTAAATTAAACTTCTTGTGTTGGAGGTAAACCTGGAAGTTCTTCGGGAAATACATCAGAGAATTCATTTATTGTGGGAATAGACACCAACTTAGGTTCAAACTCTTTTTCACCTTCAATAGCAAAAATCATCTAAGTTCTTTGTTCTTGCTTCTTATCCATCAACACAATGTTTTTCTTTCCCAAACCGTGTAGAAACAACTTTCTTTTTGAATAATCAACCCAGGCTTGATGCTCCCCAAGCCAATCAATCACTAGTATAAGATCAAATTCATAAAATGGCAATGCCATCAAATTATCCAAAAAAGGAATCCCTTGTATCAACAGGTGGAAATTCTTACAAACTTCGTTGATAGATACACAATCACCTAAGGTATTTGTGTGTATTCTTTTAGATTTAGTAGGTTCTGGATCTAACTTAAACTTCTCTATCAAAGCAGTGCTAATAAACAATTGAGTAGATCAAGGATTAATCAAAGCATAAACAGGGTATGAATTTAACTCAATAGTACCTATAATAACATCAGGGGTATCATCTTCCTCCCTACTGTGAACATGGTACACATGAGAAAGAGCTTTGGATTCTTACTGGGTGGTGGTCGTAGCTTGACCACATGGTCATCCAGAGGCACTTGACTGAGCTTGTCTAAGTCCTCGACCCTTGAATGACTAAGCAAGAGTAGCATTCTTAGATGGTGCATTTGGGACTCAGTTTGGATTCTGAGTACAATATTTAATGAAGTGGCCTTGCTCACCACAAAGGTAACATGCTCTGGCTTGCTTATGATATTGGCCTGAATGTCTTTTTTGACAATAAGTACATAATGGCATCTAAGAATCCTGACCGAAACCACCATTACTCTCAACTGAAGCTGATCTAACAAAAGATTAAACCATAGAATGAGATTTAGAAACATAATTGGATATCAGATGTTGGTTAAAGGTTGATTGATCCTTATTTTGATTTTGGGCCTTCTTCGAAGGTAAAGGTGGTCGATAATCATCTCAAGCCCTTTTATCAAACCTGAATTAGTTTTCTTTCCTTCTTTTTCTAACCTTCTGACTTGCCTCAGTTTCTATGACTCGATTAACAAGCACTTAGAAATCCGTGATCCCTAAAGCTGTAAACAATGAACATAATTCATCATTTAGACCATCAATGAACATACAACACTTGTCTTTATTTGTCTTAATATATTATGATCCATATCGGCAGAAGTTACATAAATCTTGAACATTCAAACCTGGCTTCAAATGCAAGAAACACCTCATTTTTTCTACCAAGTAATGCTTACTTATATATTTCTTTCGAAATTCCTTCAGAAAGAACTCCCAAGTTATAGATTATTTAGGGGCAGTAAGTATGGTAGTCTTCCACCAGTTCTGAGCTTCATTGGAAATAAAAGCTAGAGTATACTCGAGTTTGTGTTTGTCTAAACACTAGAGTAGCTTGGTGAGAATCTTAACAGTATTATCAAGCCAATACTTAGTAATTTCATAATTATCATCATCAAGACTGGTGAATGTATAAACTCAGTGTTGGGCTAATTTATCAATCAAAGCTCGAGAAGAAGGACATGTAGCCATAGATGGTTGAGCATATTGATTTTGCCTCATCAAGGCCATAAACTGATTGAACATCTCAGTCATGCTCAATAAGCACTCTCGTTGAACGGGGTGTAACCGACGAGGGTTTGAAGGATCATTTTGATTGACCTGAGGGTTTGGAGGGGTTTCTTGAATATTCTACCATTCACTCATAGATGAGCCAGTGTGATGACCATTATCATCATCACGACCTAAGTTTATCTTAGGCATCTTATCAGCTATGAGAGAGAAAATAGTATCATGTCAGTTGCAAGTCACAAATGGCATACAAAATTTTACTCCTAGGTGGCATATGAAGAATGTAAACATGCAACGAGCCTCGATATAGTCCTAGAATCAACTAAACTCTAGCTCTAACACAAACAAATGTAACACCTCTACCCGGTCTAGAAGAAAACTGAGTCGGGGATGTCACTGGAATACAAAATACAGAATTGAAGAATTAAATTATATCAAATCATCTCAAAACAAATATAAAACATACATAATATTAGAGCAACCCAATCAATTATCATAGGAGATAATTTAATTATGTCTTATTTTAGACATTAGGGTTTATTTTGCAAAGCTTTCTAAGTTTAAGGACTAAAGTACAATTTTTTTAAAAAGGTTTTGAGGATCTGTCAAAATATTCAATTTATTTTATAAATATACTCTTAAACATATCTTCTTTAAAAATTCTGAACTTCAAAAGAAACAAAGATCAGTTCTGGCATCAATTGGTCGAGATACGACTTAAGAATAATTTACAAAATTTTCAAACTTCAAGACATCGATCAATTTTAGTATAAATTCCTAAGAGATAATTTCGTTTAGCTACTGGAGTCCAAGGGATCAATCCTTTTGATAAGGGATTGAACCTTTATGCCTAAAAACCTAGAACATAACATTCTATGACATAATAAACCAATTTTATTCCTAAACATCATATTCACTAAATTAGAACAAAATTCATTACCAAAAATAAGCACCAAGCATGCATACTCGCATTTCAAGCATGAATTCAAGCAAAATGACCAAATTTATTCATCTTCCTTGTCATGCATAACCACATTACATAATTACCTAACTACATTCATCCATTAACATCATTTCACCTTATTTAACATGTATAACATATAAGCATAAACTTATGATTGCTTTATCTTGCCTTACTATATTTTTACTTATATTATCACCAAAGCAAACATATTAACTAGTAACAAAACACATCATATTCACCAAAATACAAAATCAGTTCCTAAACCATATGTCACCAACTAGGAGTATATCAAAAGTAAGTGCATTACAGAAAATGCGTTGGTGACTTGTGACTTTTTGGCACGATCAACAATAAGCTTATATAGCTTAGTGAGGTAGTTGATACATAATGACATATAGAGGAAGACCAAATACATGATTGAGCATAATGGCTTATTTCATATTCATGTCACTAACATAGTTCCTAAGCATAGTTCCGAGATTGCACCGAGCCATTCCCAAGACTCTAACTACACTCAACAAAACTTCTAAAACTAGGATTTCTCCCGAATCACAATCCCTTGATTGGTGGATTTAACTTTTCTTTGTAGATTTGATGATTTTTCGATGTTAGATTGATCTAAACAAGAATTTGGCATTAAATTCATCAATTCCATATTCAAAGTACTTGAAATAAAGAAACTACACAACATGGCATATCTTAACTTTAAAGTTTTAGGCTTTAGGGTTTCCGTAACCTAAAATTTATGGAAAAATCATTACTGAACGTAAAATTCATTATAGTTTCTTTAGGAAACCCAAATTATTCAAAATCCTAAACCTTGAGAATTTACTTATGAAAAATCTAAACCCAATCTTAATGAAAATAATACCAATGGATAGCTAAAAGCTTGAGCTTACCAGAAGTATAATCAATTTGAAGGATTGGTGACCAATTTGCAAGAATTCCAAATCCAACTTCTTTTCTTTTCAATTTTGTCCTTTACTCAATAATACATAAAAAATCAATTCGATATTATAAAATTAATCTAACAAAATGGTTCAATGGCTAATCTTAGCGGTCTGAAAATAATTTTTGATCATTGAAATATAATTAACTACTAAATTGATTTTAGGGGTGTTACAACATGAGACACCCTTCAAGAAGCACAATCTGTGTGCTTAGCAATCCCTATTTTTTTGATTGAGTCTTCATCAACGTCCCAGATCATATCTTCAAGGGTAAACTACATCAGCAGTCACCGAACTATGGTTTCTTTCCTATTTTGGTCATCGAACTATTTTTTTGGCAAAAACATCACTAATGTTATGTTTCCTTCCTATTTTTGTCACCAGTTGTTATTTTATTTTATTTTTTAATTTTCCATGTCATTTCTTCTCTCTCCTCGTAAGCAATATATGTTATTTTATAATATTTTTATTCAAACTAATAAGATGGTGACATGTGTCACTACCTATTAGTGGAATAAAAGGAATGAAAAATCAAGCCCCTTATGCAGTTAGAGAGATTCGACTAATAGGCAGTTACACGTGTCACCATCTCTCTGGCTGCATAAGGGGCTTGATTTTTCATTCCTTTTATTCATCTAATAGGCAGTTACACGTGTCACCATCCTGTTAGTTTAAATAAAAATATTATAAATTAACATATATTACTTACGAGGAAAAAGAAGAAATGACATGAAAAAATTTAAAAAATAAAATAACAGTCAGTGACCAAAATAGGAAGGAAACATAACGTTAGTGATGTTTTGCCAAAAAATAATTCGGTGATCAAAATAAAAAAAACTATAGTTCAACTACAGATGTAGTTTACCCTATCTTCAAAATCTAGAAGTCTTCATCCATGTGAAGACTTAACTACCAAATAATGACTGCTAGCTGGCGAAGGAGTTAAAAATATCAAGATATTTTAGAGCACGAGCTCTTGTAGACGTTTGGGCTTCGAATATAACATGCTCTTTGTAAATAATTTGGACTATGAAATAAAACCTGAGCTTTGTATTAGTTTGAACTTGAGCTGTAACATGGACTATGAACTTGGGTTTTATTTAAATAGACTATTTATTTAATAATTGTTTTTGGTCTTTTATTTAGTAATATTTATTTTTACTTTTGGTTTTAGTTAAGAGATAAAATAATAATATTAATAATAAAGGGTCGGACATAATTAAGGTATTACAACGTCAGTAAACAAAAATTGGCATTATAACTTTTTAGTCCTTCATATTTACAAATTCAATTAATTTTATTCTAATTCGAAAGAATTCAAATAATTCATTCCTCTTTATTTACTCATTTTATCAATTTAACCCTTTTTTTATTTAACCCTCTACTCTGACCATTAGTTCGACCTCCATTTCATTTGGAGACATTTTTGTCTAACTCACCTCGCTCGCCCGACCAGCCCACACCCTTCGATGCTCGTCCCTATGCCTTGCTCACGGAGGGTCGTTGGGGCAGGGAGGTACTGTCGGAGTTGAGGGTTAAATAGAAATGGTTAAATTAATAGAATAAGTAAATAAAAAGGATTAAATTTATTAAGTTTCTTCGAATTAGACTAAATCGAATGAATGTGTAAATATATAATAAATGTATTATTATAACAATTTTGTTAACTTCCACATCAACAGTCGTAAATTTTTAATGGCACCAAAAAAATTGATTTTTTTTAAAATTGATGAACCATTTTGTAACATTTTTAATAGTTAGAGGAATCAACAAACGGTCATCCTATAGTCTAGAGATTATTTATGTTGTTTATGCTAACTAAAAAGGTTATGTTTTTATTATTTTAGATGAAATGGGGTTATTACAATTTGCCTCATTAAAAAAACTCTAAGCCTAAATAGGGGAAAAAGTACATATGGTAATAAAATACAACGAAAGACAACTACATCAATTCAGAAAGAGACGACAAATCCTCATGTAAGAGAGGAACGCTACAATTCGGGGATCCTCAAAAAGAACCAATGCCAATCTTGAGTTATCCGCTAGTTTTGCCAAGCAATCTGCAACTATGTTTCCATCCTTGGAAATGTGATGGAATGAAATCCTCCAATCCTTAGTGCCCAAGGCCCGTATATACCGTACCAGAACAATCGTAACACTCTAACTAGGCTCCTTTTGGATCAAATTAATAGCCTCCAAACAACCTGTCTATCTAAACCTGCCGAAACCCTTTCTCCCAAGCTAGAGTCATGCCCGATAAAATCTCCCACAACTTAGCTTCAAGCACGAAACATCGGCCAATAAACTTAGTATAACCGTAAACCCAATTACTGTCATGATCACGAAGGCCCCCCACAAGACGAGAACCCATTCGTAGCCATACAAGCACCATCTAAATTTAATTTGATCCATCCAGCCGGTGGAGGTGTCCAGTTCGAACTACGAATCTATTGGACAGAGCCACGCACCAAACCCTACTGCTTAGTTGCTATCGCAACACAAGAATTTTCCGCAAGCCATTTGCTCGTAGTGATGATCGATCCCTACTCCTCAATCGGCGTGCCAAATACAATAGCATTCCTTTGACACCATAAATTCCATGACTGCCGCAAACACTAGATCCCAATTCAAGGGGTTAATGCCGAACGTTGATGAACCAACAAGGTTTAGCACAACCTACCTGCGGAAAAGGAGTGGTAAAAAACTCCTGCAACATGTCCTGACAAACTAGCAATGACCACAAAGTCTTAGCCGAAATAAACTTTTGAATAATATGGTCCATATCTTCATCTTCTATTTGACACACCGGACACCGTTCATCAGAAGTAAAATGCCAGCGACATCGCTCCGTATTCGTCATTAGTTTACCACAACAAGCGAGCCATATAAAAACCTTGATTCATTGAATACCTCTAAACTAATGGATAACCTTCCAAATAGAATCAACATCCCCAGTTGATTGACCAGCGAGTACTTGGTAGGCGGATGCAATCGAGAAGCAATGATCAGCTCGCAGCTTCCATCCAATCTCATCATCCGGGAAAGACCCTTAAGGCTGCTTCATGGCCGCTATCCTAAGTAATATGGGCATTGGGAGAAGATGTTAGAACGATTTCTAATTCCAATCCCCATTTACATCAAGCATCACTGCCACAGAAATCCTTGGCAAGCCAAAACGCGAGGTGTGCGCAACATGGTCGACTAGGGCCAACATCATGGATCCACGTATCGCGCCAAAAATCTACAAAGCGACCATTGCCAATAGTCCACGATAAATTCTCACGCACATCATTCCATACCAAACCCAATCCTTTCCATAGTTTAGAACCATAACAGAATTGAGTAGCATTCGGAAACCCAACTGGACATTTATATTTAGCTCGTACAAAGTGAACCCATAACGAGTCCATCTTCGTAATCATATGAAGCGCCAACTTTATTAGAAACGCTTCATTCTGATCATCTAGCTTTTGAAATCAAAGACCACCATGTGCAGTCGGCTAACACAAATCCTCCCATCGAACTAAATGAACCCCACCACGGTCAGGAAGTGGAACCCCAAATGAATAGCCTAATAATTCACTCCAAATCTAACTAAATGAATCGCCTAATAAAAAGGTTATGCTTTTAAGTTTTAAGTAATAAAGCAAAAAAATGATGCATAGTGATTTAATTAATATAATATTCTACCATTTTTATTTATGAAACGTTGTGTTTGGGTAGTTTTATTTATGAAATTAATATAATATTTTATATTATGAAAATTTATTTATACAGATGCCTATAATGATAAGAACTTTATCCAGTAATTTTGATTTACTTTATCATTAGAGATATTATCTTCATTCTATTAGTGTTCAATGTATTATGTATTTCTTAAGCCTATAAATGAATAATTTGATGAAGACATTGTACACAATTTAAATATTGAAAATGAATACTTTTTTCCTTTTTTTCTCATCCTTTGTTCTTGCTCTTATGTACTTTATTTATAACACTTTATCAGCATAATTCTCTATACAATTATTTCTAATGAGGATATATCACTAGATCCTAACTTCCCTTGTCTAGCCTCATAATATCTAGAGAAAATGTTTAGCCGCAGCCTCTTCTCGTAAAACTACACAAAAACCCATATAGTTGCCACTTGCCCTGCTATTTTGCTTTTTCGTCAAACCGTGTGGAGACTTGGACGAAGAAAAAGGAGTTGATCAAAACTATTTTGATACTAATATAAGAGGTATGTGCTTAACTAATATTTTCAACAAAAATCAAAATTGGTTTTGAGATTAGATATTAAAATTTTAATTTCATAAGTTTAAAGCATATTACGATTTTAATATTATGATTTTGTGTGGTAGACTAACTACAATAATTATGTTTTTTTGAAAAGTTAAAAGAAACATTATAACTTGAATTCAGAATTTCAAAGCATTTGTAGATTTATGATCCATTATTTTAATATTATGGTTTTTTCACATAATTTATTATTATGGTTTGTTTTAACCATTATTTTGAGTTTTACATGTCTTTAAATAGTTTGAAAAGAGACATGACATACAAAGATTATGAGAAGTTGCCTTGGTCATTAGTTATGCCTTCATTTTTTCGAGAGAAAAATCAATATTGGTAAACTTTACTTTTATTTTTATTCTTTAAACCATGATGTTAAAGTGCGATAAATCATAGTGATTTTAAATCTACATGAAAAATGAATTTTATGTTGATTAATTTTAATTTAATAGTGAGACAATTATAAAATATATATTTGCTCGAAAGTAATAGTTCTTTTGCACTGAAAAACTCGACTATAGACTTCTCCCAAATTTAGGTTACAAAAATTCATCTTGATCCAATAATTTTCATAGAAGACATTCCCTAAAGTGAATGCAAACATAATGTTAAATTTACTCCACTCCATTTCCTGAAGCAAATGTGATATTATTTAGCAAAAATAATAAATGCCACATTAATAGTTGTGGTCACAGTCTGTAACACCCCGAAAATCAGTCTAGTCAGAATTAGATTCAGGTGATTGAAAATTCTATACCGAAAATGTCCAAATATTACATTGAATTAATTTGCGTGGTCAAATGCATCGTATTAGACTCTAATTGAGACTAATTTAAAAGACATTGGACCTAATTGAATTCTTGGAAACAATTTAGTGATCAAATTATGAAAATTGAAAGTTTGGGGTAATAGAGTGAAGTTTAGAAAATTAAAGGACCACTCCCGTAATTATCCCACTTTGAGGCGAGTCACCTCCTTGCTAGCCTCCACCCTACGTGCCATTGGTTCCTATTGCTCAACAGAAGAGGACAATTGAAGTATGATAACATTGTATAGTTTATAATAAAATATAAGTTTCCTCCCAAGATAGGAAACCTTATCATTGGTTAACTTGAGAGGTTAAAAGTGAGAAAAGATGGCATCTATCTTTCCCTATATTGAGGGTAAACTATCAGATTTGATAAAAGGGATATCGGGTTTAGTGGAACCAACACTTCACCCGAGCTTTACCTTGTTTCTCATTATTTTCTTCAAAATTAAACAATCACCTCCATGGCTATCTTCGACCTCTAGCTCAAGCAAGCACCTCCCTCGTTTATGCAAGCTTTCCTTGATTTCTTTACATCATTGGTTAGCCCTTGGATTGGTGAGTTTAAGCCTTCTAAACAATTTTATGATTCCATGAATCATTGGAGTTTAATTCCAATAGTTAGTTCTTGAAGACCATAGTTGAACCCATGCTTTTAAAGCATGAATCCATAGAAGTCTTATTGGCAAAAAGCTCTTCTAAGCTTAAGTATTGATTTTGAATCCATACGTATTGATTTTAATATGTCCCTTTGTTTTACCTAGCACAAGTTTTGGAGAAAGAAGGACCACAATATCCATCCAAAGCTAGGAACAAAAGAGTAGTAATCCGAGAGTCGTAGGAGCTTCAGAAATCAAGGTGAGTGTAGTCGAAGTGCCTTTCTCGAACCTTTGAATATCGATTATTGCATTGCTAACCATATGCTATAAGGTTATTGCATAAGAACATCATTGATGGCTATATTGGTAAGTATTGCATCGATTCATTGTTCGTAGCATTGTTGTTATTGTTATTGAAATCATTGAAGCATTGGCATATAGAATCATTGATCATTGAGTATTGAATAAGGCCATTGGAATATTGATATTGATTTATTGTTATTGGATACTATAATTAATCATTGCTATTGCTTATTGATATTGAAACATGGCTATTGAACTATTGTTATTGATCCATTGTCATGGAATTATTGATATCGAACTATTGATATTGAACCTTGGATTAGAGTAGTAGTGGATACAATTGGCATATCATAGAATTCATGAGCTTATTGGTATGGGTAGGCTATAGCCTTTAGTGTGGTGCGGCGGAGGGATGTCGTGTTATGGTCATATTAGTGCGGCGGAGGGACTAGACCACTATTGATTTTGGTGCGGCATAGGAATCCATGTATCCATATACCGTACATTGATCCAAGGAAACTTATTGTTATGCAAAATGAAATGCTATTGGGTATTGTTATTGTATTGACTATTGTTGTTGTATTGACAATTGATCATGTCTAAAATGCCATTGAATTACATGCCCTTGTTTTCGTTGTCATAGTCAATATTGAAGCATGCTAGATGTATTCTATAGTTAATCCATTGTTTATGATTACCTCACTAGGCAAGGTAAATGCATTCTTCTTCCATTCATTTTAGGTTAAGAAGTTTTGAGATCGATATCGGAGCCGTAGAAGGTTTTTGGCAAGTCACTTCGTTGATAAAGTAAAGTACATTAACTCAATAGACTCCTAGTATGGTGTCATAAGTGTTGCATAAGTCAATTTTACCCTTTTTGATATGTATGTATTATTGTTGGCTTGTGTAAGTTTAAGGGTTTTAACTTGACCCTTTAAAAGTTGCTAGAAATGTCTTTATAAGTATACTTGACCTATATTAGGGAAAATGTAGCAAACGGATTTGTTCGAACTTAAAATTTGACATGATGGTAGTTTTAAGCTATATAGACTTGCTGGTAAAATTTCATTGAATTCGAACATGGTTAGGTCAAGCAAAATGCTAATAAACTAGATAAAATTTGGCATTACAGGTCTCACTGTACCAATACAAGTGATGGCGTATCGATACGGACTTATGTTTCTGGAAATGGATTAAAGGGTGTACCGATATGGGTGGTGGCGTATCGGTACGGTGCTTTGGAACTGGAATTCTGGTAATAGTTCGGTATCGATATAGATGGGTGCGTATCGATACCCCCTTTTGAAACTGTAAAATAAAATAATTTAGAAGCCATTACGTAATGATACTATTTGGTCACGTATCGATACGGGTCTAAGGAACCTAACGGTATTAACGGTCTAGGCTGGGCGTACCGATACATCTAGATGTGTATCGGTACGAGCCCTTTTCACTGGAATTTTTAAGAGTTACATTAGCTATGTATCGATACCCTTGCTCAAAAATGTGTTAATTAACCTTAGCAAGTCCGTGGAAATCATTGATTAAGTTCCCTAAGTTAATAAAAGAATTAAATTGCTCCGATTCGTGATATATACGTTAATGATCCTTATAATATCCCTCAAATTTGTTTAGATTAGTAAACGAAGTATCGTATCAGTCACTATTTTATTTCGGTAACACTTTTCAACCTGGATTCCTTCTAGGCCAAGAATGGGGTGTTACACGATCGATGTTATAGAAATAGACATGGACAAGATGATCATTTTAAGATGCTTATATCCACCAAAAGTGGAGTTATAAAGATGCCAATAGTGATAAAGATCACTCTGAGAAAGTTAAATCCTTTTATTACCAATACGATATTATAAATTATTGGTCTCGTTCTTGTCGTATGCTGAAGCATCATTGAATGATAAAGGAAAAAAAATAGAAGCAAATTTTGTTTGCGAAAATGACAAAGATGATACTGGTCCAACTCATTTAGACATTGCTGATTTCCTTAAAACCCTGAAAGAAATAAATTGTCTTCTAATTACTCTCATAACCTTGAAGGGAATTATTGATCTTTTAATTTATTTTGACTGGGGCATGGAGATAGAGTCTCAACAGGTAGTATCATTGTTCGTGGAAAATCTACCAAAAGGAATGCATTGGAAAGGTTTGTGGTTTTTATTTGCGAGACACGGTGACGTTGTTGATGAGTTCATAGCAAAGCAATTGAGCAAAGGTGGGAAACGGTTTGGCTTTGTGAGATTGAGATGCAGAGCAGATGCATTGAGAGCAATGAAAAGACTGGATGGATTCATAGTTTATGGATTTCGATTGTCGGTGAAGTTGGCTAAGCCTAATGGGAGGAAACCGTATTAGAGAAAGGTGAATTCAGATGGGCACGTTTCACTTAAACATAAAGAGTTTACTAGGAGGAAACCGTATTAGAGAAAGGTGAATTCAGATGGGCACGTTTCACTTAAACATAAAGAGTTTACTAGGACAGAGTCTGGCAACAAGGGGGACTTGCAAACTTCAAAGCCGGTTCATCTTCGTGTAAGGGAAAATGGGGAATCAAGTAATCAGGGGAGGTCGGTGACTAAAAAAATAGCAGGGTATGTGGAGGTGGAGGATTTGTGGAAGATGAAAAGATGTTTAGTGGGTGAAATGACAACAATTTGTAGTGTTCAAAGCATTACGTCAAGATTACATGAGTGAGGTATGGGAGATATTAAAATTGAAAGAATGGGAGGCAAAGATTATCTTATTTCTATTGAGGATGATGAATTATTTATAATGTTAGAGGATCTCAACTGGTCGTATCTGAAAAAAAATTTCAGTAAGGTAGGCCTTTGGTCGGAATCAGTGAATAGTCGGGAGAGAGCGACTTGGTTGGAGGTGACAGGTGTTCCGCTGCATTGTTGGAACGGCACTACGTTGAAGAGGGTGGCGGAGCTTTAGGGGTCTTTTGAAGCTTTGGGGGAAATTGCCAGCCATTTGAAAGACTGTGAAAAAGTCACCATTTTGATATCCACGAAACAAGCAAGAAGAATTGAAGAAGTCGTTGAAATAGAAGTAGAGAATATGGTTTATGAGATCTGTGTGGTGGAGTTAGGCTTCAAGGATAGCACTTCAAATCCTTTAATTTCAAAGGCAAATCTGTGTAATTAGAAATGCATGACAAATCCAAGTTTGGATTTAGAAAGTCAATCGGAATCCTTGGCGGAAACTGGAAAAGAGTCGTCGCCGATTGTTGATCGAAATTTAGTGGAGTATGCATTGAATGCAATTTGTATGGGGAAAGATTACAATGATAGTTTTATGTAGGCCAGGAAGGAGCTGAGAAGTCAGTTAGGTGAAGTAGAAATCATGGGCACTTGTCTCAATGAGGTTTCAATTATGGCATCGGATAAACAAGGCGCTCTGTATGGGGAAGACAATAACGTGCTGGTTCAAGATGCCAGTCAGGAAGTTATTGTTAAGGAAAAGGGTAACAACTGGGCCGAAATGGAAAGTAAAGGTCCAAACAAAGTGGTTTGTTGAGTGGGAATAAAGATGATACAATTTTAGCAGATCTGGACCTTGCTTCTTCTAGGGCTTTAGAAGATATTTGCAATATGGGTCTTAAACATATAGTGGAGACTTCTTCACCTAGTCCCGAGAAATATGGGTCTTCTTGGGCCGCTTCAGTGGATGAAAGGTATAATGCTGGAGTTAACAACAGTTTCAAGGTTCAAAATGTGGTTGCCAAGTCTGGAGACAGAGCGATGGGGATGATTCTATGACTTTCTTCCCTGAAATGGAGTCTATAAATCGTAATAAGAAGAGTAAAAAAGATAAAAGGTACCGCTTGTTATTGGATTTTCAGGACAAAGCTTTATCGGAGGCCGAAAGAAAGAAGAGGAATCGGGCGTTTAGAAGGAATAAGGTGAGCAAGGAGGCACTGGATTATTCTGAATTGTCTGGGCGATCTTTGTCGAACTCTGATCTTGCGGCCAGATGGGATATGCTGACAAAGGAAGCTAGGAAAACATTAAAATTAGGTAAAAAAAACTTGGGATGCAAATTGTGGGCGATGAACAGGAGTTTATCAGGGAGTTAATTCTGCTAGAAGTTAATGAATGGGGTTGAGTGTGGTGGTCATTGTTAGGATACCGTGGGTTTAGTTCAAGATGAAGGTACGGATTTGGAATGTGAGGTTTAGGGTCGGAGATATCGGTTGTAAGATGTCTGATTCAGGAAAAGAGAATCGAGATGGCAATATTTCTAGTAACGAAGAAGCTTTTTTGGTGGAAGAGGACATTAGAAAAGTTTGGTATGATGATGTATTGGACCTTTGAGTTTCAGCAGCTGATGGGCGGCTAGATGACCTTATATCGATCTGGCGTTTAATCCACTTTTTATTTTTCCAAAAGTTAGTTGGTTGCAGTAGAATTATAGATTCAGTAGCTGTAAACGCTTTTGCCATGTGCGTTTTTCGGAACATGTTGTTTTGTGGTTGCCATTCACATACAGGCAGTGAGTAACTCGATATGTTTTATTTCAAGCTGCAAGATGTTTGTTTTGCAAATGGCAGGCAAAAAATTTCATATGATTTGGCCCTCAGAACTCGTTTGAGGATGTTTTGGCATGTTGACGACTTTATTTTAGAACCATCCAACAAGCTACGAGTGCCATGGAAGAGCCGGTAGAATTGGCTGCAATGGGAGTGCAAATGCAGAACGTAATGATCAAATCGTGAACTTTATCGGGATTCAATAATTGAGGGATGTTACTGTTGCAATATTGGAAGACATAATGAGAATGGCTGAAGTCTGTGAATCCCAATAGTTTTTAGTGTCGATGGAAATGTTTAGTTACTTTGCTCCAGATATCTCGATACCAATTTCTTTGGCACTCGGACCCGAGCCATTGCATGTTGAAGCTTCTCTAGAGGTCGATTCCGTTAACATGAACTATTTGAACTTTGTTATTTGCTCATGGTTTGGAACCTTTGGATGTTGGCATGTTCCAGCAATGTTTCGAGAGCAACACTGTAATGAGATGTTATAGATAGCGTTGTTGGGAGCTATTTTGGAGTTTTTCAAGTGGTGGCACTAATTAGGAACAGCATTGAAATACACTGCCTTTTGGCAGATTGTCTCTCAAAAGGCGTTTTCAGACTTGTGGTATCCCTTTGGTGGGGAGGGGCTCGACTGATTTAGCTGGCCTTTGATCATACCGAGGCAGCAGATTCGAGTAAGCTGGTGTTGCTTTCTTTATTCGATTTACGCTGATTTTAGTTATGAATCGAGTACTATCTTACTCTAGTTCATATCATGAAATTTGTGTACTTCAGTCCCAGTTGTGTGTACTCTCTTCTTCTAATTAAGATTAGGGAGGTTTTTAATGAGGCACACAATGTCGGGTTAAGCTTTTATATTTTTCTTAATAAAATCCTATTTGATGAGCAAAATTTTTTTTTTTGCTTTATGTTTATTTACTTTATAGAATAATTATTTACGTTATATATATATAGTGACATTTTTTTGTTTTATTTATCATGAATACTTATTAAATACAATTTATGGTGACGATTTATGCTTAGCAAAAGCATAAGAAATATTTTCTCATTTAAATGCAAAAGAAAAATATGAGTACTATATCTCAAAGTACTAAAAATATTGATGCTCCTGAAGATCAATAAGTTCTTGAGAGAAAACACATCATGAAAAGTTCATAACTGTGAATATTATAATAATTACTGCTAATGGTAATAATATCGTCACCACTAGAAGTGAAAATTTAAGAGAGCAATGAGAGTTCTCAAAATAATCCTTCGAGAAGTATAGATAACATATGTTATCAACTAGCATATGAAATAAGTCAAAGTGGATATAAGTTCTGATAGCGAAAAAATCAGTTGAAAGCTCTATAAGAGCTACATATTGCTTCCAAAAGAACAATTTTCATTAAAAGCTCCGGAAGAGCTAAATAAGCTAAATATATTCCTAATCAAAGGAACAATTTTTTGTAGACAATGTATTATCAAATTTCAAAGAAATTTGTATTTCAAAATTTGTACTGGACATGTACGAGTGAGATTGAATCGCATGTTATGATAAACCATAAGTTTACAAATTCATAAATATCGATATACATATATAGTTGGCATGATCGGTTAGACTATCTTGATCAATAATGATGTTGAAATTATTGAGATTTACATGCACATATATTAAAAGAACATGAAGTTCTTATGGTGGTTGTTCTTAAAGGATTTGATTAAATTTCACTTGCAAAAAGAACCTGAAGTTCTTGTGTTGCTTGTTCTCAAAAGAATTGATTAATATCCCACTTGCCAAAAGAACTTGAATTTCTCCTACTAAAGTTGAGACTACATGTCTTGCATATTTGAACCATATATGGAAAGTTTTTATATGATTTTAGTAGATACATCTACATATGCATTATCAACGTATAACAGAAGATTGTGAGATTGATTGGAATTTTTTTTCTTGCAAATTATGCAATTAAGACTATTCATCTTGCTAAAACTAGTGAGTTTATATTTTAGGCTATATCAGTTGAAATAACTATTACAAAGCCTATTGATTATGAACAAAACAGTTTAACAAAATTTTAATTGCATGCCTCATCTTTAATAGGTAAACTATGAGAACAAAACATTTAATATCTATAAGATATTTCACATATAACAACATTTATACGCATCAAGCCAACGAGTTATAATAAACTCTCTGTTATGATTGGTTTTTGTTTAGAAGCCATATATTTCCTATTTTTGAATGTGTGATTTATAGTTGAATTGCTCCACCACAACGCTCAAAATGCGTATATAAAAAGGGTGTAGAATATATATATTGAGTATGAGTCTTCTTTTATGTTTAAATTCTTGAACATTAATTGGAGAATCGTTTATGACATGATTTTTCTCAACATCAAGGAAGATAATAATAAGTTGAATAAGGGAAAATGAATTATCATTATCTAGATCTTCGTATATGAACCAAAAGCTCATTAGATAATTCATATTATTACATGTCAACTGTCATTGATATTTATTGACCTAATAAGAGCAATCAAGTCTCATATAACAACTGAAAATGCTCTAAATTTGAATTACATATTAGAGCGAATGGATGTAAATCATGTCTGAAGCATGATAATTGAAATTGGTTCCAATGATCAAAATTCTCGTAAAGAGACCCAAGACATAACTAAAAAGTATTACGAGATGGTCATATATTAGAGGCGGATGCTCCTAAAGAGACCCAAGACATAACTAAAAATAAAACTCTAGAAGAGTACCAGGTACCTGAAATAAAGATTGAAAAGAGATCTTGTAATACCTCAAAATTTTGGTTAGTGACCAAAATGTAAAATTTGAAAAGTTCGATGCCAAAGTGTAAAATTAAAAAAGTTTTAGGACTAAATTATAATTTTAAAAAGTTACGTATTTGGTCCCGTAAATGAATAATTCACCCCCAAGAGTGGCATTTTTGTGATACATGAATTTTTGATACGGAGTTTGTATTAAAAGCTATAAAGCATTAAAGTTCGAGAAAATTTCCAGATATTTGGATCGAAATAAAAATTATTAAGCGTGCTCAAAGCAGAGTAACATTAGGCTGAGTGGCCTTATGGGAAGGTCTCATGTCAGTAGTTGAGACTGATAAAAAGGGGAATTAGTTCGATTTGAATTTTTTTATGGATATCTGATCAAGGATTATTAAGTGAAATTTATCCGATAAAGATTTCGGGTAAATTATCAGTATATTGGATCGAGTCAAAATTTCAAGATTTTGATTTTTACAAAATTATGGAATATTTTGTATGTTAAAAATATTTACATATGGAGATTAGAATTATGAGAATTTCAGATTTTACCCGATAGTTGGAAAGTGGAAAAATCGTAGAAAGTGAATATCGGGTAATCGAATCGAATTGGAATTTTAAAGACAGTTCCAAGGATTATGGAAAACTCATAAAATATTATTTTATGGATATTTTATTACATTTGGTTGAATTCTAACTAGATTTAGTTAGATGGTGATGGAATGTCAATTTTCAAGCCTTGTTAGTAAATAAAGTATAGTTGGAGGGCAAATTGGACATTTTCCATGGATGACATTTTTGAAATATTTTGAAATGTTGAGGGCATTCTTAGAAAAATGAAAAACACATGGATTTAATCTTGGCCCTTGGTTTATGATAAGATTAAATATAGCCATTGGATTTGAAGGTTAAATTAGTAATTTCACTAATTAAATGGATTTAAAATTTATTTAATTATCACATGTGAATTAAAAGGATAAAAGATGAACTAATTTGTTCATCTTTCTTGGGTATTTTTGAAACACAAGGGGGAAAAGGAAAGAAAATTTTCTTTGGCAAATTTGAAGGTTTTAAAGTTAGAATCAAGGTATGTTGATTTGAAATAAATTAATCTATGCTTCATGCTCTTTATTTGATAGTAATATTGTATGCTATTATGAAGAATAGTTCACGTTCTTGAAGAGAGAGAAATTGGAATTTCATGAACTATGTTGGAATTAAGGCTTGATTTTAAGTAACTCGAGTGTTGTAAACATGAAAACAAGCTTGAATTTAGTTTAATTCTATGTTCAAGGTTATAAACCCTAACCCTAGAATTTGGGGATTTGGTTAGGGAATTTAATAAAGGATGGAAATGAATGATTTGTGATATTAGAAGCCTTAATTTGATGTTAGAATAAAAATTTTCCCTTAGGAAGAATAATGGACCAATTCGGTTAGAATTGGAAATAAAGGGGAAATTATTGTGAAAATTATTCTAGCATTAGAAATGATGAGATTTTGATCAAATTAGCTTGATTTGATAATTTAGGACCAAAATGGAAATATTGGAAAGTAAGAGACCATTTCGGTCAAAGAAGAAAAATTAGAAGAAATTATGGAAAAATTTCCATAAGATTGGATATGATGAAATTATGATTTTACAAGCTTTAAAATGTCATTTGGACCATTTTATAAGTTTGTAAAAACATAAGGATCAATTCAAAAATCTTGGAAAGTTTGGGACCAATTTGACATTTTGGAGAAAGTTAAGGACTAAAGTGAAAAATTGTTTTCATGGAAGTATTATGTTGGAATTAAGGTTAGAATGAGTTATAAATCATTCTTTGAGTAAGGGTTGAAAGAAATACAAAGTATTGAGGATGAAATGACTTATGTCATGAAACTAATATTTGGAAAATATTAGGGTGTTTTTAGGAAAATTATTCCTATATTGCTTATGTGTTAGTAAGATACTAACATATAATTTGGAATGTGCTTATGGTATTTTTAATACACTTGTAGACTGTGCACAAAACTGAGATCGAGTTAACAATCGAGGAAAGGATATAGATCAAAGCTGAAGCTTAGTGAGGCTAGTTGAATATTGACAAAGTATAAAGTGTCAAGGTGAGTGCATTTTTATGCATGGATAATATTATGATTATCATTTGGAAGACTTGTGATAAGTCTACCTTATTAATAATTACTTGATAATTATATGTTTATATCTTGAACTTATATTTGACATATTGAGAATTGTCAAAGGAAGAACTATGATGCATTTGATCACTAAATATACCAGGTATGTATGGTTATGTTATATTTAGGGTATGAACTGCCCAGTATTTAATTACATTGCCATGGATGAATTGAATATGGAATTGGAAAGTATGCCCAAATAAGTATTTGAGGTATAGAGTATAGTTGGCATGCCATAGAGTCCAGCGGTTTAGCACTTCGGTGCGGTTTATTAACACTTAGGTGTGGTTATTTAGCACTTATGTGTGGTCTCTTAGCACTTCGGTGCGGTTTATTAGCACTTTGGTGCGGTTTTGACTCATGTACTCAAGTCCTCAAAACTATGTTGGCCAATAATTTATTTGATAATAAATGATGAATAAATTAGAGAGTAAGTGAACTCTCGGAAAATGATAATAAATGGTGAATAAATTAGAGAGTAAGTGAACTCTCGAAAAATGATAATAAATGGTGAATAAGTTAGAGAGTAAGTGAACTCTTAGAAAATGATAATAAATGGTGAATAAGTTAGAGAGTAAGTGAACACTCGGATAATAGAATATAATACTAATCTAATACTAATAGAATAGAAAAAATAGAATAGAAAATACTAATATAATAGAAAGAAAAGAAATGGTAAATAATTCAGAAAGTAGGTAAATTCTTGGATAATGGCAAGGATAATAATAAGATTTATGAATTTGGATTATATTATGTTAATATTTGATTAACATAAGGGAAATAAAGGAATAGTGATCAAACTGCATGTTTATTATATTATTGATATAATTCAAGCATGTTGATTTATATGAAATAATTATAATGCCTCACTAAGTATATACTTAGCGTGTGATCGTTTTTCACGCGTAGGTAGAAAACCTGATTCGGAGTAAGGAGTAAGGCATCACTATCAAAGGGGATATATGCAGTATCGGTCATTACATCTTTGATGTATTTTGATATTTTTAGTTCGCATGTATAAATAAATAGTAGCTCCTTTCAAACTAGTCTAGATATGGATTGCAATAATAATATCTAGATAAGTGGTTAGTATGTGATATTGAGTTTTATTTAAATGGATACTAGTTTAAAGAAATTGCTAGTAGCGAAAATTGGGTAAGATTATAATAATGAAATTTTAGAGTAATCAAAATGATTTTTATTTTAAGCAGTTTTGTTAATTGTATAGTATAGTTAAAAACTGCCAAGTTGCTGCCTGAAATCGAGGTCTATCTGATGGATTAAAAATTGGAAATAAATTTTACGTGATTAAAAAGGAAAAAATTTAAATCATCATTTTTGACTTGTTCGGATAGCATAAAATATGGTTTAAAAATCATGTGACACTCTATACTAGTATTGGGTAATAAATACTAGTAAGGGTGTTACATTTATTGGTATCAGAGCTACATGTTTAGCCGGTTCTGGATAGTAAATGACTCTCTGTAGAAAGTCAGAGTTATATACATGCCACTAGGATATCTAAAAATTACTGATATTGTGTAGGATTACGATGATGCCTGATGTTGAGTAGATTACTCCTTACTTATTTTAGATAATCGTGACATGAACAGATGTCGGGTTATCGAGAATCCCAACAGGCTGTTGAGTAGGATGTGCCTGCTCGAAGCGGAAGTAATATGGTGAATCAGAATCCACCTCAGGTTCAGCAGAATGTAGAGCAATTGGCTCAGCAGAATGTAGAGCAACAAGATCAAGAACAAAGAAATATGTCGGTACAAGATCAAGGCTTATTTCTGCAGTCTTTGGAGGCAATCCTAAATCGGCAGGCACCAATATCAGTCCCAAAGGAGTAAAGGAAAATTGGGGCACCAGAATTCTGGGGTGATACTGATGCAGATCCTATGGTTGCCGATTATTGGTTAAATGATATAAAGATCATATTAAATAGGATTCCTTATGATAATCAAGGAAAATTAGAAGGATTAGTATCCCTATTGATGAAACAAGCCAGCGTATGGTGGAACATGATAACTACACAAGTACCTCCAGAACGGATTACTTGGGAATTCTTTCTACAAGAATTCAAGGAAAAATATATTGGAGATGTATTTGTCGAGGAAATGAGAACAATTTCTGCAGTTGAAACAATACGGCTGATTGGTTTATGAATATGAATGCGAGTTCAATAGATTAAACCAATTTGCAACCGAATTTCTTCCAACCGAGAAGTCCAGAATAGACATATTTATAGCTGAGTTGGATCCTCAATATAAAAAGGTTTTGGTTTCTTGTAACTTCACTTCTTTTCAAGAAGTGGTAAATCGAGCCAAGGCCATGGAGAAAGTTGACCTTGAGGAAAAATGTGAGAAGTAGATTCAGACCAGAAAAAGGTCTGGAGGTTTATTTGCTGCATTATCATTTAAACGCAGTAAAGGAATACCACAACAGTATCCTACAGCATCAGCCTCTTCAGTTAAGAAGGGGTATGCATGAGAAAATCGAAGCAATCCCAGACGAGTACTATGGGTACTCGAGATTCTAGAATTTGCCCTATTACAGAATATGAGCATTGTGGCAAAAGGCATCCTGGTCAGTGCTGGTTGGCTGGGGCATGTTTCTATTGTGGGCAAGCTGGTCATATCAAGAAGCATTGTCCAGAACTTCACCCAAATCAGCCTATTGTAGCACATCAGGCTGGTAAAGGAAATAACAGTAGTAACCCGGGAACATCTACATTTACGCCTAATCGAGAGAGCAAGGCTACAGCTCGGGTATACCACATCAAAACTATTGAGGATCAGGATGATGCAGAGATCGTAGCAGGAACTCTTTGGCGGACCTATCTTTGCATTGATTGATCTAGGCTCTACTCATTCTTACATTAGTTCTAAAATAATACTCGAAAGAAATATCCCAATAGAACCAAATTCGAATAAAGTAGTTGCCGTCAATCTAATAGGACAAAGTGCCAAAGTGAGTCGAATATGCAAGAAATGTCCTCTAAAGATTCAAATAGTAGAATTTCTTGCTGGTTTTATGGAAAATATAAAAGGGTTAATCTTGAAGAAGCTAGACGGTTCAAAGATGGTATTTGTAGGTGAAATACCGGATAATCTGAACAATGTGATTAGTGTTTTAGAAACAAAAATAAATCTGGAAAATGTACCAACGGTACAAGAATTTCCAGATGTTTTCTGGATGAATTACCGAGATTACCTCCCGATTGAGAGGAAGAATTCGGTATTGATGTGCTTCCTGGGATAGCACCAATATCGATAGCACCTTATAGGATAACTCCTACAGAGCTTAGAGAATTGAAAGCTCAATTACAAGAATTATTAGACCGAGGTTTTATACGGCCTAGTATATCACCTTGGGGAGCCTCAGTCATATTTATATAGAAAAAGGACAGATCAATAAGATAATGTGTAGATTATTGTTAACTTAAGAAGTGACAATCAGGAATAAGTATCATTTACCGAGGATTGATGATCTCTTTGATCAACTTAGGGGAGCAATCGTGTTCTCTAAGATTGATCTTCGATCGGGGTATCATTAATTAAAGATCAAGAAGGCGGATAGACCAAAGATAGCTTTCAAAATCAAATATGGGCATTATGAGTTGTAGTAATGCCCTTCAAACTTACAAATGCACCGGTGGAATTTAAGGATTTAATGAATCGAATCTTCTAGCTGTATATGGAACTGGTTTATTGTAGCATTTGTTGATAATATATATTGGTTTATTTGAAAACCAAGGAGGAGTATGATACTCATATTCATGTAGTCCTCTAGATCCTACGAGAAAAGAAGTTGTATGAAAAGTTGTCAAAATGTGAAATTTTGGTTATTGGAAGTAATTTTCCATGGGCATATAGTTTCAGCCGAAAGAAATTGAGTTGAACCTAAGAAGGTTCAAGCAATCCTTGAATGTAAAGTTCCTAAGAATGTCTCTTAAGTAAGAAGTTTCTTAGGATTAGTTGGTTATTATTGGCTGTTTGTGATTTCTTTTCAATGGTTACCCATGTGATAAACAAGCTGTTAAGAAAGGATATGCCTTTCATTTTGAACGGAAAGGTAAACTCAGTCCAAGGTTCATTGACCTTTATGAAATACTAAAGAGAGTTGGATTAGTGGAATGATAACATTGCCACCCAAGATGAATCAAATTCATGATGTATTTCATGTATCCATGTTAGAGAGGTATAGATCACATCTTTCGCATGTCATTACACCGGAAGAAATTGAAATTTAACCGGATTTGACATACGAAGAAAAACCTGTGAGGATCTTAGCTAAGGAAGAAAAGCAGTTGAGAAATAACAAAGGGATTCCTCTAGTCAAAGTTTTATACAGAAATCACAAAATAGAGGAAGCTACCTGGGAATTCGAGGAATCAATGAAAAAAACAAAAAAACAACATTCGTATCTTTTTGAACTTCGTACATAAGGAAAATTCGGGGACGAATTTTCTTAAGGGGGGAGAATTGTAATACCTCAAAATTTTGGTTAGTGGCCAAAATGTAAAATTTGAAAAGTTTGGTGCCAAAGTGTAAAATTAAAAAGTTTAGGGACTAAATTATAATTTTAAAAAGTTATGTATTTGGTCCCGTAAATGAATAGTTCACCCCAAAGAGTGGCATTTTCATGATACACAGATTTTTGACACGGAGTTTGTATTAAAAGCTATAAAGCGTTAAAGTTCGAGAAAATTTCTAGATATTTGGATCGAAACAAAAATTATTAAGCGTGCTCAGAGCAGAGTAGCATTAGGACGGGTGACCTTATGGGAAGGTCTCATTTCAATAGTTGAGACTGATAAAAAGGGGAATTAGTTCGAGTTGAAATTTTTTATGGATATCTGATCAAGGATTATTAAGAGAAATTTATCCGATAAAGATTTTGGGTAAATTATCAGTATATTGGATCGAGTCAAAATTTCAAGATTTTGATTTTTACAAAATTATGGAATATTTTGTATGTTAAAAATATTTACATATGGAGATCAGAATTATGAGAATTTCAGATTTTACCCGATAGTTGGAAAGTGGAAAAATTGTAGAAAGTGAATATCGGGTAATCGAATCGAATTGGAATTTTAAAGACAGTTCCAAGGATTATGGAAAACTCATAAAATATTATTTTATGGATATTTTATTACATTTGGTTGGATTCTAACTAGATTTATTTAGATGGTGATGGAATGGCAATTTTCAAGCCTTGTTAGTAAATAAAGTATAGTTGGAGGGCAAATTGGACATTTTCCATGGATGGCATTTTTGAAATATTTTGAAATGCTGAGGGCATTTTTAGAAAATGAAACACACATGGATTTAATCTTGGCCCTTGGTTTATGATAAGATTAAATATAGCCATTGGATTTGAAGGTTAAATTAGTAATTTCACTAATTAAATGAATTTAAAATTCATTTAATTATCACATGCGAATTAAAAGGATAAAAGATGAACTAATTTGTTCATCTTTCTTGGGTATTTTCGAAACACAAGGGGGAAAAGGAAAGAAAATTTTCTTTGGCAAATTTGAAGGTTTTAAAGTTAGAATCAAGGTATGTTGCTTCGAAATAAATTGATCTATGCTTCATGCTCTTTCTTTTGATAGTAATATTGTATGCTATTATGAAGAATAGTTCATGTTCTTGAAGAGAGAGAATTTGGAATTCCATGAACTATGTTGGAATTAAGGCTTGATTTAAGTAACTCAAGTGTTGTAAACATGAAAACAAGCTTGAATTTAGTTTAATTCTATGTTCAAGGTTATAAACCCTAACCCTAGAATTTGGGGATTTGGTTAGGGAATTTAATAAAGGATGGAAATGGATGATTTGTGATATTAGAAGCCTTAATTTGATGTTAGAATAAAAATTTTCCCTTAGGAAGAATAATGGACCAATTCGGTTAGAATTGGAAATAAAGGGGAAATTATTGTGAAAATTATTCTAGCATTAGAAATGATGAGATTTTGATCAAATTAGCTTGATTTGATAATTTAGGACCAAAATGGAAATATTGGAAAGTAAGGGACCATTTCGGTCAAAGAAGAAAAATTAGAAGAAATTATGGAAAAATTTCCATAAGCTTGGACATGATGAAATTATGATTTTACAAGCTTTAAAATGTCATTTGGACCATTTTAGAAGTTTGTAAAAACATAAGGATCAATTCAAAAATCTTGGAAAGTTTGGGGACCAATTCGGCATTTTGGAGAAAGTTAAGGACTAAAGTGAAAAATTGTTTTCATTGAATTATTATGCTGGAATTAAGGTTAGAATGAGTTATAAATCATTCTTTGAGTAAGGGTTGAAAGAAATACAAAGTATTGAGGATGAAATGACTTATGTCATGAAACTAATATTTGGAAAATATTAGGGTGTTTTTAGGAAAATTATTCCTATATTGCTTATGTGTTAGTAAGATACTAACATATAATTTGGAATGTGCTTATGGTATTTTTAATACACATGTAGACTGTGCACAAAACTGAGATCGAGATAACAATCGAGGAAAGGATATAGATCAAAGCTGAAGCTTAGTGAGTCTAGTTGAATATTGACAAAGTATAAAGTGTCAAGGTGAGTGCATTTTTATGCATGGATAATATTACGATTATCATTTGGAAGACTTGTGATAAGTCTACCTTATTAATAATTACTTGATAATTATATGTTTAAATCATGAACTTATATTTGACATATTGAGAATTGTCAAAGGAAGAACTATGATGCATTTGATCACTAAATATACCAGGTATGTATGGTTATGTTATATTTAGGGTATGAACTGTCCAATATTTAATTATATTGCCATGGATGAATTGAATATGGAATTGGAAAGTATGCCCAAATAAGTATTTGAGGTATAGAGTATAGTTGGCATGCCATAGAGTCCAGCGGTTTAGCACTTCGGTGCGGTTTATTAACACTTAAGTGTGGTTCTTTTGCACTTATGTGCGGCCTCTTAGCACTTTGGTGCGGTTTATTAGCACATTGGTGCGGTTTTGACTCGCGTACTCAAGTCCTCAAAACTATGTTGGGCAATAATTTATTTGATAATAAATGATGAATAAATTAGAGAGCAAGTGGACTCTCGGAAAATGATAATAAATGGTGAATAAATTAGAGAGTAAATGAACTCTCAAAAAATGATAATAAATGGTGAATAAGTTAGAGAGTAAGTGAATTCTCGGATAATAAATGGTAAATAATTCAGAAAGTAGGTAAATTCTTGGATAATGGCAAGGATAATAATAGGATTTATGAATCCAGGTTATATTATATTAATATTTGATTAGCATAAGGGAAATAAAGGAATAGTGATCAAACTTCATGCTTATTATATTATTGATATAATTCAAGCATGTTGATTTATATTAAATAATTATAATGCCTCACTAAGTATATACTTAGCGTGTGATGGTTTTTCACGCGTATGTAGAAAACCCGGTTCAGAGTAAGGTGTAAGGCATCACTATCAAAGGGGATATATGCAGTATCGGTAATTACATCTTTGATGTATTTTGATATTTCTAGTTGACATGTATAAATAAATAGTAGCTCCTTTCAAACTAGTCTAGATATGGATTGTAATAATAATATCTAGATAAATATTGAGTTTTATTTAAATGGATACTAGTTTAAAGAAATTGCTAGTAACGAAAATCAAGTAAGATTATAATAATGAAATTTTGGAGTAATCAAAATGATTTTTATTTTAACCAGTTTTGTTAATTGCATAGCATAGTTAAAAATTGCCAAGTTGCTGCCTGAAATCAAGGTCTATCTGATGGATTAAAATTTGGAAATAAATTTTACGCGATTAAAAAGAAAAAAATTTAAATTGTCATTTTTGACTTGTTCGGATAGCATAAAATATGGTTTAAACATCATGTGACACTCTATACTAGTATTGGGTAATAAATACTGGTAAGGGTGTTACAGAGCTTGACAAGTTATGTCAATAAGAGAAAAGAATGGAGCCAGAAAAGAAGAGTTGTCGAGTATAATTTTACATACAATACTTCTATAGAAGTAAATAAAGAAAATAAGGATCTTGTATATAAATCTATCCAGAAGTATAAATATTGAATTGACCAATGTAGAAAGACATTTTCAACTTCCAAAAGTGAAGTTTTTGGACCACTTGTCTAAACACCTAAAAGTTAATGTAAGCGGGGTACAAATAAAGAGTCGTGAGATATAAATGCGACTTTAATTATGATTTATGAAAAAAATTAATAACTTCATGGTAGATGCAATTACTTTGGCAGTTGTGAAATATTTTATATGCATCTAATTATTTTGTGGATCCCTATATAATAAAATTTATCCTTGAAGGATTTAAAATGCAGAAGCATTTGGAAATTTTTGATGAAATTTATTTAGATATATCCCCTTGAATATTTATATTTTGGTGCATTTGGTATAATCGCCTTAGTGAGTATTTATTGAGGAACTACTATAAGAATGATCATATTTCCTTATACATTCTATAAAAGAGTTTGGATCTACATTCATTATGATAATTTAAATGTCATTAGAACTCTAAAGATCTTCAAATTGAAAAATCATGAAGAGATTTCAAAGCTTTTGATTATTTAACGCAAGTATTTGAGAAAAAGAATCTTGAGATAAAGTTTTGTCTCGACCTAAAGATCGAGCACTTAAATATGCGTTTTTATCTATGAATGGACATAAGCTGAAAGAATCTTAAGGAATATTCAATATAGATAAAGCATATCTATTGAGTACCCTAATGATTGTAAGATTGTTGGATATGAATAAATTTATCTTCGAAAGAAAGATAAATAAATCTTTGGTTTGGAAGCACCATATATTAGTTGGTCCAGAAATACCATCTAAATGCTACAAAGATCATTACCTTTAGATCTTCAAAAATTAATCGATGTCTCCTCAAATCATGTAGAAATAATTGTTATAAACGAGATAAGCCAAAAAATGTGATTGGCTAAGACCATTGATCCAATATATTTAGAAGTTATGTGATTTACTTTCACAAGATAAGATACAAGCTATCTTTTGTGGAGATAATGTAAAATTTATATCTCAATCGAAAGGTGGATACATCAAAGATGAAAAAATGAAACATATTAATCCAAAGTTTTATCCGTTACAATCTTCAAAAAAATTAGTATTCAAGATTGAATTATGAAGATTCAAAGATCTTATGTGATATTTTCATGAAATGGGAGTAAATACGCGTTGCACTCTTTTTCTGTTAACTTAGGTTTTATCCCAATGGTTTTTCATGATAAAGTTTTTAATGAGGCAACATGTTATGCGTATCAAAGATGTGTGCACTCTTTTTCCTTCACCAAAGAAAAAATTTTCCACTGAGTTTTATCTTAGTAAGGTTTTAACGAGGCACAATATCATCATAGACATCCAAAAGGGAGTGTTATAATATTTATCAATACGAATCTCTACCATGATGAGAACTTCATCAAGGAGATTTGATTTATTTTATCATTAGAAATAAGCTTAACTATAAAAAATGTGCCCAAACTTCGCCACATTTTTGCAATAGGTGCCTAAAGTATTTTTTGGTTGAAATAGGTACCCAACGTTTCATTTTTGCCCGTTTTAAAGTTAATCTGTCAAAAAAATTCATCACCCAATTATAACTTGACTCGTGGCTTTTATTTTTTATTTTTAAAAATAAGTTGAAAATAAAATAAATTAAAAAATATCCCAAAATTTTCAAAAAACAATCCCAAATCCCTAAAACCCCAAACCCCCAAAACCCAAAATTGACACCATTGTCGTTGCCGATAGTCCCGCCAGACTCCATCATCACCGTCACCGAAGTCCCCTGCCTATTCCCCTAATCACCCATTGTCAGTAATCGGCAGGAGGCTCGTCAATCAGACGGCGAAAGACGAATGCGAAAGAAAATTGTTTTGAAGATTTTGAAAAGTTTTAGATTTCTTAAATTTTTTTTTTCATTTTTTGAAAAAAAATTAAAAAAAAAAAAATAGCACATGATAAATTATGATTAGGTGATGAATTTTTTAAGTGAGTTACCTTAAAAGAGTAATGAAATGAAGCTTTAGGAACCTATTTCAGACAAAAAAGAAACGTTAGACACCTATTTCAGCCAAAAAATACTTTAGGCACTGATTGCAAAAAAGAGGTATAATTTGGGCACCTATTTCGTAGTGAATCCTTAGAAATATTACCTTCCTTATATTAGAGTTCAATGTATTATGTACTTCTTATGCCTAAGAATAGATAATTTGATGAAGGCATTGTATACAACTTCAATATTATTTTTGATAATATGCATGTCCATTTTATGGAACATGTTCGGGGTGTGAGGCAGCCTCTCCCAACAATGTCGTCTCAAAGGTTTGAACTTGCGTTTTCACCTTGGGAGTGCAATGTGCTTTACCAATGCACCCAACACTTGTTGGTATACACAACTTCAATATTGAGAATGAATAAGAATCTTCATATTTCTCTCACCCCTTTGTTCTTATTCTTGTTCTTATTTACTTTATTAAAAACATTTTACCATTTTTATTCCCCATTACTAACATTCTTCTCCACCGCCATTCGACCGTCACTGAATATCGTTTACAATGTAACTAGTACCAAAATGTACCCATTTCTTCCCTTTTTATTCTTTTTTGTTTATTTTTTCTTGAAATCCTTTCAAACTCAACAAACTCAAATCAAAGTTTCAACGTTATCTTGGTTTGATCTACAATCTTGAACATCTTATCATCGTGGAATGGAGATATATTGCTTTTCTCCTCATTCTCGACCTCCTTAGTGTTCGAATTTAGAGAAAAATATTCTGGCATCGGTGAATCAAAGTGAGTCCAATTTGAGTTTGAGAGGAAAGTTTCTAGATTTTCACATAAATTTTCCAAAAATAAATGGAGTTAAATACTTAACAGTCGAGTAAAATATGAAATTTAAAGTTGGGTGGAAAAACAAAAAAAAGCTTTAGTTATCAAAACAAAAACAAAGTAAAAATATAATTCATAGTTTAGAGAATTAAATTTTAATTAAATAATTAATTTTAATGTCTAAATTATGGGATTTCAAAATTCGGGTACCCTGTTCCCGGGTAGCATATTTGTTGGGCCATGACTACCGGGTACTTGATTCACATTTTTTAATTTTTTTAAGTTCATTTTTTAAAATCACATAGGAAACACATGAAATTTAAAAGTTCAATAATACATAATTCAAACACAAAAAATTGTTATTTAAAGTCTATTTTCTTAAATAAGATTTCGGGACTAAGTCTGCCAAAACCTCATACAGAAAAATCCCAAGGTGCAAAGAGAACTGATACCTTACTTTGAAAAACCCAGCAATCGTTAGAAATACTCCTTGTCTCGATCCAACTAGACGCTTAAGATGTAATGTAGGAGTGATGAGCGAAACAAACAATCTTGCAGACTAGTTCGCTGAGTAGATGTGAATGCAACGACAACGAAACGCAAAAGAGGATCAAACTACTGAAGAGAGTCGACAAACACAAATCATAAATGAGCGTCGTGAGAAGCTCTACATGAACGCAAATCTACCGCAAAGATAGATGAAAATGTGGCATAAGGTAGAGGCATGCCATAAAGGTAGAGGAAAAACATGTCATAGAGACAGATGAACTAAGAGCAACAAGATGTGTGAAAGAAAGAATCTAAAACAAAAGAATTCTTATTAAAAACTAGAAGAAAATAAAACGTAAAGAAAAAAATAAAAAATAATATATGAAAATAATAAAAAGGAATATCGATGGTCGGCAACCAACACTAAAGTTAGTGTCGCTGTCGGCCAATAAAAAAGAAAAAAAGAACAAAGGCGGCGACAATAGAGAGAAAAAAAAGATAAGCGGAAAAAGAAGTTATTAAAAAATTTGAATATATATGCATATATATATATTAAAGTTTTTCACCAAAAGAAGTCATTAAAAATTATTAACCTCGATCGTGGTTTTTTCTTTAAATCTCATATTGATAAATTAATACAAGTATTGAAAAAACTTAGGAACTAAGGGACGAAAGTCACAAACGTACTTTATGCTTGTTTGATCTTCTTCGGGATATAAATGGATGTTCATTTCCAAGGAAGCTGATTTGTTCTTGTTTGAAAAGTAATAAAATTGTGCTAGTTGATCAGTGGAGGAGTGTTTCCCTTATTTTTATAAGCATATAAGAAATTGAAGCATATAAATTGTTTGACGAATGTCCCTAGGAAGATCAACTTGAAAGTAAGAGAAAGTGATTGGGTGATTTGGTGAAACAACGGTAGACGGTGAAGCGAATTAAACACTGAGGATAGATATTTTTTTGAACAGATAAAGTACATTCTCAGCGGCGAAAGTAATCTATGGCAACGCAAAACTATGAGAAATGAACGATGGCTGCAGGTAACCGTGAGGATTGGAAGAGAGATCAACGGTGCTGAATGGTATTCATGGCTAATTTGCCACCTAAATTGCATTGGAAGGGCCTATTGCTTATTTTTGAATGATATGGAAATGTGCTTCATTCATTCATCCCAACAAAGAATGATGCTGATGGATCACATTTTGGATTTATTCGTATGGAAAAGAAAAATGATGTAAGCTGGGTCATTCAACGATTAAATAGAAGATAGACATACAAATCAAAAATCTGATTCTCCATGGCACAATATGGGGGTAGGGCTTTGTATTGGAGACGGTCGAGAAAAGGTGGAGTGGAAAAAAATATGGCAAATGAGAAGAAAATAAGAGATACATTTCTGGTGGATAGATAGAAAATGAGAAGGTTTCATGGTGTAGTTGATCAAGACAAAGTTGAGACATTACAACGTTGTGCAATTAGATAGTGTTGAAAACCGATATCAATAGAAGATTTAGCAGAGGAAATGTCTATGGAAAACCTCAATGATCTCTCACTCATGCGAATTAGGGGTTTAAAAGTGTTGCTGACGTTTGATAATACTGAGAAACGTAGAGAGAATGGCACTAGCAGCGTTGGAGAAATGGTTTGTGCAAGTTAAAGAACGGTTAATGAAAATAGAGAGTATTTTCGGAAGGATAAGGCTGGTGATCATTGGTTATCCAATACATTCATGGATGTGAGAGTTACTTGAAAATTTGGCAAAGGGATGGGGATACCTTGTGAGAATTGATGACGCGACTAATGCACCAACTTCGTTTAAAAGGGCAAGACTATTGATTGAAATAAAGTGTTGGCTGAATATAGATGAGGTGGCAGAGATAGAGATTGAGGGTAAGATTTTTCTTGTTAAAGTTAGGGAGATAGAAACCATACATGAGGATAGTTTCAAATGTCCATGTATAGAGGAAGAGGACAATTTACCTGAAGACGTTAAGGGCAAGAAGGTAGATGTGGATTGCTATATAAAAGAAGACTTGATAAAATAAGTGAAGACAATCAAGGATGAATATATGAGTGAGGCCCTGGAAACACAAGGAAGGGCAATTGAATGTAATGCCATTACAGTGCAGAGACAAAATCTAATGTGGGAAGATGACAGTAGGGATGAGGTAAGGGAAAACAACAGTGCTCAGGTTGGTGAGGGTTGGTTGCCGGATAAAGAGGTGAGTAAGGTCGACCGTGAAGAGAGATCATGATGTAGGCTTGATATTTCGATGTATGAACTGAGTAAGGACGTACCTGAGAGCACAATGTTGATGTTGGAAGAAAATTTGCTGTTTCCAATATGTACAGAGATTGTTAATACAATATCGACTGAAGAAGGTGCATTAATAGAGGTTAAGCAAAAAAAGAGAGGCCGTGGAAGACCTAGAGAAAATACTGAATAAAAAAAAGAGCATCATCTGAGGCGCTACATGATAGAAGACATGTGATACTTCATTAATCAAAGGAGACTTTGGAGCTTTGCAAACTCCTTAGGGCAAGTACTATTGGCAGAGAAGAGGATGTCATAGAGGATATCGCAAAGATCATTGAAGGAAGGGATTGTGGTCGATAGGTGTGGGCAGGATGTGGATGTTGTCGCAAAAAATACGAGAATTGAACTTGACGTTAAAAATGAATTTGGTTCAAATTTAGCACGACAACATCATTGTGATATGGTGTTCTTTCAAGAAACAAAAATGAAGGAGGTATCAGTATATTTTAGGAACAAAAAATTGATGAGTTTGATTTTTTGTTACGAGCATCACGTTGGTGTTAACAAAATTCGATATGATTATGGGTAAGTGGATTCTTGAAAATTGATATTGTGGGTTATTGAATGTCTATGCACCGTGCTCAATTAAGGGATAACTACATCTTTGGGAGTTGATTCAAAGGACTATGGATGTGATGAGATAGGTGTTGCGCGTAATAAGTGCTACGCAAATGTGCAAGTATACACGTCGCAAGTTATAGTATAAAAGATATCATCTCCACAGGGATTGGTGCTACTTCAAGAATCTAGTCTCTTGCACTGTAAAAGTAAAAACACAAGTAAATGATTATAGGAGTTTAACTAATGACTAATCTAGAAAGCAATAAAGTAAAAGAAAAGATGAATTCAAATGAGAGAGAGATAGGCCAGGTTATCGTGAGTTGAGGTGTGATAGCCGTTTGGATTATTTTGGTAAAAGAGTGTATGGGCAACTCAGTTGCCGTGGCAACTTGCACAATGGGGTTGCCTTGGCAACTAATCGATGGTTGCCTGGCCAACTAGTTGGGCAACTACTTGGGCGTCTGGGCAACAACCTTCAAGGTTCGGCAGAGCGTTCTTCAATGGTTTCTTATTATCCCTAAGTCAAAACTCTAGCTACTTGTGCATGCCTTGATAATACATCCCTGCGTGAATCAAGGGTGAACAACAACCAATCTTGTGGTCCTCTTAGCCGTTGAAATCCTTAACTTATTCCTAAGCCGGATTAATCTTCACCATCATTAGATTGAATAAAGATCATATTCATTCGTTTCTTGAATCTAACTCTCCCGATATTAGATAAATAGATGAAATCACGAGATCCTCTCCCAATTCACTCGCAAACAAGAATAAGAACCAAGAATGAATAAACCTTGAAATAGAAAAGTGCAAACTCTTATTACCTAAACAAAAACCAATAGTTTCTCACAACCACAAAACACAATAACCATAGCCAAGTAGATTTAGTTCATGGCTAGGTTCCAAAGAAACACAAGATAAACAATCCCTAGCATGAACCCAATCGAACAAGAAAGAAAAGGATGAAGGAGGAGGCTTGTCGAAATCCTCCTTTCCCTTGATGCTTGTCGAAAATTCTCTCCTCTTGCCCTACTTGGACTTGTCGAAATTTCCCTATTGCTCTCTCTCTTCTTGGATTGTCGAAATCTCCTTGCTATTTATAGGGCTAGGCCAAAATCCTTCTTTGAGGAGGAGTTTAAGTTGGAATTAAATTATCTTTAAAGAATATAATTCTTTATTATAATTGTATTCCTACTAGAACTTCTCCTATCTTCTTGGAATTTAATCCTTCTTTAATCTCTGCATGGCAATCAAATTCCTTTGGGTTTGGGCTTTGCTCCACGTCATCTTGGGCTTGTTTAGTCCTCAATTTCGACTACCATATCACCTTTACTCTTGTCGACAATTGCCATGGCAACTGGCTCGGCGTTTCCTTCATGCATTGCCCTGGCAACTAGCTCAGCGTCTCCTTCATGCATTGCCCTGGCAACTAGCTCGGCATTGCTTTGGCAAGTGATCCTGCACATACACACACAAAGCACACCAAAGAAACATCTTTTCCACAAAAACTACCAAGTTATGTAATCAAGCTCAACGATTGAAGGAAACATGGATTAATGCATGAATGGCTAACTATGCAACTAATATGAGCCTAAGTCTAACAATAATATGAGTAAAAAGGGTAAGAAAATTAGTACTTTTGAACACTTATCACACCCCCAAACTCGAACTATTGCTTGTCCTCAAGGAATGCAAACTCATAATTACCTGCCAAGACTTCAATTTTTACAAACTCAGCTTTGAACTTGATTTCAATTCTCTGAACCGGGGCACAAAGTATGATTGGCTTTTTATTTTTCGGAAAACTTAGGAGTTACTCGGAATCAAACTATAATGCTTGTGAGTGTGTGCGGAGTTGTGTGCAAGTTGATTTTTCGGATTCTATGCAAACAAGAGGTTTTCAAATTACTTCATTGGGTTCTTTTTAACATGTTTTAACTAGAGCCAGTGTTGGGCACCTCTAGTGTTTTGTTTTTAGTTTTCTTAAGTTAATTTAATCGACTAGAGCCGGTTTCGGGCACCTCTAGTTAAATTTTTTTAACACATCCTAGAGCCAGTTTCGGGCACCTCTAGTGATCAATTTTTTTAGCACATGCTAGAGCCAATTTCGGGCACCTCTAGCATTCATCCAATTTTTATTCTAATCCCCAATTTGTTAATTATCAACCTAAGTTCACTAGAATTCCTTAAATCAATCAAACCACAACAAAGTTTCATCAAATTTAGCATCATAGTAAAATTCTAAGTTTTTCCATGGTTATCCTAGAATAAAAATTCTATCAATTAAGTGCATTGGCAAAGTCATCATCGAATATTCATCAAATCTAAGCAATTCTTGTTCCAATTAAAGGCATGGCAAGCAATTTATGTATCCTAAATGTAATACTTAAGATGAATGTAATTAAACATGGTAACTACTAATAACAATCCCCCCAAACTCGAGTGAGGCATTATCCTCAATGCATGCATAAAAATAACGAAAAATAAAAATAAAAATGCATACGAGGACTTACTCCGAGAGTTCATCATCGTAGATGATTAATTTCCTTCTAGTCGGTGTCTTGATTCTCTTGCTTGAACGCGATGGTTGTTTTCTTGTTGCCGGGATGCCTTTAGCTTTGGTTTCTGTGGCATCTTCAGGGTTGGTTGCCGTGGCATCAGCTTGTGCGTGCACGATGTAGGTTGCCGCTGCATCTTCTTCATTGGTCGGCAGTAAATTTCCTTAGCATAGTAGTTGTGAGTCTTGTTGTGAAAAAGAAGACAAAGAAAATCTGAAAACTAAAGATAATGAAGAAAAATAAAATATCTCCTAAAAATAAAAAAGAAAAAAAAAGAAAATATTGAAAGGAAAGCATGCTCATGCATCTCCTAAGTTGACCACTTCTTTGTTACGTTCCACATGGGCACCATTGTAGTGCTTCAATCTTTGTCCATTAACTTTGAATTCATGGTTGTTAGAGATGGACTTGATTATCACGGCACCATGGGAGAATGGTTTGACGACTTCGAATGGTCTCGACCATCTTGATTTCAGCTTTCTCGGGAAATGTTTTAGCTGAGAATTGAATAGGAGAACTAGTTGCCCTAGCGTGAATTGCCGTGGCAATAGTTTCTTGTCATGCCATCACTTTGTTTTCTCCTTGTAGATTCGTGCATTGTTATAGGCGAGTGCACGAAATTCTTCTATCTCATTGAGATCCATCAAACGCTTTTGTCCGGCACTTTCCCAATCCATATTCACGGTCTTGATTGCCCAATATGTCTTGTGCTCGATTTCCACCGGTAGATGACGTGTTTTGCCATAGACAAGTCAGAAGGGTGATATACCTAAGGGTGTTTTGAATGCAGTGCGATATGCCCAAAGTGCGTCATCTAGTCTTAATGACCAATCATTCCTTGAGGGATTTACAACTTTCTCGAGTATTCCCTTCAACTCCCGGTTGGAAATTTCTGCTTGCCCGTTGGTTTGTGGGTGATATGCCGTGGCGATATTGTGTGATATGCCGAAGCTTTGCAACATCTTGGCAATTAGTCTGTTGTCAAAATGCTTGCCTTCGTCACTGATAATTGCTCTCGGTATCCCAAACCATGTAAATATGCTTTTCTGTAAGAATCTTTGCACGGTCTTGGAATCGTTGTTGGGAACTACAGCTGCCTCAACCCATTTAGACACATAGTCGACGACAAGTAAGATGTAGAGGTTGCCGAATGAAGATGGGAAAGGTCCCATAAAATTGATCCCCCATACATCGAACAATTCCACCTCGATGATGTTCTGGAGCGGCATCTCATGTCGTCTAGAGATATTGCCCGTCCTCTAGCAACGATCACATTGCTTGTAAAAGTCTTGGGCATCTTTGTACAATGTTGGCCAATACAAACCGGATTGCAAAACTTTGGCCGCGGTACGAGTTCCTCCAAAATGTCCTCCATAGGGTGAAGAATGGCATTGCCGGAGTACATTCTGTTGCTCTTTTTCAGGGACACATCAGCGTATAACCTGATCTGCACATTGTTTAAACAAAAGAGGCTCGTCCCAAAAGTAATGCTTAGCATCATGGCGGAACCGCTTCTTCCCTTGGTGAGTAATGCCATAAGGAAAAATACCACAAACAAGGAAATTAACTAAATCTGCGTACCAGGGTATTGCCGAGGCATGTGCTGCCGTAGCGGCTGCTCCCAAAATTGCTGAGGCGTGCGCGTCAAAGGCTGCTGAGGCATCGAGAGTTGCCGAGGCGTGTGCATCCATGGTTGCCGAGGAGTCGAGGGTTGCCGAGGCGTCGTGGGTTGCCGAGGCGTCTAGGGTTACCGAGGCAACTAAAATTTGTTCATCCGGGAATACATCGCATATCTCTAGATCCTCGTCCTCCTCCCTATTGCGTTCCAAACGTGATAAGTGATCGGCCACTTGATTTTTCGTTCCTTTCCTGTCCTTAATTTCAATATCAAATTCTTGTAAAAGTAATATCCAACGAATCAAACGAGGTTTAGCATCCTTTTTAGCAAATAAGTATTTGATTGCCGAATGGTCCGTATGAACAATTACCTTTGTACCAATCAAATAGGATCGGAACTTGTCAAATGCGAAAACTACAGCTAGTAACTCTTTCTCCGTTGTTGTGTAATTCACTTGAGCACTATTAAGAGTTTTACTAGCGTAGTATATCACATGGAAGGTCTTACCTGTGCGTTGGCCTAGGACTGCTCCTACCGCGAAATCACTTGCATCACACATGAGCTCAAAAGGTAGCGTCCAATCTGGTGGAACGACAATGGGTGCCGAGGCAAGCTTTCTCTTTAGGGTTTCGAATGCTTGGGTGCAAGAATCATCAAAATCGAAGACTTTATCCTGTTCAAGCAGATTACACAAGGGTTTAGTGATTTTAGAAAAATTATGAATGAACCTCCTATAAAAACCTGCATGTCCAAGAAAGCTTCGAATTCCTTTAACCGAACTTGGTGGGGGTAATCTCTCGATCACGTCCACCTTGGCTTTGTCTACTTCAATTCCCTTGGATGAAATCTTGTGGCCGAGCACTATTCCTTCATCTACCATAAAATGGCATTTCTCCCAATTGAGGACTAAATCCGTTTCTTCGCATCTTGCCAACACCCTCTCTAAATTGCCGAGACAGCCGTCGAAGTCATTACCAAAAACCGAAAAATCATCCATGAAGATCTCAAGGAAGTCTTCGACCATGTCTGAAAAGAGTGCCATCATGCATCTTTGGAAGGTTGCCGGGGCGTTACACAATCCGAACGGCATCCTTCGAAAGGCATAAGTATCGTATGGGCATGTGAAGGTTGTCTTTTCTTGATCTTCTGGTGCTATAGCAATCTGATTGTAACCTGAATAACCATCAAGAAAACAATAAAAAGGTTTACCTGCAAGACGGTCAAGCATTTGATCAATAAAGGGTAATGGGAAGTGATCTTTCCTAGTAGCTTTGTTTAGCTTTCGATAGTCCATACACACCCTCCAACCGGTCACAGTCCTGGTTGGGATAAGTTCATTATTTTCATTGCTTACCACTGTTATACCTCCATTTTTCGGTACACATTGTACCGGACTTAACCACGTACTATCGGAGATAGGGTATATAATGCCGGCGTCAAGCCACTTGATGATTTCTTTCATTACAACCCCTTTCATGGCATGATTCAGTCTCCTCTAGGCCTCAATTGAAGGTTTGTGATCATCTTCCAACAAGATCTTGTACATGCACACTGCCGGGCTAATTCCCTTCAAGTCGGCAATTGTCCACCCTATTGCCTTTTTGTGTAGCTTCAACTTCTTTTCCTGCTCAGGCTGTAACTTAGAAGAAATAATTACAAGCAATGTATTATTGGTCCCTAAGTATACATATTTTAGTTGCTCTGGCAATTGTCTCAACTCAAGAATTGGTGGTTGTTCAATAGAGGGTTTTTCGAGCTTACCTTCCTTACCTGAGTAGTCCAGTGGTTCAAAGTATGTACCTGGTCGATTGGCTAGCCAATTTGCCTCTTCTGGTTGTTCCTTATCGACCGGTTCTTCATACTCCTCATGTTCCTCTTGGTCGGCAATGTAGTTGCCGAGGCAACTAAATTCCTCATCGAAGTTAAACTCTGTCGTGGCATGAAGAAGTTGGCATTCTTCTGGATCATCGGCATGCCTTAGTGTTTGGAACACATTTAGTTTAACTTGCTGGTCATTCACCCTCATTGTGAGTTCTCCCTTTTCAACATCAATCAAGGTTCTCCCTGTTGCTAGGAATGGTCTCCCGAGAATGATGGGTGCATGCTCATCTGCTTCACAATCCAAAACAATAAAGCCAGCGGGAAAAATAAATTTATCAACTTTTACCAGTATGTCCTCGATTTTTCCCTCTGGATGCACATAGGATCTGTCGGCTAGCTGCAGCATGACTGTTATAGGTCTTGCCTTCCCGATTCCTAGTTTCTGGAAAACTGATTTAGGCATCAAGTTTATGCTAGCCCCAAGGTCGCATAATGCTTTCCCGACATAGTGATTTCCAATGGAACAGGGTATTGTGAAACTTCCGAGATTCTTCAACTTGGGTGGCATACGATTGTGCAACATTGCCATGCATCTCTCTGTCGCGGCAACTGTTTCAAACTCTCATAGCCTTGTTCTTTTGGACACAATGTCTTTAAGAAACTTGGCATAGTTTGGCATTTGTTCAATTGCTTCCACCAATGGCAAGTTGATGTGGACTTGCTTTAGGATATCAAGAAATTTCTTGAATTAGTATTCTTGCTTTTGTCACTTCAACCTTTGTGGGAATGGTGGTGGAATTCGGATATCTTCGATCCTTTCATTGGTTTGAAACCTGATTGACGGCATTGCCGGGACATCTGGAGTTGCCGAGGCATTATCAACTGGGGTTGCCGAGGCATGCTTATCGCAAGTTGCCGAGGTGTCTTTATCGTCGGTTGCCGAGGCATGCTTATTGCCGGTTGCCGCGGCAATTCCTGGTTCAGCATCTGAGGCTTTGCCACTAGGTTCGTCTTGATCTTTTTGTGGAGTTTTGTTTGACGAGCGGGTTTGAACCTCTCTAAGTTGTTGGCCACTTCTAGTGGTGATCGCCTTACATTGCTCATGGTCAGTTCCTCTTGCGACTTCAGTATCGCTAGGTAAACCTCCTTGCGGTCTAGTGTTCAGATTTTGAGCAAACTGTCCGACTTGATTTTCCAATGATTTGATTGCCGCCTCTTGGTTTTGCAATCTCATCTCGGTCTGTTAATAAAAACATCGATTCTTTTTATGAAATTAATATTCTCAGCCATATAAGATTCATTTTCATCATAAAAACATTTAGAGAATTTTCCAAAGAATTAGATGTCGCGGTTGTTGCTTTGCGGCATCATTTGTCGTGTCATATTCTCACGGAATCCGATGCTTGTGCATTCTGATTGTTCGGTTTAGAGCATTGTTGGGATTACTCCATGAAAAATTCGGTGCTTCTTCCAAGCTGGATTGTATGTATTTGACATCACGTTATTGCTCGATTGTAATTCCCCACATAGAAGCTGGATTCGGATTCTCGCATACATTCGGAAGAATTATGGTTATCACCACATAACTCACAAAAAGAATCCATTACCTTGAATTCATGTGTGTTGTTTGGTTTTTGCATGTTCTGGACCATCTTGGTTAAAGCGACCAATTGTACCGAAATTGAATCTGATGATCCTAGTTCATGTATTGTGGCTTGGCGTCTAACTCCTCCTCTTCTAGTAGATGGGAATTGATAATCATTCTTGGCCAGCCTGTTTAAAATTTGCATTGCTTCCTCCGGCGAATTATCTAGGAGTATGCCGTTTGCCGAGGCATCTAGCATCATCCTTGTTAGTGTATTCACGGCGTTGTAAAACATTGTTACTTGAGTCCACACCGGGAATCCGTGTAAGGGGCATTTGTGTAGAAGTTCTCTATATCGCTCCCAAGCCTCGTACATAGATTCATCACCTGTCTGCCGAAAAGAAGTAATGTCGTTACGAAGCTTATCAGTCAAATTTGTAGGATTAAATCTAGCAAGGAAATCATGACAAAGATCAGTCCAAGATGCTATGGATCCGGCAGGAATGCTATTCAACCATGCTTTCGCCCTATCCCTCAGTGAATAGGGGAATAATCTTAATCGTAGGACATCGGGGGTGACTCCGTGTATCTTGAACGAATTGCAAATCTCGAGGAAATATTTCAGATGTTGCCGTGCGTCTTTAGTTGCTGAGCCGCCAAATTGACCTATTGTGTTGATCATATTAAACATTACCGGTTTCAACTCAAAGTGGTCGGCTTCAATTTCAGGTGCGACAACTCCTGGGTTAAGCCCATCAAGATCTTCTTCAAGATAGTCTCGAATAGTTTTGTTTCGTGCAAGAATCACTCCTCCTCCTGCTCGAACATCTTGATTCATATTGCCGTCTTGATTTGCCATTGCTTCTCTTATCCTTCGTCTAAGTCTTTGTAAGGTTTGTTCAATTTCTGGATCAAAGGGATATTCTGGTGAAGTTGGTCTCGCCCTGGTCATATACCAATGCAAAACCAAAGTTTGTTAGCCCTTTGAATTTTAAACAAGAAAAGTAAAAAGAAAGTGCAAGAAAGTAAAAACAAAGTCGCTATTGCCAATCCCCGGCAACGGCGCCAAAAACTTGTTGCGCGTAATAAGTGCTACACAAATGTGCAAGTATACACGTCGCAAGTTATAGTATAAAAGATATCGTCTCCACAGGGATTGGTGCTACTTCAAGAATCTAGTCTCTTGCACTGTAAAAGTAAAAACACAAGTAAAGGATTATAGGAGTTTAACTAATGACTAATCTAGAAAGCAATAAAGTAAAAGAAAAGATGAATTCAAATGAGAGAGAGATAGGCTAGGTTATCGTGAGTTGAGGTGTGATAACCGTTTGGATCGTTTTGGTAAAAGAGTGTACGGGCAACTCAGTTGCCGTGGCAACTTGCACAACGGGGTTGCCTTGCCAACTAATCGATGGTTGCCTGGCCAACTAGTTGGGCAACTACTTGGGCGTCTGGGCAGCAACCTTCAAGGTTCGGCAGAGCGTTCTTCAATGGTTTCTTCTTATCCCTAAGTCGAAACTCTAGCTACTTGTGCATGCCTTGATAATACATCCCTGCGTGAATCAAGGGTGAACAACAACCAATTTTGCGCTCCTCTTAGCCGTTGAAATCCTTAACTTATTCCTAAGCCGGATTAATCTTCACCATCATTAGATTGAATAAAGATCATATTCATTCGTTTCTTGAATCTAACTCTCCCGATATTAGATAAATAGATGAAATCACGAGATCCTCTCCCAATTCACTCGCAAACAAGAATAAGAACCAAGAATGAATAAACCTTGAAATAGAAAAGTGCAAACTCTTATTACCTAAACAAAAACCAATAGTTTCTCACAACCACAAAACACAATAACCATAGCCAAGTAGATTTAGTTCATGGCTAGGTTCCAAAGAAACATAAGATAAACAATCCCTAGCATGAACCCAATCAAACAAGAAAGAAAAGGATGAAGGATGAGGCTTGTCGAAATCCTCCTTGCCCTTGATGTTTGTCGAAAATTCTCTCCTCTTGCCCTACTTGGACTTGTCGAAATTTCCCTATTGCTCTCTCTCTTCTTGGATTGTCGAAATCTCCTTGCTATTTATAGGGCTAGGCCAAAGTCCTTCTATGAGGAGGAGTTTAAGTTGGAATTAAATTATCTTTAAAGAATATAATTCTTTATTATAATTGTATTCCTACTAGAACTTCTCCTATCTTCTTGGAATTTAATTCTTCTTTAATCTCTGCATGGCAATCAAATTCCTTTGGGTTTGGGCTTTGCTCAACGTCATCTTGGGCTTGTTTAGTCCTCAATTTCGACTACCATATCACCTTTACTCTTGTCGACAATTGCCATGGCAACTGGCTCGGCGTTTCCTTCATGCATTGCCCTGGCAACTAGCTCGGCGTCTCCTTCATGCATTGCCCTGGCAACTAGCTCAGCATTGCTTTGGCAAGTGATCCTGCACATACACACACAAAGCACACCAAAGCAACATCTTTTCCGCAAAAACTACCAAGTTATGTAATCAAGCTCAACGATTGAAGGAAACATGGATTAATGCATGAATGGCTAACTATGCAACTAATATGAGCCTAAGTCTAACAATAATATGGGTAAAAAGGGTAAGAAAAATAGTACTTTTGAACACTTATCAATAGGGAGATTTGGTTGTGATTTCTTTATTGGGGGGGATAGTAGCAATATGTATCATTTGACATTGGGAATGGTAGATTCAGGCTGCGAAAATAGTGTTTAAGAGTATGTTGGGGTTTGTTGTGTGTTGCTGACGCTTCTTGAGTGCAGGACTGGTGTTTATTTTTTAGGGATCTTTGGTCTTTTGGTGTGTTATTGTTGTACCGAGTATATGGTTAGCATATGTACTCTTTTTCTCCAATCTAGGTTAGAGAGGTTTTTAACGAGGTATGTAATAAAAAAATTAATACAAGTATTTTTGAAAAATTTAAAACATAAAAACATAATATAAATATAGAAAGAATTTAATGATTTAAATTTAGTTTCAGGGTAAAAATATTAAGGAACTTAAAATAAAAAATATAATTTAAAAGTATACATACACTAAATGTATTAGATCCAATATCAGGTTACAAAATATTTTTAGCCCATACCCTGTCCAACTATCTGGGAAAAATAACATGTATGATAGTTGTTTTAGAACACCCTCGTCTAAATTAGACATGACAAACTTAACCCGACACCCGAGAACTGAACCAATTTACCCGAACTAAGATTCAAAATCGACTCGAATGCGATGAACCAGATTTGATCTGAAACCCAAAATAAATCGAACTGAATTTTAGTTGAACTAAAAATAGACCCGAATCGATTTTCGACCGAACCGATTGGACCGTTACCGACTTCACCCAAATCAAAAGCAACCCTAAATAAAGAAAATATATTAAAATAAATAAATAAAGTTGAGATGTGAACTGTAGTACAACTCACCAAAAAGCCAAATATACAGGCTATACAAAGTCATATATAGGGTGGAAAAACCTAACTCCGCTTGAAAACCCGACTAAAATCGATCGATCTCATATTAACCCGAATCGAAAACAACCGAGCCAAAAGTTAACCAAACTGAAAATCAACCGACCTGAATCGAAATCACCATAGACCCGAACTAAAATCGAATCAGATCCGAACCGAACCCGAACCAAATAACTTGTTTGCCACATCCAATCTAAATCATCATAAGAAATTAAAACATCTAAATACCTCAAACTATGGATTGTAAAAAATAAATAAAATTAATTTGACTTTTAAATTGAGTATGCGTGCATAATAAACATAAAATAAAAATTATCCTCAAACAGCGGGGTGGTGGGGCCAGGTAGTGCGTAATATCCAACGTGGCAGATCGCTTCTTTACGGCATCTCCCCCTCCACCTTATCACAATTCTTTTTCTTCGCCAAAAAAAGAACCCACGAAAATGAACAAAATCGTTGTTTGATTTACCTGAAAATTGGATTGGAGAAGTCGTTGGGCAGAAGATATGATGGGAGGTGGAAGTGTGTATTGGGGAAGGAAAGAAGAAAGCAAAGAAGTGAAAGGAATAGCGGTGATGTTTGCTTGGGTTTCGATTCACGACAAACACGTTCAGAATTACGTCGATTTGTATTCCTCCCTCGGTTGGAATTCCCTTGTTTCTCGTGCCGATTTTCTCAACGTGTAAGTTTCTTTCAATTTTCATTGATATATATATCGTGCTTGGTTTCTTAGAAAGTAAATTAGAGTCTCCAGCAGTTTCAATTGTCTACATCTTATCAGACTGAGAAGAAGATTTTAGAGTTTCTTTGCTCTTTATTGGTTGTACTCTGGTACAGAATTCTCATAAAATGGTGTTTATAGCTCAGCATCTGCTTCTATTTTTCAGATGATGTTTGTGATATTATTTTAGCAGAGTATTTTCTCAATTGTTCGTGAAAAGACATAATACCAAAAAATATCCTTTAACATTTGACTGAATAGTTATTTTGTTCCTTATCTTTTTTTAAAAAAAAAACGTGTCATTATATCAAGTTATTTAGCGCAAGATGACTAAAAAAAAGAATATGGGCTAACTATTCAATCAAATGTTAGATGCATATTTTGGCATTATGCCTTGTAAAAAATAGATGTAATTTACTAATTGATTAGGGGAATATAGAATATGTTGGAAAGCGAGGACCTCATCTAGTGCAAAATGATAGCTGAGAAGAATATTCACTGCTGCTTGAAGGATGAGTTGCTGGCTTATGTTTATATGAGTAAGGGCCTTGTTGGAAGGGCGGGAGTTATGGGCTGTATGAGTTATGTATTGGTTTGAAAATATTAGACATTTAACATGTGATGATACTATTTGACAAATTTCGAGATCTTGAGCTTGCCATTTTTGTTGCTGCACTTTTAGCAATTTCTTTCTTTTTTCTCTTCCAATGTACTACTTAAGACTTTCATGTTGTATTCTCTGTGCAGATATTATCCTGACAGGGCTATGTCCTTGGCATTTGTTCTTCTAAATGAGCTTCTTGAGGTCAGTTTCATTAAGGTTTACTATCTGTTAAGATGTTTCTGTTTGCGTTGCAAGAAAATTTTAAAATGTGAAATTCCCGTTGATTTTGGGTTCACAGGTGTTAAATGTTAGAACATGTCCTGTAGTCTTTGTTGCTTTCTCTGGCAGTACCAAGGCTTGTATGTACAAGGTTCTACAGGTACATTATCATACTTATTCCAATTTCAGATCAGTTAGACAATTTGTGTGCTGTTTTACACACACACACACGTGTGTGTATATCTATCTATATATATATATAGTTGCAGTTGCGATAATTTAGCTATTTATGTAGATTATTCAAGGAACGGGTGAAGGCCAGCTAAATTCGGTATCATTTCTTTCTCTCTTAGTTTCTTCTAGTGATTTTCTATTCATGATAATCTTTTTCTAAAGTATCCACATTTTATAAATTCAACTGAAGTTTTATTGTTATTGTTTTTAAATCTTGTAAAGGATGGAAGCCAGCTGATTAGAAATTGTGTTTCTGGACAAATCTATGATTCTAGTCCAGTTGATTTTGCAAGTGATTTGAATGCCCAATTTGCTTTACACCCTTCCATACGTAAAATGCCTGGGCCATCGAAACTTGTTTCTTGGATTGCTAAAGGTGTTGCTTCTGGTCTGGATGGTCTCTATCTAACTGGGTTGGAGTCTCAACGTGCTGAGTATTGGCAGACCCTTTACTCCTCAGTTGTCAGTTCATAAACCCTCTAACTTGTTAAATTGTTTATGGTCTGCTTCATTAATTTTCTCCTCTCAATTTTTGTAGGAATTAGATGCTCCTTATCTCATTTTATGCTCGGAGAGTGATGATCTTGCATCATATCCAGTTATCAGCAACTATGCTCGATGCTTGCAAGATCTTGGAGCAGATATTAAAGTTGTTAAGTGGAATGGCTCTGCTCATTTAGGTCTGCCCCAAACCATTTTTGATTTGTAATTACTACCGATTATTATAGCTTCCATAAATTATTATCATTAACCAATTATCATAAGATCTACTTTTGACTGTTTCTTTCCCATTAAATTACAATTTCCCGTTGAGGTTTTATATTTACCTAGGCAATACAGCTGAACGGATGTTGCCAAACATCATGTTTATGCTTATCAACCCCATATTAAGGGTATTGATTAGAATATATAGAAGCTGGTTCAATATGAAAGTGAAGAAACTGGCAGTTCCGTTATGTATTAACAGCTTATATTTTGTTATCTTCTAGATTTTGAAAAACCTGGGCTGCCTTGCTCTAAATTGCAAGCATGCATAATCAGTGTTTTGAATAGTTCAGTTACTTCTGCTTTCTCGATGGACGAAGACTGACCTAATATCACTCTTTTCTATTTCAGAACACTTCAAGCATTATCCTATCCAATACAGGGCTTCTGTGGCCAGTTTTCTTGAGAAGGCAACTTCAATATATTTCCATAGGATCCAAAAGCTCGGAGAAAGAAATGGTATGCATGATGAGATCTCTGAGTTAATCTGTGACCTGCAGGAAGCAGCAGTCAATTCAAACCAAAGCTTTAGGAGAGTTGCAGTTGGGCCTAGTGACCACTTTTTCTTGCCTAGCTCAGCTGAACATCACCATAATAAAGAGTCGGAGTCTCTACAAGATGAGCAAAGAGAAAGACCAATCTCTCTACCTGTTCCCCCAAGCATCAATGCTCATGGTGTCCTTGGCCAAATTCTGTTTGATGCTTGTGTTCCCAAGAACATTGAAGGTTGGGATATTAGATTTTCAGGTCCGGTAAAGGGACAGGTGTCTAGTCATAGGCATTCACTTTTCCCTGGTATCAAGTGCAATCGTCGTTCAAGATTGTAATGTCTCTTATGAATTGGATTCGAGGGGGCAATTAATGTGTGCAAAGAAAACAATCCCATCCAGACTCTCTGTGAAAGGTCTGAAAGTGAGGTCACTGGACATTTTGTAGAAAATTTTGTTGATTACCTGTTATTTTCATTGTAATCTAATCTTCTGACAAGAAGTGTACAGGTAGTACAGGAGTATGAACATATTTTTGTTCGAGAATATATATGTATAGTGCTGTTTGTATGTAACATGTTTAAGAAATTGTTGTTGAGAGTTTATCTGTGGCTAATAAGCAATCATGATCGTCAGATGGAACACAGAAAGCGACATTGCTGTAAATAGTGAAGTAGCAAGAAACTATAATCCTCTGGTAGGTGCTATAAATAAGTCTCATAGTATGGACTTAAATTCTTTATTTCTTTTTCATCCATTGAGTGGCTTCAGTTAGGCTATTGCCAGCCCTTGGGGTTCTTTTTACTTTATTGCCCCCTAAACTATACACTTTTTCCCGGGTTGGCCCCTAAAGTATTTTTTCGGGATGTTTTGCCCCTTTAACTAAAAATTATGACCTCATATGCCCCTTTCGTTAACCTCCCTTAAAAAAATTCTCACAGGCCAATCAGAACGCGTCACGTGTCATTTTATTAAAAAAAAATAAGCTGACTTAAATAAAAGGGGTGAATTGCACTTTAGGTATGCCATATTTTAATTTTTGTTCATTTTAGTCTCTTATATGAACTGTTCATCTTCTTCCTCTATTTAGACTCGGTTCGCTTCACCGGTTAAGAACTTTTCCCCCTATTGATCATCATATGCCGCACGGTTCATCAAGCTTGATAACAATTCGTTGTTTCACTTTTACCGAAGAGTCTGTGTTTGATTGTGTGTATTTGTTGTTGATTTTCTTTCTGTTCCCTTTTTTGGCAGATCCATTCTGCTGCAACTGCCTTGGACAAGTAAAATTTGGTGAAGTATGACAGAAAAAGTGGGTACTTCCAAGTGACTGATTTGGGCCGCATTGCTAGCTACTAATATATAACTCATGGGACAATCTCCACATATAATGAGCATTTGAAACCAACCACGGGGACATAGAACTTTGCCGACTGTTTTCACTCAGTGAAGAATTCAAGCATGTGACAGTCAGACAAGATGAGAAGATGGAACTAGCAAAGCTTTTGGACCGTGTTCCTATTCCAACAAAGGAAAGCTTGGAAGAGCCTAGTGCAAAAATTAATGTTTTGCTGCAAGCATATATCTCACAGTTAAAGCTTGAATCTGACATGGTGTACATAATAATTCGGAGTGCTGGGCGTCTTCTCGGAGTACTTTTTACGATCATCTTGAAAAATAATTGGGAACAGTTGGCTGAAAAGGCTTTAAACTTGTGTAAAATGGTTACTAAGAGGATGTGGAATGTTCAAACGCCCTAGCGGCAATTCAATGGTATCCCCAATGAAATTCTTATGAAGTTGGAGAAGAAAGATTTGGCCTGGGATAGGTACTATGATCTGTCATCACAGGAGATTGGAGAGCTGATTCGTTTACCTAAGATGGGAAAAACACTTCAAAAGTTCATTCACCAGTTCCCTAAGCTAAACCTTGCAGCCCTTGTTCAGCCAATTACACGTACTGTCTTGAGGGTTGAACTTACCATAACACGAGACTTTCAATGAGATGATGAGGTTCATGAGTTTGTGGAGCCATTTTGGGTGATTATTGAAGATAATGGTGGCGAGTATATTCTTCACCACGAGTACTTTTTACTGAATAAATAGAGGAAGAAGATGAACAGGTCATATAAGGGACTAAAATGAACAAAAAATAAAATATGATATACCTAATGTGCAATTCACCCCTTTTATTTAAGCCAGTTTATTTTTTAATAAAATGACATGTGACGCATTCTGATTCCCGTGAAATTTTTTTTAACGGAGGTTAACGGAGGGGGCATATGAGGTTACGATTTTTAGTTAACGGGCAAAACATCCTGAAAAATACTTTAAGGGCCAACTCGAGAAAAATGCATAGTTTAGGGTCAATGGAGTCATTAAGCCTTCTTCTTATTGATAAATTACCTTAATACTCCATTTGAGTGAATACTAATATATAATCATTGATTATTTATGTAAATCAGTATGAACTAATTTTCAAAATTAATTTTGACATTAAAATTAGTTCGTCCATAAATGTAATATAGTCATGGTTTGAAAGAATCCATGGCTGTCTCAATTACATTTTAATTTTTTTAAAACAATTATTTTTTAAATCTTTAAGTTTTAAAGAGTTCGTTTGGACAAATTCTTTCAATCTTAAAGTATATAGGTTCTTAGGTCACTAAGCTGATTAGTTGAATTAAACAATAATCTTCTAAGGGAACCCTAGTATGAATATGGTGATGAGCCTTTTTGGGCGGCCACCAGATACGGTAGTGAATCTGGATGTAACCCCCTCGACCTGGCCTAGATGCCCGACCGAACCGAGCGAGCTACATTAGGTTTGCCGAAGCAAACTGAAGAAAGATTACGAAAACCGGTCCCTTTTTCTTTTATCTTGTCTAGATGCATATTATTAATCCTAAGTGATCATGCTTGCAGCGGGTGAAGTTACAAAGGAAACGGACCTCGGAAAGGCAACAAATTGCACATAATATGTTTTAGGGACCAAAACGTAAAATTGGTAAATTCAAGGACCATTACTGAAATTAGGGTTACCAATCATCAATTAGTCAGATTACATGCTTGCATGCCAATTCTCAGCTCAAACTAACCATTCAAACCTATTTAATTGCATGTACAACGTTCAGGGACTAAAATGAATAACTCAAAAACCTTCCAGACAACTAAATAACTAAATTAACCGCAATCCATACCGGTACGCGTGTAGGTTTTTCAATACGCCTGGCCAATTTGTAAAACTCAGATTCTAGTAGCTCAAAACCGTACCGGAACACCTTTCCGAGTATCGAAACGCTAAGCCTGAAATAGTTTGCTCGTATCGAAACACCTCATCGCGTATCGAAACGCTACTCCTGAAAAGGCTTTCCCGTATCGCAATACTTCCTCGCATACCGAAACGCTATGCCTAAAATGGCCTAGCCGTACCGGTACAAGGGGACGCGTTCCGATACGCCTGGACCTAAAATGTCCACTTTTGCTGGTTTAGCTTAGATATATGGATTCCAAACCACTTAATCATGCCTCAAACATTCATACAACATTTCCAAGGATCAATCCTAAGCATAATTTCACAGAATCATCCTCAATTCATGGCAATCATACTTTAAAGGTAAACTATAGACATGCTCCCAAAACCACATTTCTACATTTACCAAAACATTCATTTGCACACTTTCCAGCATAAACAACATACCAACATATCTTCAGAACCATTAACAACCTGCTTGAATCAACAAAGCATGGCAATTAACCAATGCTAACTAAATGCATACCTAAGCAACCACTTAGCATCAACCATAAGCAAAAACCACTAACATGCTTATCCACATCAATCAAACTCCAAAACACAACATTAACCATGCTCAAAATCTAGGGGAAAAACATAATTATAAATCCCAAAAACTTGGCGAACACATTGCCTTATTAACCGAAAACTTAAACCGAGTTCATACTCAAAAGAGGTCTTGGTTCTTGGATAACTTCAAACCTTTCCTTTGTTGCCCCAAACCGCAATGCTCTGCTTCATTAGGAAAAAGAGAGCGTAAGCACACATGCTTAGTGATGATGCTCGTAAAACAATGATGCATTTTAAAAACCCTTTGAAAACTAAACACTTGTTTTCAAACCATGCTTAAGACCAAAGCATTAACATTGATTCCAAATTAAACATGCATATCGACCATATGCAAAACGTTTTACAAAGCACATGCTTAAATTCCAAAGCATTAAGCCACCTCATGCTTAAATCCCAAAGCATTAAAAATAAGTTCAACACATAAACTTTCATATATTGGCAATTATAGTGACCCCGGATAGTCAACCACTATCCTTGATTAGCCAACCGCTAAACATTGATTAACCGATCGTTAACCTTACACATCGGATACACGGATCTCCCTTAATGACCGACCGCCATCAAGACCCATACCATGCCGACCGCAAGATTAACACCAACAAGGGGAACCGACCGTTCAACCTAAGTGATAACATCATATTCTGAGTAGCCAACTGCTATACCTAAAGGACCTCTAACCACGATCGATTTTAAACATATTATAGTGCACTTTATCCTATGGCATGCCCACTATATCCGAATGTTTTAACACCATGTCACATAGCCAATATATCATTTACAAAACCATTTACTCATTGTTTTACAATGCATTAAACAAGTCACCATATATGCAAACCACATTGCCAAAGCAATACCACATTCCCGACCGGAATGAAAACCAGTGCTCACTAGCATTTCATATACTTTTTTAACCACTGCATATGTACTCAAAATCATGCATTTACAGTAAGTAAAACAAACCATGTTTACGACCAAAACATGAATTACACGTGTTCATAACTAAACTGATATTAAAGAGCACAAGAGGGAAACTTACTTCCGAGCTTAGGTAAGTGTTTCAAACTTAACCTAAACTCCCAAAAACCACTGTCAAACCTTTGAAAGACTTTTTAAAACCGTTTCCACTTACCAATTACACCTCACCTTGCTCGCCAATGTGAATCGAGCTCTCGACAAGCAACAATCCACTTCAAGCTACTTCGCCTTGATTATCCCCTATTTTGGTCACAAAAAACCAGAAGAAATATGCATCCAAACCACTGCCTCAAAGCAATTACCCTCAACTCACACGTTGCCCACTAAAAAACCATCCGAAACTTATCGAAATCAACCGCGAACACTTTCCAAACTTAACCTAGCCACAATATAACGATTCAATACATTAAACCTCATCCAATAACATTTAAAAACCCCTTTACAACATCCTTTTTCTTCCAACAATGATTAAACTCCATTATCAACACATAACCCTTAACTATCAACCTTAACATTAGAGATTCAACTACTTTTGGGATTACAATGTTAAATCCAAGCTATTAACATCATTAAACATCAAAAATCATGACCTACTCTAATCAAGAACCCAACAAAACAGATCCAATTCGAAAATCTACCAATTTCATCAATCAAAATACAATTAAACCAAATTCCCTTAATTAACTATCAAAACACATTAGAAAACAATTATAAAGGATCAATAACTTGAGAATTTCAATAAACAACCTTTCATTAGAGGAGAAGAATGAATCCTTACCTCCAATGATAATTTCTCCCCTTAATTGCTTGATAAAACATGAAAATCAAGATAGTAACAATAAGTATTTGATGGAAAAGCTTTAAGAAATCAATTAGAAATCAAAACTCTTTGAAACCTTGATTTTTACCTGAAGAAATTGAAGTTGGAAAGATGTTTGGCTAGAGAGAATTTGAGAGAAAGAAGTTATAAAGTTTGTTACGTGAATTTTTATTAAAAGCTTAATTATGATTTATTAATCCTCTCCACTATTTATAGCTCTTAAAACTCATTTAAAAATAGTTAATTAAAGAGAGAAATCTGATGAAAACACTTAGGACAATTAGTTCCTTAAAGATTCAAAGTTTTGATCGTTTTACCAAAGCAGTCACTAAAAACAATTTTCAAAGTTTTCATTTTGGTCACTAGTCCAAAATGTAATTTTCAAAAGTCATTTTCCAAAATTGATTCCGCTCTAGTCATTAACATATTAATTAATGATTTTAGAACATTTTTCTGTATTTTTATCACCTTTAAAAATATTTAATCCGATTAAATCCTGAAACCGACTCGAATCTCTAACACCGGTCCACTAAACCCTTAAAATGAACCCTAAAATATTTAGACCCAAAACTAGGGTGTTACACTGGATGTCCCGTTATCTCTAGAGCATCCTGGATCTCCGATCCCTTAGGACATTCAACTAACGACAAAGAAGGGTAGGAATTAGGAGGATATTGCCACCGAACATGATATTGAGTGCATGGCTACTCTTGATGGGGCTGATGCATCTATGATGGAAATTGGAATTATGAAATCTCCACCGTAGTCTGCCAAAGTCAATGATGGATCGATTACGAGTGTCTCTTCGAGCCCAGATCAGCCGTCACCTATTGGGTCATCCCTAGGGTCTGAGAGGTCTAGGCCCTCGTTTTGCGATATCATGGTCGAGCAGGCTATAGAACAAGGCTAGATTTCAGCTATAGAGGATATCGATGTCGAAGTTCTAGTTGAGGACGTCCAGATCATCACGAATGGAGCTTTACCCGAGATAAGATTTTCAAAACGTGTTTACTATTCCACTGATAAGAAGCTAGAAAATTTTGTTATTGTGCTTTTGGGAAAATCCATCGGCTATAGATCCCTTTTGAATCAGATTGAGGTGCTTTGGAAACCATTGGGGGTGATGAAGTTAATAGATTTAGACAATGATTATTACTTAGTTCGTTTTGCGTTAGAAGAGGACTACAATAGGGTTTTGATTGTGGACCTTAAGTGATTTATTGTTCCTACCTTACTGTTTAACCATGGAGTCATCAGTTTTCTACTGCAAAAGATTATCTGTAAAAAATAATGGTTTGGATTAACATCCTTGGCCTTCCTTATCGGTATTATATGAAGAGCCTCTTTCGTTACATCTCCTTAACCCTTGGGGAGTTTATTCATATTGACTATAATACCATGGGGGATTATCATTGACGACCAATGCCAAACTATAGAATTTGAGGGGCTCCCGTATATTTGTTATACTTGCGACAAATATGGTCATTCAAGTGAGATGTGTGGTGTGGAGCCTCGCCAGCCTGCTACTGATTCTGGTTTGAAGGTTGCGAGCCCCGGAAATGAGGAGCTCTATGGTCCATGGATGCATGTCATTAACAGAAAGAAAAAGGCATTGATGGTACTTTAAAAGACAAGTATTTCCTCCACTTTTATTGATTAATTTATCCCCACATTAATGTCTCATGTATGCATTCTTGCATTTTTAGCTTATTATTTACATATTTTCTACTCAGTTAACTTTGCTCAATTTATCCTTAATTTTGTTTGATGCATTGTCATTGCATAAGCGTTGTTTAGATTGCGTCCAAAATTGTCGCCACATTGACATCTGTCAAAATAAGAAGATAAGTTTAAAGGACAATGAGCTAATAGTTAGTTACAACAACTTTTGTCCGAACATGATATAGGCGCATTGAAACAATCATTGTGGCTGCATTGACAACTGTTAGGATAAGATCAAAGAATTATGAGTTGTTCATTAGTAAAACTTCCCTGTACGAAATTTTATCATGAAAAACTATGAAGGACACCGTAAACACCCAATTGGAAAGTGATAAGGATATATATATCGATATATTCTTATCCAAAAAAGAGAGGCTCATATCTTATCATATTTTTCCTTCATTTTGGGAGCTTTTTCTCTCTTGACCATGGCGGCCTAAGCTCTCCCTTGGGTGAACCAGCTTGAAATGGATGCAGATTAGCTTCTGATGAGAAGTTCTAACTACAACACAAGGAGGAAATTTGAAATCAAGTCGAGAGTTGCTAGGAATAGTAATCCCCATCTTTCTTTTGCATTTCTATTTTCAATGTTGATCAATACTCTTTATTTCAAGTTTGTATGGAAGTACACTTGATTTTTAGATTGAATGTTATTTTATTATGTTTTCTTCTATTGTTTAATCTTTGGGTTTGAATGTTTTTAGGCACGAAAGTGTTTATTGTAGTCACTATCATTGGAAGATGCAACGACAGTTCATGACAACTGAAGTTGGATCGAAGTACAATGGAAGTTGACTCACTTGTTCTTGTATTTGATTTATTAGCCATCCCTAGAATGTGTGGTAAGCGGGCTTATATAAGTCTTTGATTAGAAGTAGAAGTGAAGTTTGGTACGATATTCATTGCTCTTTCTTACGCTGATATTCATCTATTTCTTACACCTTGTGGTAGCATTTAGTATTTTGCTGAAGAATCATTTTGGGGATCCCATCTTATCATTGTCACATTTCTTCTATCTTTATTTTCAAGCATTTAGTATTCTGTTAAAGAATCATTTTGGGGATCCCACCTCAACATCGTCACATTTCTTCTATCTTTATTTTCAAGTATTTCCCTAACAACTTTACTAAAATTTTATCTTATTTTATTGCACTGAAATTTTTAAGCATTTAAAAAATCATACTCGTGGGATAAATATCCGTCAGATTCACTTCTGTCTACTATACTTGCATCGACCGTGTACGTTTGCATAAAATGTTGTGACATTTTACAATCAATCAGGCATCAGTGTAGAGGAAGGGCAACGTGACATCTCCAGGTCGTGTGGTGGCCAATGACCGAGTGAAGGGCTCTTGTTTTGCTACACTTGCATCTTTGGCTGGTAATAACGGGGTAGAGAATACTCGGGTGGCTGGTCCTATGGAGATAGGGTCGTCGGATGGGGGTGTGATTGGATCGATTTTGGCTTGTGGTAAGTTTGGTGGTCCTCTGGTGGTTGAGTCTAGTGAGCAATGGGTAAGAAAGGGTACCATTAAACATGCTTCCAAGGTGAGTATGAATTCGCCTATCGTGGGTGTTGAGGGTGTGAGTAATCAACAAAGCTTATTATCGGGGAACTCAGTGAGAATGCAATCGGTTGCATCAAGAAGTTCTAAGTGCAACAAAAGGAGGAAATGTGAAATCGAGTCGAGAGCCGCTAGGAATAGGAATCCCCACTTGTCTTTTGCATTTGTATTTTCAATGTTGATGAATACTTTTTATTTCAAGTTTGTATGCAAGTACAATTGATTTTTAGATTGAATGTTGTTTTATTATGCTTGCTTCTATTGTTTGATCTCTAGGTTTGAATGTTTTCGTACATGAAAGTGTTTATTGTAGTCATTGTCATTGGAAGATGTAATGACAGTTCATGACAACGAAAGTTGCACGAGAGTACAATGGAAGTTGACTCACTTGTTCTTGTATTTGATTTATTAGCCATCATTGGAAGGTGTGGTAAGTGGGCTTATATAATTCTTTGATTAGAAGTATAAGTGAAGTTTGGTAAGATATTCATTGCTCTTCATTGCGCCGACATTCATCTATTTATTACAGCTTGTGGTAGCATTTAGTATTTTGCTGAAGAATCATTTGGGGATCCCATCTTATCATTATCATATTTCTTCTATCTTTATTTTCAAGTATTGCTCCAACAACTTTAATAAAAATTTATCTTATTTTATTCTTTTATTGCACTGACAATTTTAAGCATTTAAACAACCGGTGTCATAAGATCAATATTCGACATATTCACTTTTGTCTACTATACTTGCATCGACCGTGTACGCTTGCACAAAACACTGTGACATTTTATAGTCGGTTAAGTTTTGGCGTCGTTGTCGGGGATGGTTTTTGTTTGGTGTTTATTTTTGTCATTGCATTTTTTTTAATTTTCACTAACTTTACTTTATTTTCTTTTGTTTTCTTACTTTTAGGTGTTCTAGAAAGAGAAAGCAACAAATATGTTGGGGGATAGATGTCAAACCATTCGAGATTGGATGATGTCCAAAGAGGATTTTTATGCAGCACTCTCGGTAGAAATTTTAGAATTGGACAACACGATCAAATTTATGCAAATGCCAAGAGCAGTCCAAAGAGTCGATGTCCCTACAATCAGTTGTGAGATTTACGGTGACAACTACATTTTTGGAGACTGTCAACACCTCTTACGGAATAATGCATATGGAAATTCTTATAATTTTGCCACACATAATCAACAGTCTTGGGGAAATCAGAATTCAGGCCACAATGCTAGAGCATTCCAGTTTGAAAACGCTTCATTCCAAGGAACTTGTAATCCAAGACAAGTGAATTACAATTCACCGCAGCCACAGTACAATGAGCAAACTCAGCTGCAGTCACAACAAACTCTGATGTAGTCACAATGCCTTCATCTGCAACATCTGCATGCTGAAGCACCTATGCAACAATATTATACCACAACTTCCAAATCCGATCCATTTGCAACTCTTGAAGCTTTGAAGCGAGGGCATTTTACTCGGACAGAAGCATTTGTTCAAAGAAATTCCTTATCGATGCATGCATTAAAAGCACAACTAGGACAACTTGCTTCCATAATGAATCCTAGACCGCAAGGCACACTTCGAAGTGTTAAGGAATCAGATGTAATAACTCAAGAAAGTGGAGAAGTGGATCATAATGAAAAGATTTCATCTTACGAGATTGTTGATGTACCAGCAAAATCAGTTCCAAGAATTTTCACTCACATGTCAAATGTGCGGCAATTGACATTGTCGACGTAACCTGAAGTGTCGAAACAAATTGAAATGTTAGAGCAATCTGAAGTGTCCCCACCTATACCTTTTCCACTTCAATTTCATTACCGCATACCAGGTCATCAAGATAGCAATGCCTTTTTAATGGAATCTGAGAAGCCATTAAAAAAAGACATGATCAGTTGGGAGAAGATACTCTATCCATGGTAATTCCCTCTAACTTGGCTACGCTTGAATCTTTGGATGATAATAACGGGGTAGAGGATACTCGGATGGCTGATCCTATGGGGATAAGGACGTTAAATGGGGGTGATTGGATCGAATTTAGCTCGTGGTAAGTCCAGTTTTAACACCTTGAAAATTAAATTAAAACCCCTAATTCTAATTTTGGAATTTCCAATTCAAAACCCTAAAAATTGGGAATTTAAAATCTAAATGTAATATCCCAATTTTTGGCTAGTGACCAAAATGTAAATTTTGAAAGTTTTGTGGCTAAAGTATAAACTTTGGAAAAGTTTAGGGATCAAAGTGCAATTTTCAAAAGTTATGTATTTTAACCACTTAAATGGATATTTTATCCCCAAGAACGACGTTTTCGTGTTACCTGAATTTTTCGTACGGAGTTTGTATTAATGGCTATAAAGCGATAAAGTTTGGAAAATATTCTGATAATCGGATTGAGCTAAAATTTCAGAGATAGTTCCATGGACCTTATAAGAGTCATAAAATATCATTTTATGAATATTTGGATGTTAAAAAGATTGGGAAAATTTTAAATCGATTGAAATGACATGGAATGACAATTTTGTAAATAAGTTGATTGGTAAAGGGCATTTTGGTCAATTTGCCAAAAAGGGACATGAAAGGAATTTTGAGATTTCTTTTATTGATGAATAGTGTCTGATTAGAATCCAACTAAGTCTAGTTGGAATGTTACAAAATGGAAAATTAGAAATATAGATCTAGTTGGAGGGTATTTTTGGAAAGTGGAACTTATTGAATTAAAAATTCATTTTTTCATAATACAAGTGTCTTAAATACATGAGATATGAAGGAATTATCAGTCAAATACCCTCCAAAACCTTGGTGAAGAGAAAAAGAAGATAAAAGATTTTACAAGCTCGATTTAATCCCTAAATCTCGGTTTTCAGGTAATCTTTCAAACTAAAAAGTTGTTATACTCTTAGAGCTCTATCTTTTGATGTAAAAAATTCATAGAATACTTACTTGGTTGATGAGATTTGATATGAGGAAGAAATTAGGGTTTATGAACAAATTGGGGCTTTTATGATTTTATGAATCTATGGTTGATTTTAAGTTAGAATCATGCTTGTATGATGTTAAAATCATGTTATTGAGTTGGGATTTAAACCCTACATATTTTGGTTTGTATAGAGAAGATTAGAGTTTATGGATTCAAGTCTAACTTAGGGTTTGTGATGTTGGATTAATGATCTAGTAAGCTTGATTTGTTGTTTGGAAGCAAAACCCTATGTATAAGTTAAATACATAGGGACTATTTTGGAAAGCTTTAAAATTAAGGGACCAGATTTGATTTTTATGAATTTGATGTGTATCTATATTATTAATGATGTTAGAGACATGAAAATGAAGTTAGAATGCTAAACGATGATTAATCGCATTAGTGACCATTTTGACATTTGTCAAACTTGAATGGTCTATTCGGCAAAGAGGATATGTAGAAGGAGTAAATTTGATTATTTTGTTCAAATGATGGAATTAATGTAATAATGTTGATTTGAGGACTAATTTGCAAAGTTAAGAAGCTTGAATTCTTGTATTGGAAATTTGATGACCATTTTAACAAATCAAGAGAAATTAGAGGAGTAAAGGTTTAAGCTTATTTTAATGAAGGATGTAAAGAGAACATATGAGCAAAAGCTTTATTCTAGCCATTTGAGCTAAAGTGATGGGACTAAATTGACAAGAAGAGAAATAAGGAGAAGTTGGTGTAAATTAGAAGTTATTCATGGAAAGTTATGTTGGAATTTGAATTAGGACAGTATGTTTTAAAATTTGCCATAAATTCTAAAAAAATGGTTAGATGTTGAATTTTAAACCGTTATAAGATTTTTTAGTCTAGTTTCGTTTCCAACAAACGAAAACTGATTTCGAGTTTCGAGTTAAAAGATATAAATTTTTAATCGAATAAAGGTCAGAAAAATTACAGAGCAATTTCTGCTTGGACAACTCTGTGACATGAATGTAAGTAATTTTCATAATTTTTGTAGATTTTATTAATTTATGTGGCTTATACCTTTATAACCGTTATCGAATCTAGTTTCCACGGTAGAAAGGAAATTGAGATCCACTATGTATTCTGCCTTGTACAAGTAAATCTTTGAAGGTAGCGCAAGCTGTAAAAAAATAGAATTTGAAACATTTTGTATTTAAATGTTAGTTATCAAGCTTGAAAGAGTTAATGGAAGTTCAAATTGGTCACTAAAGACCATAATGAGTTTTTGAACAGTACAAGGAAGGAAGGAAAATATTTGGAAAATTTATATTTGAATGATTATAATAGACAACATGTTTAAGGTATTGTTAGATTTGAATCTAACAAATATTTTGTTTTATTCATGTGATTAATGAAGTCAGGTCCGAATCAAAGAAGGTTTGAGGTACTATGAAAAAAAGGATCAAACTATGACTTAGTGAGGCATTGTGTTAAGTGGCTAAGGTGAGTGCCTTAATTGTTACTTAATTATGCATGTGATAAAGGGAGGCTTGCGATAAGCCAACCTTATTTATGAAGGCATGGTATGATATATGTTTATGTTATGTTCTACTGTTTAAATGTGGTAAGTAATATGGCGAGCAATGTGGGGACAATGTTCCTAACATATTGTAGCGATCTTTTTTTTCTTACGCTAAAAAAATGGGTTTTAAGTGTTTGGGGTATTTCGGGTATTTAAAATATTTATTCCGTGGGGTTTTAGAAAAGCTGTGTTTTATTTAAAAATGGAGTCGCCACCGGCTACTAAGGTAGGCCGGACACCATAAAACCATAGATTTTGGAAACTGTTGGATTCGGGAGTCGGTTACGGATGGGGAAGGATTAGCACCCCCACATCGCCCAAAATTGATACTTTAATAATTACGGCTTTATTAATATTAGATTTTTCGGATTAAAGTGACGATTAAATTAAAATTCGGTTATAAGTGCGAGTAAATTTTAAGAACCCTGTTATTCGAGAGTAAACTGATAAACCACCATCACTGCGCTTGATACTGGCCACGTTTACGCTCGAATAAAAGGTACCGCATTGACAAAATATATCCGAAATACAACTTAAAACATGGCAAATATAAATAAATACAATGCGATAAAAATATAAATAATAATAACATACTAAAATGCTAATCTAACATAAATAAAATACTAATCTAAAACATTTAAAAATATTAATCTAACACAGAAATAAAAACAAATCTAACATAAATAAAATACTAATCTAAAATATAAATAAATATTAATCTAACACATAAATAATAACAATCTAACATAAATAAAATATTAATCTAAAATATAAATTTAAAACATAAATATACATACAAACTAAAAATAAGAATACAATTTTAAATTAACTAATACTTCATTAAATCATAAAAATTACAACACAAATAAAAATGGAAGAAGATATACCTAACTAGAAGCTTGAATGACGAACCCCGACTGAACCCCACCAAAATCTACCACGACCTGTCCAAAAATTAACTAGATCAGACCCAAAATAGGTACATTTGCATTCTTTTTTACACTTTAATCAACCCTTTTTACCCCATTTTTTATTTTAAATTAATAATATTACTATCACAATAATACTAAAAAAACTAAAACCTGGACAAAAATGAGTGATTACAGCTGCCCCTCTTTGCTTGTTCTTGTGAAACGAGAACAAAGCAAAGATCAAAAGCACTCATTTTTGACCTACTTCCTTGTCCTTGGCATCGGAATCATAGGTTCTTCTAGAACTTTCCGCTCTTCCTCGGCCAACTCTTTAAGCTTGTAAGTCCTTCCTATATAGAACTTCTTCGCCTTCTGATCTTGGAGTTACAGGTTCTTCCTATATAGAACCTTTCGCTTTCTTGGGTGGATCTTTTGGAATGAAAGTTCTTCCTATATAGAACTTTTTACCTTGAAATCCTGGAATTAGGGTTCTTCCTATATAGAACCTTTCACTCTGAAGCCTCGAGTTATGAGTCATTCCTATATAGAACTTTTCACTCTAAGACGGTAAAGCTTGGAGTCTTTCCTATATAGAACTCTTCGCCTTCAACGCGACAGGTTTTTCCTATATAAAACCTTCTGCGTCATGGGTGGATTCTTTCGACTGAGAGTTCTTCCAAATAGAACTGCTAGTCTTCACCCTAGAGTCGTAAGTCATTCCTATATAGAATTTTTAGCTTATGAAATCTCGTAGTTACGAGTCCTTCCTATATAGAACCTTTCACTGCGAGGGCACACAAATATAGGCCCTTCCTATATAGAACCAATATCTTTAAATTAGGGATTCACACCAAATTGGCTACTGATCTTTCTTTAAATTTGGGGATTCACGTCGAAAATGGCTAATGATCTTTCTAGACTCACGCTGCTAAGGCTGCCAAAATCTTTCTTCAAATTTGGGGATTCACGCTGAAAATGGCTATCGATCTTTCTTCAAATTTGAGGATTCACACCGAAAATGGCCACCGATCTTTCTGGACTCAAGCTACTAAACTTTCTGGCCTTACGATACTGAGGTTGTCGAACTTTCTTCAAATTTGGGGATTCATGCCAAAAATGGCTACCTATCTTTCTGAATTCACGCTACTAAGGCTACCGAACTTTCTGGTCTTACACTACTGAGGCTGCTAAAATCTTTCTTCAGATTTGGGGATTCACACTGAAAATGGCTACCAAACTTTCTAGACTCATGCTACTAAGGTTGCCCGATCTTTCTGGCCTTATACTACTGAGGCTGCCGAAATCTTTCCTCAGATTTGGGGATTCACACCAAAAATGGCTATCGAACTTTTTGGACTCACACTGCTAAGGCTGTCGCATCATGCCCAAAGGACTTATTGATGGCCCGACGGACTTATCACCATGCTCGAAAAATTTACTGGCAACCTAAAGGTCTTATCATCATGCCCGAAGGTCTTACTGATGGCCCGAAAGACTTAATATTCGGCTTTATGCTACTTTAGCTATCGTCATATGGCCTCACTCTACTATGGTTGTCGTCATCTGGCCTCACGCTACTATGGCTATCGCATCTTGACCGAAGGACTTATCACCATGCTCAAAAGACTTACTGGTGGCCCGAAGGTCTTATCATCATGCCTGAAGGTCTTACTGATGGCCCAAAGGACTTAATATTCGGCCTTACATTACTTTGGCTACCTTCATCTGGCCTCAGGCTATTATGGTTGTCGTCATCTTGCCGCATCTTATCATCATGCCCGGAGGACTTAATATCCAGCTTTATGCTACTTTGGCTACAGTCATTTGGCCGCACGCTACTATGGCTACCGTCATCTGGCCTCACGCTACTATGGCTGCTGCATCTTGCCCGAAGGACTTATTGATGGCCTGAAGGACTTATCACCATGCTCGAAAGACTTACTAGTGGCCCGAAGGTCTTATCATTATGCCCGAAGGTTTTACTGATGGCCTGAAGGACTTAATATCCGGCTTTACGCTACTTTGGCTATCGTCATCTGGCCTCATACTACTATGGCTGCCTTCATCTGGCCTCACGCTACTATGGCTGCCGCATCTTGCCCAAAAGACTTATTGATGGCCTAAATGACTTATCACCATGCTCGAAAGACTTACTAGTGGCTCGAAGGTCTTATCATCATGCCCGAAGGTCTTAATGATGGCCCGAAGGACTTAATATCTGGCTTTACGCTACTTTGGCTACCATTATCTGTCCTCACATCTATTATGGCTACCTTCATCTGGCCTCACGCTACTATGGCTGTCGCATCTTGCCCGAAGGACCTATTGATGGCTCGAAGGACTTATCACCATGCTCGAAAAGACTTACTAGTGGCTGAAAGGTCTTATCATCGTGCCCAAAGGTCTTATTGATGGCCCGAAGGAGTTAATATTCAGCTTTACGCTACTTTGGCTACCATCATCTGGCCTCACGCTACTATGGCTGCCGCATCTTGCCTGAAGGACTTATTGATGGCCCAAAGGACTTATCACCATGCTCGAAAGACTTATTGGTGGCCCAAAGGTCTTATCATCATGCTCGAAGGTCTTATTGATGGCCCGAAAGACTTAATATCCAGCTTTACGCTACTTTGGCTACCGTCATCTGGCCTCACGCTGCTATGGTTGTCGTCATCTAGCCTCACGCTACTATGGCTACCGTATCTTTTTTTCTTTAATAAAATCTACTTCTTCAAACTTTTTGATAATTCTTCAAATACCTGTTTAAAACAAGAAAAAATTGACATACCTCTATCTATATGATGCATGCAATGTAATGTTTTTTTTCTTCTTCCGCTTCTTCTCTTTTTTTTCATTTTTTTCTTCTCTCACTCTCTTCTCTCTCTTTTTCTTTTTCTTTTCTTTTCTCTTTTTTCTTTCAATCTTTTTCTGTTCTAAAGTCTTACACTCTGAAAGGTCATTCCTCAGATTTCTTCATCTCTTTACTTTTTCACTGTATACTCTTAAATCCTCATTTGATCAATCAATTCGAATCTGAATTAACATGCTTTCAAATATTTCGCGCGGGAGGCTTTCTTGTCATCAGGGTTATCACCTGTCTTCATAAATGATCTTCTGGTCCTTATATTATTCTTATAAGAACCCTTGTCATATTCTTCACTTGGCGTTGCCCTATTCAATCACGGTCTCCACTGCTTTGAATTTCCTGACCCATCATAAAGAGCCTTGATCTATTTCTAATCACTAGGGTGAGCAAAAATGCTTCCATCCCCTGAGCTCATCCTTGATCTTCTCGTAGCATTTCGACGGGAACTAACTCTCAGTCCCTATGCTTTAAATCTCACCAGCATTCATTTTTAAAGTAATGCAAAAGGCAACTTACTTGTGTATATTTCAAAAAAATAATAATTGTTTGAAAAGATAACAGTCATTTTGAAAATCACAACTTAGAGGGAATACCAAACATTTTAAAAACATTGTTTGGAACAAATGGTAAACATTTTTTTTCTTTTTTTCTCTCTTTCTTTTTAAAGCCAAACATTTTTGAAAATTAAGGTTTGGAGAATGGTAAACAAAATTTGAAGTATATTGCCAAACATTTTTAAAACTAATGTTTGGGGGAAATGGTAAACATCAAAACTTTGGGAGAAAATTTCAAACCTTTTAAAACATGTTTGCCCCCAAAATATCAAACACCATGGTACATCTGCCTCAAATTGCCAGAAATCAACTCTAATGAAGCGCATAATTAGAAGATCTTGACTATTGTGGAGATATATGCAAATATATAGTTTCTTCTAGTCTATTAGGCTTCTAAGAGGCACAATCCCATACCTAATTTCTAACCTATTTACGGTGGCTCTCTTAATCTCACTAACTCACCATGCCTCATTCTTCTCTCATTTGGGTGTCGATCAAGCACTTCGAAGTTTGACGTTCCTTGAAGCAAGGTTAACCCTTATAGGTGGAATGAAATCTGAAGACATTCTCATTCAACTTGGATATCTATGGATGATCAGAATGGTCCTTGGAGGCTTGTAATGTAGGCCTTTGTTTCATGGTTAGATGAAGCAGTATCTCTATGCTTGTATGATCTGGATATGCTCACATGGAGTATTCTTTTTTTTTTCCTTTTTCGGGATCACTCTAAACTGCCAATTTTCAGGTTTTCACCCTAGAGTTCATTTCCTCACTCCTTTTCTTTTGGTCCGCCTTGCATTCTGGCTGTGTATTGATGCTTGTTTTCCGTAAAAAATGATTGATCCTCCAAAGCTCCTCGAAACTGATATTTCTTGAATAAAGGATTACGAATACATTTTTGGGAATTCTTGTGATTGGCACGCCCATATTAAATGCTATTCTTTCTTTTTTCTTTTCTTTCTCATTCTTTCTTTCTTTTTCATTTTTTCATCATTTTTTTGGATCGCTCTAGATTGCCCATTTTTTGGTTTTCACCCTAAAGTTCACTTCCTTCTTTTTTCTTTAGATTGACGTATCTTGGTTGGATAGTGATGCCAATATGCTCTGGCATACTACTCTTTTCTCTTTATTTTTAGGATCACTTTAGGCCTCTCACTTTTGGGTTTTCACCCTAAAGGTCATTTCCTTTTTTGAAATTGGCAATCTTCGGGCCGACTTGTCTTGGCTTGGCCTCAATTCGAGCTTCTATACAAATCTTCAAAACTGATATATACTTTAAATGTGGCTTTCTTGTGTCTATTGCTCATAGTTGAAGTCTTGTTCTTGTATTGTTTGATCTGTGTGTGAAGTATATACAATATTCTTTTTTCTTTCTCTTTATTTCTTTCTTTTTTCCTTTTTCTTTTTTTTCTTTTTCTTTCTTTTTTCTATTTTTTAGACTGCCCATTTTGGGTTTTTAGCCTTGAATCTCTTTCTTCTTATTCAAGTCTGTAGATGTATCCTAGAGTCAACACGTATCTATACTGGGTATTGATGCTATCTTCCACTCGAAGTTAATTGCCTCTCTGCAGCTTTTCTGATATTGAAATCTATGGAAAAATTCTTATATTTACTCGATCTGGATTGCTTCGGTCTTCTGATTGCCATTTTTCTTCTTTTCTTCTTTTTTTTTTGTTTGGACATATCCTTGTTTTCAACTACTTTCTTCTGATGATTTTTTGATCTTCGTATCCAATCTGTCTCGTCTCATCTCTTTCTTCTGGTAAAGTAAAAGAATACCATTCGTCGTCACATTCACAGATTTACTGAGAAATCCTTCAGGGGTAGAGGTTTAGGGTAAACTCTCGATTCAAGGATTTTAAACGACAAGTGCCCGAGAAAGAAATTTTCTAAAATGGGAACTGCCCTTTGTCTAAACACTCGTATTGTTCCTCTGTTGGCCTAAGTAACTAGCAGATACTCACATTTACAGTATCCTCACAACATTCAATCTCTTCTAAATATAAGCAACTTAGAGTTGATCTTTGGATATGAAACAAAGGTACTGTTGCATTCAAAAATCGAGGACCTGGTATAGAAATGATATATACATATGTCCATTCAAAAATGTGTGTGTATGTATATGGGAGAACAAAAACTACCCCATAAAAATAAGATGTTTAAAGAATCAAAAATGTAAAAATGCTTTCTAAATGGAAATGTGATTTTTAATTCTAAAAAATATATGTTTGAGTTTTTTTTCTTTCTTCAAAACATTGAGAATTTCTTTGTGAACTGATGGGAAAACCAAAAGGACCTTTGGACTACCTCTCATGTACTAACTCATTTCGGCCCTTTCAATGTAGTGTAGGCTTGCCACTTCTCTTGGTTTTTCTTGCTGGATCAGTTCTTGCGTTAGGACTCCCTCGCTAACCAGCTTATAGATTTCTCGATGCCATGCTCCAATGCCCCCACATAAAAATCATATGCACTATTCAAGTCAAAGTTGTGGGCAAATATTTTCAGACTTGCCTAAATATGTCTGAAATGAGTACCCTAAATATTTTCAGACTTGCCCGATGAATTTCCCTCGGTGATTCGGAGGGATTATTAGTCCTCTTTCTCTTACCGTTATGAGAATCTTGAAAGTGGTACCCATTTATCTCTTTCTTTTCTTCTACTCCTAGGTAGGCCTAGTCTTTAAACTTAGGTCCCGGAGTGCATGTTCGATTATTTCTCCGACTGTCATGAAGTCATCAAAGATGGCCTTTATTTTCCCGAGCATTTTATCAAAGAAGAAATATAAAGGATGGCATGAAACATGGATGTCACTTTCCTCCTCGCCTACGGGAGGTTGCACCTGGGTCGCTAAACATGACCACCTCAAAGCACTTTCCTTAAAGCTTTCATCAGGTTTCATCTTCGTACCCTAGAGATACTGACGACTTGGTGCTAGGTCCAAGGCATATTTATATTGTCCCAAAAAATGCGTCGGCTAAGTCTCCCCATGACTAAACTTGGTCTCTACTCAAACAGTTATACCATCACGGTGGGTCCTGCTAGACTGTCGTGGAAGCAGTGGAACAGTAATTTTTCATTCTCAATGCAGCCCTCCATCTTTTTATAGAACATGGTCAGGTGAATCTTGGGGCATCTTGTTCCGTCATCATGCGCAAATTTGTGAATCTTTGAAATCTGGAGGAATGACCAAATCAGGGTTCAAACTGAGTTTTCTTGCATTGAAGGCATCAAACATTTTTTTTCGAGCCCATCTTCTAACTGCTCGAATCTTGATTTTTGAGCGTGTTCAATTCTTTTATTCATGATAAAACTCTAATTGGTCTTCGGATTACTCCCCAAAAATTTTATGCAAGGAAATGATAATGTTATGTAAAATATGTCGTGACTGTACAATGTGATGCAATGCAATGCATGAATGCAAATGCGGTGTTGATTCTCGAACAGTCCTTAAAAGACTTTCGTTCAATAGAAAAATATCTGGTTGCAAGAAACTAACAATGAATTACAGGTAACAGTTAGCTTTCTTCTAGAGATTTTGACTTCGGGAAGCAAAGCTCGTGCTCCACATCTCGACGTCGTCTTCAGGATGATGGGTGACCTCGTCTTCTCCTCTTATGCTACTCCACAGACTTGTGACGTCATGATCTTCATTCTTTGGCTTCTAAAAAACATTGACAAGTGTAGGCATAATGCAAACAAGAGTTTCTTCTTCGGTTGATCTGGGTACAAACAAAAGGATCTTCGAATAATGCGTCTAATAGGGTTGGATCTTAGCGGTCCAAAGGGGTCTACTTAAAGTCTTTAAAACTTTTGGGTTTACATTAAAATTCTCAAAGATCATTTGGTTTAAAGATTTCCCTTTTTATTATCAAAAAGTTTTAACTTACTTAAAAAATGAAACTTTTAAGCGGTCTTTTTGAAAGTTTTAGGAGGGAAAAGAATTCAAAACACAATAATAATATTTTCAATTTTTTTGAAGGAGTTAAATTAAAATCTTTGAAATTTTTACAAAAAGGTTAAATGTGAAGATTTCAAAATTAGTGTTCTGTAGTCCCCACTGGATCCTCTGCGTCGCACATGCCTTACTATCGGACCGTCTTCTTTCTCGATTGGTCTTTGCAGATAAGAGTTTCTTCTTCGGTTGATCTGGGTGCAAACAAACCGATCTTCGAATAATGCGTCTAATAGGGTTGGATCTTAGCGGTCCAAAGGGGTCTACTTAAAGTCTTTAAAACTTTTGGGTTTACATTAAAATTCTCAAAGATCATTTGGTTTAAAGATTTCCCTTTTTATTATCAAAAAGTTGTAACTTACTTAAAAAATGAAACTTTTAAGGGGTCTTTTTGAAAGTTTTAGGAGGGAAAAGAATTCAAAACACAATAATAATATTTTCAAATTTTTGAAGGAGTTAAATTAAAATATTTGAGATTTTTACAAAAGGGTTAAATGTGAAGATTTCAAAATTAGTGTTATGTAGTCCCCACTGGATCCTCTGCGTCGCACGTGCGTTACTATCAGACCGTCTTCTTTCTCAATTGGTCTTTGCTCGGTCTAACTTGATACTATAATATTATCGTTTTCTGCAAAGCAGATTTTTTGTTTTGTTTTTTTTGAAAGCCTTTTAAATGAACTGTTCTTGAATCAACACCATGATATGATATTAAATGAATGCAAATAAAGGCATTGATTCCGTTGGTAATCACCCTTTCGAACGGCTTTCATAGGAATTAAAGGTTCTAGATTCTGGAGCTAAAAGAGTAAACTTCTACAGATATGCCCCTCTTCATGTATTCGGTTCATACTAAAAAAAACTGAAAGTCTCGGTTAAGATTGTCAGTACTGCATTCGCTTTCCTCCTCGTGCGCTCGAATAGATCTAAGATGGCTACATCGATGTCTCCGAATACCCTCGAAAAGATGATCAAACCATATGTCCCCCAAAAAATAGGTCTATCTTCATTACCTCATTCGAGTGTGCTATCTCGAATACATTCCCATAAAGATGCTAGGTTGTCTCTTCAATTCTGAATCAATCGCTGTCTCAATCCTAGCTTATCAAAAGATTTTGAGCTTCAATGGATAGTTCTGATTCCTCGACGACTTCGCGTAGATCCAACTTTCTGTACATTCTTCTGGTTGAGCAAGGTCGTATATTCCTCTATCGTGGTCATCATGTCTTGGCCGTTGAAGGTAAAGCAACAAAAAACAGGATTCCAAAACTGAAAAATGGCTCGGAGTAAAGGCTAATTGACTCGAACATACATTAGATAGGATATGTCGCCATAACTGTAAAAAAATAGGTCATGTAGTCTTCGGTCCCATCTTTCTTAAATCTCTTTAAGCTACCCCAGATCATTCTGTTGTAGGCTCTTATGTGTATACTTTGGCACTACATGCTTGCTCGGCAAACTATTACCTCAGACCCGTTGATTAACCTCTGACCAATGTCGCACAACTAGGTTGATGTCGTCTTTCTTAATATACCTTTTTTCCATGATGAAAGATTTTCTGATCGGGCAAACCACTTGAATCAACACCTTTATGTAATGTGGATGCAATGATAATGCAACAAAAGTATTTGTAAAATAAAAATAAAACACAAAAAGAAATGAGTTAGTACATGATAAAAATAATAAATACATAAATAAAAGGTAAATTTAAATAAAGCAAACAAATAGAATAACCTCATACATATCCTGTCTAAACACTTAGGTTATCCGTATGGCTCTAAAGGAGTGGGCTTTCTATATTCCCCATATGCAGTGTTGGTGCTAGGAGGTACCCGAATTTTCCTTGTTGTCCCCTACTAAGAGTAGCAAGGTCCCCGATCATCACCCATTATAGTCTCCGTTCAACCGGGTTCAATTCAGGGGGACCTATTCGCTTATGCCCCTACGAAGGAACGATATCCTCAAGAAAGCATAAGGTACTCAAGCCCCAAAGGCACTTGCTAGGCCCATACGGAGGAACAATATCCTCACAAAAGCATTAGCATTTTCCCCCAATTAAAAACAACGGGTTTATATGCCGAATTTTAAATGCATTAAAATAAGCGTGCAATTATAACCGAATGTTAATTTAATAGTCACTTTAATTCGAAACTTCCGATATTAGTAAAGCGGTAATTATTTAAAAAGCTTGACTCCCATTTGTTTTTGAAAAACAAAAAATGGTCCCCAGCGGAGTCGTCATCTGTAGCGATCTTTTTTTTCTTACGCTAAAAAAATGGGTTTCAAAGGTTTGGGGTATTTCGGTATTTAAAATATTTATTCCCTGGGGTTTTAGAAAAACTGTGTTTTATTTAAAAATGGAGTCACCACCGGCCACTAAGGAAGGTCGGACACCATAAAACCAGAGATTTTGGAAACTGTTGGGTTCGGGAGTTGGTTACGGATGGGGAAGGATTAGCACCCCCACATCGCCCAAAATTGGTACTTTAATAATTATCACTTTATTAATATTAGATTTTCTGGATTAAAGTGACGATTAAATTAAAATTTAGTTATAAGTGCGAGTAAATTTTAAGAACCCCGTTATTCGAGAGTAAACTGATAAACCACCATCACTGCGCTTGATACTGGCCACGTTTACGCTCGAATAAAAGGGTACCGCATTGACAAAATATATCCGAAATGTAACTTAAAACATGGCAAATATAAATAAATACAATGCGATAATAATATAAATAAATACTAACATACTAAAATACTAATCTAAAACATTCAAAAATATTAATCTAACACATAAATAAAAACAAATCTAACATAAATAAAATACTAATCTAAAATATAAATAAATATTAATCTAACACATAAATAAAAACAAATCTAACATAAATAAAATATTAATCTAAAACATAAATTTAAAACATAAATAAACATACAAACTAAAAATAAGAATACAATTTTAAATTAACTAATACTTCATTAAATCATAAAAATTACAACACAAATAAAAAGGGAAGAAAATATACCTAACTAGAAGCTCGAATGACGAACCCCGACTGAACCCCACCAAAATCTACCACGACCTCTCCAAAAATTAACTAGATCGGACCTAAAATAGGACCCCGATCGAACCGGTTAGGACCGTGGGCACTGCCCCCGGTCCTTGGCTACCCGAGAGCATAGCTCTCTTATTGGGGCTTGCCGCCGATTCATCTCTGCTTGTGTGTGAAAGGACTCCCCATTTCATGCCCTTATATAGGCATTGAAGGGGGCTTAAGTGCCGACGTGGGCAAATGTGCTCCACGCACATTTGCATTCTTTTTTTACACTTTAATCAACCCTTTTTTACCCCATATTTTTATTTTAAATTAATAATATTACTATTACAATAATACTAAAAAACTAAAACCTGGACAAAAATGAGTGATTACACATATGACTAAAGAATTATTTATGATATTTTATGTTCATAAAAGAATTAAGAATAAGTGACGTGTTTGATACATGATCACTGACTGGAAAATTATTCTTAATAAGTAAGCTAATATGGCTTGAATAACATACTGTTTCAAGTATGAGAACTTATCTGTGAAATGTTATGATAGTCACTATAATTGATATGTTATTTGAATATGGTAAGAGTAAGTAATATGTATAATACATTGTCAATGCTCTGATAGATATATTTGTTATAGTATACTTGATATTATCTGGGTTATAAACTGCCATTATGATTTATTGATGACATCTGATATGATAACTTCTGATCATGATATACATATATATATGTATGCCCAAGTATTACAAAGTAGGAGTCCTTCGTCTAGTTGGCATGCTATAGAGTCCTTAGCAGCTGCATCACTCAAGTTATGATATGATTACATGTTTTTATGACTACGATGGTGTCACATACACCTTGGGGACCCAAGCCCTTAGTGTGCACATGAGGATCCAAGCCCATAGTGCTAATGGCACTAACGAGGTGCTTTTATGAGGTGCAAAGAGCATCCTCGAGTGCGTACTCATCTGTCTGTTCCGTTTTGCACTACGGTGTCATATTCAGATGACTTTTCGTACCTAAGGTCTCATAAAGTATACTTTGGGAAAATTTAAAAGATTAATAAAAGTGCAAGTAATCGAGCTAGTGAGCTTGACAAATTCTATTATGTACTAAGTTTTCTGCAAAGTTTTGGTGCTATGTACGAGAAATAACAGGTTCTCCGTACTCTGTGTATATCTTTGTATTTTTTGTAAGATTATTTTTTTCTCGATTATGTTAAGCTCAGTAATATCTGCATTTCTTTATTTGATATGTTAGGCAAAGAATTAGAATTATGATTAAGTTTGCCATGAAATGACATAGAAACTGGTTATACTATGCTATGAGAAGCATGTTGAAGTATGTCAAGTAAACATGTTGATACTTAGATAAGCTAGATATAAAAATAAGCCTTGAATTATGTTTATGTCAGTTATTTGATAAACTTATATGCTTTGCCTCACTAAGTAAATACTTAGCGTGTGTTGTTCCACACGTAGGTTATTGGAAACTTACCAGAAAAGGAGTCAAGCATGTTGATCAAGTTGCAATCTACCAAACATCAGTAAGACATTCTAATTTATGATATTATCTAGTGGACATGTATCAATTCGTTAGTTGTTTTAAAGGTATAAGTTTGATTAATAGTCAAATAAATTTGAATTATTCGTATGGTTAAAGAATTACCGGTGATGATATTTAATCGGGTAACATTTTATTTATCATTTATAGCATAACGATTTTAAATTCAATAAAGGGCCTAGGTAGTGTACCTATTTTTCACCCTGAGTTACATACTTATTTTAATAGCTGACTAACATGTTTTATAAACCAATTCAAGGTCAAAACTAGCAATCTGTAAATAGGCTATAAATACCTCGAAATTCAAGAAAAGAGTTATTTTATAACTTAGTTTTATGTCAGATGCTATAAAAAATTTATAAGTCTAGAACTCTGTTAAATAATATTGTGACATCCTCAATGTGTATTCGTACTACGAGTATACATTAAGGGTGTTACACTAAAACCCTAATTACCCAATTTGGGAATTTAATTGTTTTTAACTCAGATTAGTGACCTAATTGTGAAAATTTTAAACTTTGTGGTCTTTTTAGAAAAATGGGTCAAAGTGGTGACCCTAGCCTTACATTTTATTCTTTTTGAGTGGGATATATAATCATTGTTTTAAACCCTAATAGCCAACATCTTCTTTTATCTCAAGCAACCTCTCTTTTGTTTTCCCTCTCTCTGTTGAAAGAAAAAAACCATGAACCCCACACCCTTGCCTTTTTGATCAAGCTCTGGCAAGAGCCTGTCATCGTGCGTGTTCAACACCGCACCCATCTTCATGCTTCCCTTAATCTGGTGAGCAAAACCCGACCACCATCTTCTTCTTCACCATTCTTTCTCATCGAAAGGCACACAAAAACCTTTCAGTTTCCTTCTTTCGCCATGTGCTCAGCCATTCTTTTTTGTTTTCAAGTTTAGGTAATTGTGGGTAAGCCTCGAGTCATTTTTCCCTTGTGTTTAAACCTCGTTTTGGATGAGTTGGCATTAAAACTCATGTTTTTCATTGTGGTTAAATTCACATCGTCGTGCCATTAGATATGTGTAGCCCTTGTTGTTTTGCGCCGCCATCACTTTCCTTGTGAGTTATCGCCTCCGGTGAGGGTTCAGTTAACCCTAGTAGCCAAGGATTTAATCCTTGTTCATGGGCTGCCATGTTCTTTACTTGATTACCTAGTTGGACCCGTGGAGAAAAAGAGAGCCCGATGGTTTGGGCCTTTCAAATGGCCAAGTGGATATGCAGATTTGCCTTGAGCCAAGATAGAACGGATCAGGTTGAGGGAATTGTATCAGTGTGTGTGAACCGGCACAATGATTGAACCCTTTGGTCAAACCAAACTGGTAAAACTGAACATGACCCGTTGACCAACCCAACCCGTTGATTGACTCGACCTGTTGACCAGTTAAGTCAACATTGGCCATTGACTTTGACCTTGACTAGTTAAGTGAACATTGGCCGTTGGCTTTGACTTTGAACGCTGAATTTTTCAGTCAACTTTGACTTGATGTTTTTCGACGTCCTGAGTTTGAATTTGCAGTCTCTTTTGCCTAATTCAAACCCGAAAGCATGGTTTTACTAATTGCAACTTATTTTGTAATTTGGTAAATTTTGAGAAATTGTGTATGAGATCTTATATGGTTTATATATGTGTTTCAGATGACCTTGTCTTTGAGGAAGACAAATCGCTACCCCTTTCACTTGTTCGTTCTGATCGTGCATGTGCATCAAGGCCTTCTCGTGAGTAGTTATCTTTTTTAGAACTGAGTTAGGTGGTATAGTAATTATGTTAGAATGTGTTTTAATATAGAACTTCGTCTCGTAGGTTCTAACTCAGCTAGACCAAGAGCTAATTTAGATCTTAAGAGACATCATCACCGACGGTAGAGCTTCGGCCACTAGAGGTGTGTTCTCTTTTTGTGCTATTTTTATTTTGTGAAATGTTTTACAACTTGCTTGTCTACCTATTTGTGATGCAACTTCAATGTGATTTGAGATGCCATGCATAATGTGATAAATTGTGTTAACTGTGTTTTAATGCAACTATCAGAACTTCAGAATTGTGATCCTCATATTTAGTCTGATACAACTGTGATGTGTTTTTGTTTTACAAACAAAGCTTTATTCATGCATGAGATGGGATTGTACGAAGGAAGAAGTGGTTTGACCATACTGTGATTGGTGAAATAAGGATGAGGAGTTCTGGGGAACTACCTCCACTGTGACAGGTTGGCTTTGCCACCACTGTGATTGGAGTATGTAGCTGGGATTTATATTTTGCGCATAACATCATTTCATACAATGTGTTTTACTCTGACTTATATTACCTTGAGAAAATACTGTGAAACTGAAACTGTGTTTGTTTGCACTTTAGAGACACTTTGGGCTTAATGTCTCACTCCCCTATAGTTTGTCTTTCAGACACTTGGCTCTAGGTGATTTGGTACTCAGAGGACCTCTAAGTGATTAGGTTATTTTTATTATTATTTATATTGGGATTTGATGTATTTTGGACTTTGGACTATCTTGGGATTTCAGGATATTTTTTTAGTATGCATGCATAAAAATTTATATTCGGATATTTTATTTGAACTATCAGATATTAATATTAAAGCTGTGATTTTAATAATGTTTTACGATATCTTTTATTGAAGATTAAAATGTTTGACGTTACTTTATTAAAAACTATAATTATTTATTTTAAATTTGAATACTTGAGGGAGAAGTTACGAATGCGGTTTTCTAAATTTGGCTATTCTTTTAAGTCGGGTTTAGGGGGTTACACTGGAGGTCCCGCGGTGGATAAGTCTAGTGAGCAAGAGGCGAGACAGGGTACTGTTTGTCATGGACCGCCAGTTCGAGTCTGGGTCACATGCACACATGGTTGCCCAAGAGGTTCTTATAGACATTTTGGGCCTAAAGAGACCACCAGACCGAGCCCGATCTATGAATGATTCTAGAAGACAACCACTTTGACTTGAGCAAAGTTTCCATGTAAACATAGGATTTGTTTCCTTAGTTAGCAGGGAATATTCTTAGGATTGTACCATTTTGGTTGGTGGGATTTGATCCTAGACATCGATGTAAATCAGTGGGAACCATCGGATGTATAGGGAATCAACTATAAATAGAGGCCTCCCCAGCCTCATTTGTATTCATCTCATATTTGAGTAATCAAGGCATTCACTCTAAAATCCTCTGTGTTGTTCTTGAGTGTTCTTGGTGTTCTTTCTTTTGTTCATGAGTGATCATTCTCATAAGTTGCTTCTGCTTAGAACGATTCAGCGTTCTTTAGTGCCAAGGAAGTTTAATCTTTCAGAGTGAGGAAAAAGGCTAACTTAGTCGTTTGTCTAAGTTACTTCGACTAAGGTTGTGGGTTTGCTAGGTCAAAAATCTATCCCCGTGACAGTTGGTATTAGAGCAAGGTTCGAGTGAAGGCACTCTTCGAGATGACACCACCAAAGAAAGATGTTATAGCAAAGAAGGGTGCGGAGACCCAGGCTGACAAATCCAAGAGGGCGAGTTCAAAGGACATCCTCGAGTCATTGGAGAAGAAGGTAACCAGACTTGAGGAAATCTCTAAGAACTCGGGTGAGCGACTTGATACGGTGGATACACGCTTCGAAGATCAAGACAACAAGAGGGACCATCTCAAGGTAGAGATAGATGAACTTCTAACAGATCTGTTTGAGAAGTTGGGTAATAGAGGTGATGCGCTTGAGGTTGAGTTGAAGGCTGTAGAGATGTAGATAGAATAGATGAAGACAAACTTATTTGTGTACAAGGTTGCCTTGAAGAATGGAGCAACGCCAATTGTATCCAAGCCAAGGAAGGACATCCCAAAGCCAAAAGAGTTCATGGGGAACCGATCGGCCCAAGATGTTGAGAACATTATGTGGGGCATGGAGCAGTATTTTCGGGATTCAGGAATTAAAGATGATGCGAAAAAGGTAAACATTTCTTCAATGTATTTAACTGACGTCGCTCTTTTATGGCGGTGACGCAGATGCTCTGAGGAGAAGAGCAGGGATACTCCTATTGAGACATGGAAGAAGTTTCAAGTTGAGTTCAAGGACCAGTTCTACCCGTCAAATGCTCAACGAGAGGCTCAGAAGAAGTTACAAAAACTAAAACATGAGGGATCCATCCCATACTATGTCAGGCAGTTCATCGAGATAAAGCTATAGATTGCAGTTTTGAGTGAAACAGATGGCTTCTCTTACTTCATGGATGAACTCCAAATTTGGGCCCAAATAGAGCTAGAGCGGAGGGGAGTCGAGGAACTTTCCAAAGCATTGACATCAGCGGAGGCCATAACTCAATTTAAAGTTAAGAAGTCCAAGTCTTCCAAGCCTCGTGGCAAGGGTAATGGTGGGTTAGACGAGGATGGACGCCATTCCAGCGATGGTGATGAGAAGCCCAACAAGTTAATAAAACCATTGGAGAAAAAGGATCGAGGGTCGATAAAGTGCTACCATTGTGATGGTCCACACTTGGTGAAAGACTATCCCAAGAAGAGACGCCCTGATGCCACAACCGATAGGGACAATGAGCAAAGAGAAGAGGAATGTGTGCTTGGTGCGATTGCCAATGTCAAAGCAATCAAGCCAAGGATTCGGAAGCAATGTTACGAGTGCAAGGGGCCACACTTGTTATGTGATTGCTCGGATCGAGACAAGCAGTCCAAGGAGGAGGACAAGCCTGAGTCAAGCGAGGCCTATAAGCTTGGATTGATGATCTTGAGTTCTGCCAAAGCGAAGAAGGGCCAAAAGCATAAAAAAGTTGATGTTTGTAGACATCAAGGTGGCAGAGTGATCGATGAGTGTTCTAGTGGACACCGGAGCAAGTGATCTTTTTATGTCAAATAAGGTTGTTGAGAAGCTTGGTCTCAAAGTTGAAAGGTCAACCAACAAGATCAATACAATGAATTCCAAGGAAGCTCCAGTTGTTGGAACGGTACGGAAGGTGGAGCTTCAGATTGGTGAATGGAAGGCCAAGGAGGATTTCAAGGTAATCCGTATAGATGACTTTGATTTTGTTTTGGGGTTTAACTTTCTTGACCGTATAGATGCTCTCATCATTCCTTGTGTCGATGTTGTCTGTATTTTGGATCCGAAACAACTTTACGTTGTGCCCGTGTATCGAGACAAGGGACAGGGGACCGAGACGCTAACTTTTATTTAGCTTGTCGAGGATGCTCCAAGCCAATGAGGCATTGCTTTGGGGGCTAGTGGAGAGAGTTCATTGGAGGGGAAAGAGTTGCCCAGGCCACTTGACATAGAGCCCGTGGAAGGTTCATCCATAGAGGAGGTGGACGAGGCATTGAGCTTCACTAATGATGGAGCATCGATGTGTGCATTAATCTTTGCGAGACAGGAAGAGTTGATGCAAGTTAGAGTGAACGCGGACAAGTTGATTAAGGTACATCGTGAGCACAATGAATGTGTTTTACAGTTTGATTTGCCTGGTTTGTTGGGTTTAGGCCACCATAAACCTAACCCTTAAGACAGAGTTGCTAAGACTTGACGGGGACATAGGCCACATTTCAGAGTTCTGAGAGTGCATTCTGTGTTCAATGTTGTGACGCCCAAGCTCTTGTGCTAAGATCGAGAGTGTCTGAGTAATGGCAAATCACAACTATTAGGAGAGAGCTCATACGATCGAGATGTGCTTGGAGGGACGGTGACTGATGTCAAATGGTGGTGACTACCAAAGCAAGCAGTCTTTATGGCGAGACAGCCTAGCCAGAGTCGAGTTCTCTTTATAGGAAGAGCGCCAAGCCCAATTCAGAGTTAGAGGCAAGTTGAGGTATCGAGGAGTTCCTAGGATCAGTTTGAGCTTCACTTTGAGGAGGCGATAAGGGCATTGCCAAGTTTGGTGGGGGAGAATGTCACGGACCGCCAGTTCGAGTCTGGGTCACATGCGCACATGGTTTCCCAAGAGGTTCTTAGAGAGATTTTGGGTCTAAAGAGACCACCAGACCGAGCCCGATCCATAAAAGATTCTAGAAGACAACCACTTTGACTTGAGCAAAGTTTCCTTAGTTAGTAGGGAATATTCTTAGGATTGTACCATTGTGGTTGGAGGGATTTGATCCTAGCCATCGATGTAAATCAGTGGGAACCACCGAATGTATGGGGAATCAACTATAAATAGAGGCCTTCCAGCCTCATTTCTATTCATCTCATCTTTGAGTAATCAAGGCATTCACTCTAAAATCTTATGTTTTGTTCTTGAGTGTTCTTGGTGTTATTTCTTTTGTTCTTGAGTGGTCATTCTCATAGGTTGCTTATGCTTATAACGATTCAGCATTCTTCAGTGCCAAGAATGTTTGATCTTCCGGAGTGAAGAAAAAGGCTGACTTAGTCGTTTTTCAAGTTACTTCGACTAAGGCCGCGCAATTTGTTAGGTTAGAAATCTAGCCCCATGACATGTTAAACAAGCTTCCATGGTGAGAAGGAATTCACCCACCGTGGGCGTTGAGGATGTGATTAATCAGCAAAGGTTATTGTCGGGGGACTCAGTGAGAATTCAATTGGTAGCGTCGAAGAAAAATATGGTGTCAACTGCTTCGTCTCTAAATAAACCAAACCATACTGCTGCTAGGGTTGTGGGGACGCTTAAGAGACCAACCTTACACATGAAGAATGGACGTGTCCTCCCCTCATCTATTACAGCTTTACCAGGAAAATGTACTGGCAGGAATGTAAATATGGTTAAAAGAATTGCTCGATCGAGTGTTGTACCAAAAAAATTCTAGTGTTTCCACAAGCGAATCGTCTATGGAAAAGTTGGTAGGTTCATTATCTTCTGAACTGAAAAGGCATAGGAGATAGTGCTACAACAACAAGTGGAAGCATAGAATGAGGAAGCCAGTATAGGTGAGGATGTTCAATAGAGAGATGTACGACATTTGTGTAACCCCCTAGACCTGGCCTAGTAGTTAGACCCGAACCAAGAAGGTCACATTAGGTTTGCCAAAGCAAACCAAGCTGACTTACTTGAATTACGATCCATTTTTTTCTTTTAACTTGTCTATATGCATTATTAAGACCTAAGGTGTTCATACAAGCAACAGTTTAATTTTCAATCGATTCGAACAACGATAAGGCACTCAATTGCATTTACAAGCATTCTAGGGACCAAAATGCAAATCTGAAGGTCACATTGGGCTATGCAGACTTTCTCTTTAGCCAGACGAATCACTCTCGTTCGAGTAGTACTTCAGGCTATTCCTACCTATGTTATACAGTCAACTTGGATTCCTAAAGGGACTCTGTGATGAAATGGAGAAGTTGATCAGATGGATTGTTTGGGGTAGTGGTAGGGGTTGCATAGTATATCTCTTATGAAGTGGTCCTCCATGCAAGCTCCGATTGAGGCCAGAAAACTTTGTTTTAAAGATCTTCATCTACAAAATAAAGGTTTCCCCATGAAGATTGAGTTCCAAATGATTTCTGATGAGGATAAGCTTTGGATTCGAGTTATGAAACATAAGTATGGTGATGCTTGCGAAATAGATATGCACTTTAGAGCAAGTATACTAGTCGATCAAGTAATAAAGTGATAGAGTAGAGTGTCAAACCCGCAAGGATTGGATCAATAAATACGAAATGATCATACTTAAGAGTTGGTGAACAAGTATTGGTTTGGTGGGGATTATCATAACTAAATACAAATAAAAGTAAGGTATCAATGATCAAGACAAGTAGGTATTGTAGCAATTATTCAGATAATTATGGAAGCTGGGTTTATTTCCTAGAAGTTATGTTGATTACTTATTTGAATGTTGTAGCAGATGGTAATACATGTCTGCGTAAACCAATTAAGACTTTACCTATTCAACATGGTTTTCTAACTAACTTCTGACTCTCTCGATGCCTAGAAGTTGATAACAATGAAGCTAAGATAATACATGTCTGCGTGATCCCTAACAACTGTATTATCAATTCAAGTTCCCCTTATTAGTTGTTGAAATCTTAAACTTATGTCTAAGCCGGATTAGAAATAAGTTAACACCTTAGCCCCACCGTTCACATTTGTTTAACCTAACTCTCTCGATATTAAGCTACAAATCAATAGTTAAAATGCCTCTCTTGATAGCTCTTACAATAACTACGTTTGAAGAACGATGAACAAAATAGATCAAAGGAAAAACTATAGCATTAAACAAATTAATCAAAACACAATACCCTAAAAATAATAAACCCAAGCAAAAAGTATTTAGCTAATGTTTGAGCCTAAAACATCTATAATAAAAACAAATAAAAACATGGCAGTTTATTAAGTAAGGAAAAAGAAAGAATTAAGCATCCTCGACGTTCTCCTCCAAGCTCTCTAATAGTGTTGCAGGTCCCACGCTCCTCAAGCCTCTCTCGATGGCTTTCATTGTGTGAAAACTCCTCTAGAACTTCGACTCCGATGGTTATCCGATAGCTGAAGACTAAGGACTGTTGTCTAAGATCAAGCACCCTTTTGTTTGTGGCTCAAGTTTTCTATAAGAGAATCTTGCTTTCCTGCTTCATTTAATGAGTTCCGTATCAAATGAGAATCAACATAAGCTAGGTCTGATTCATCTCCAACTCTTATTGACTCGTCAGCTCCATACGAGAGGGTTGCTATCCTTATGCTCTAGCATTCCTCTAGCTCTAACAGTTCCCTGCACAGGCACTACTAAAACATACTATCTTCCCCCATTAAACGTACCAAAATATATAACAATTAAGCACAAGCAGTGTAACTCCCTAACTATATGCATACTACTCCAAAATGCAACTATATGAGCCTAAGCACATGCAAAAGCTAAGTAAAAGGGTATGTAAAATAGGTTATCTACACAGTCATCATATGGTTGGAGGGATTCTTTTCCAATCGCCTTGCAAAGTGGCTCGTGCTCTAGACTTTGGTGAGGATTGACTCGTGTATGGGATGATTTGTATAACAACATATGTTGGAATGTTAAGGATGGGACTGTGACAGATTTTTGGTACGATAACTAGTTGAATGTCGATGGCTTTTTGGCGAGTTATTGCACTTTCTCATTAAGTCCGAGGCCTGCGAGTGTGGCATCTTTCGTTATTGCCTCCGGTGTTTAGAATTGGGTTGCCCTTGAACAATGCTTGTCGAGCCATATCATGGGACGATATCAGCAGTCATCCCACCAAATCCTTCACTTGGAGCTGACTCTCCCAGTTGGCAGTGGGAGGATAATAGGCTTTTCTCCATGAAATCGGCTTATGTCGCGTTAGATTCACAAATGCATATGGATCGCAACCCAAGGTGGAAGATGATTTGGTCACTAAATGTTCCCCAGTGCATTCGTGTCTGCTTATGGCTCGCAATGCGTGAAGGTCTTCTCACTAATGTAGAATGTTCATGTCGGTATATATCTTCAGTGAGCCTATGTAATTATGTGGCCGAGGGGAGGAAGATGTGGACCATATACTATGATGGTGCTCAAAAGCTAAATCCATTTGGACTAATTTAATCCCCCGAATAAGATTCATGATTTCTTTTCGATGAACTTGCAGGAATGGTCTGCTTTGAATCTTCAATCACCGGGGCATGTTAGAGGTGGAGATGAATGTTAGCCGTGCAAGTTTGCAGTGTTGTGTTGGCAACTATGGAAACGGCTATGCAACTTGTTGTTCAATGACAAGTATGTTGAGAAAGAGGGGTTCGTTGTTTATTGTTTTTGGCCAGCTGAGGAGTATCATGGATGTGTCATCTCGAGTCAAAGACCGGCTCAGGTTGAGAGGGTAAGGACCATTCATTGGTAACGTCCAGTATTAGGGTGGATAAAAATTAATACCGACGGGGTTGTTAACATTCGGGATGGGGCGACAACAACAGGAAGTGTGCTGCGAGATGACTATGGGAAGTGGATTTTGGGCTTCTCTCGCAGTTTGGGTAGTTGCCCGGTATTGTTTACCGAGTTATGAGCGATTCATGATGCATTGCACCATGCTTGGCGGCTCGGGTTTCGACGAGTAGAAGTGGAGACGGACAATTTGGAGGCCACTCGGATCCCACAACGATTTTCTCGTGCCCTCTCTCGTAACGCGCTTGTGCTTTCAATCCATAATTTGTTTGCCTTCGACTGGGTAGTAGTTGTAAGACATGTTGGCAGAACTGCAAATAGAGTGGCTGATGGATTGGCTCGTCTGAGTCGAAGAGCACCGGTGGGAGAAATGATATTCACTGATCCTCCTGCTGAGGTTGCTGGAGTGGTGCTAGATGATCTACACTCAATAGCCTGATTTTCTTTGTTTCAATATCATAAATAGTAAATAGGTTCTTTCAACTATAATTGCCGACTACATTTAAAAATTACCGATTACAATCAAAATTGTTTGTCCCCGTAAAATTTAAAAAATATAGTTTACCTAGTAATATTCCTCCTTTGTTTTCTCCACATCCATCTCCACTCTTTATATTAGTTACATAACAGATTACCTCTTAACAGACTTCTGGTATTGCTCCTTTAATTTTTTGGACCTTCCAGTGTTTCTTATCCTATCCATTTCCATCCATTGTCCCTGTCTGCCAACTAATACCTTTAAGTCCACCAAAATTTGTCCTATTCTGCTACTCCACTCCTGGCCACGTCGTCGTTTCGTTGAGAAACCTTAAGCCATGTTTTCTTGTCCTTTTCCCCCCAAAGTACCCTTTTTTCACTTTTCCTTTCAAAATTCCTAATTCATCATTTGAAATTCCTAGTTCTTTCAAAATCCCTTATTCACCATCCAAGACCACGACAATAGCCTTAAATGTACAGGATTCATATTCCCAATGGTCAAATTATGGAAATTGAGACTTTTGCACACTGTAATCTTTCTATGTGTCACCCTATATTTCCAAATTTAACCATTGTAAGAGGAATTTCGTTATTGCCCAATTATGGCACTTCACCATTCTTTTGTCGAGTACCATGCAAGAAACACTCTCAACTGTGTTAGAAAATTGACTGTCGCAAAATCAAACATTAGCATTGACAGGGAAATAATTTAACAAAAATAAATTATGCTTAACTATGTCGTGGTATAAAATTATTGTTTTAGAAGTTAATTAGTTTCGATTGGTGTAATCACTGTACTTGACAACACCCCCGAGGTTAACACGGTCTCTGTAAAAAATCATACACTCGAGTTCTGAAACGAACGATGGTGATATTGCTTTTTTCTAGAGAACATAACTCGGAAACAATGCTTAAAAACATATATAAATTTTGAGAGCTGAATTAAGTGGTGTAAGCAAAAGTAATTGCTGAGATAATAAAAAATGATGTGAAATGCCTATTATATATGGGCTCAAATCGAAGGTAAAAAAGCCAGTAGCGTTACAAAAATAATAATTGCCATAAGCATATTTAATGACCATAAATATTATTTTTAATATTCTGTATAAAATTCCTTCGGAAAACGGTAAAAAAACTTAAATGTTGCAGAAAAACCGATTTAGAAATGCTACAATTATGGTTCAATTCAACATCTGGATTAAAGACCGAATAAAAGTCGGCACAAGGGTATAACATGTCTTTGTTCATGGGCAATATCTTTGTTTTTGTCGGCACAAGGGTATAGCATGTCTTCAACATTTCTTCTTGACTATCCATGGTCATACGACTACATGTATCAACTCCCTTGGTGTTGTCTAACATATTGAACATTAAACTTTGGTCTTTCATCTGCATAGCTAACTAGTCCTTCTCCACATCAAACAGAGTTCTTCCGGTTGATAAGAACGGACGCCCAAGAATGATGGGATGTCTTCATCAGCTTCACAATCTAACACTATAAAGTGGATTGGGAAAATAAATGTCTGGACACGAACTAAAATATCTACTCCTCCCTTCAGTACGGACCATCAATCGGTCAGCAAATTGTAATATGACTGTAGTAGGTCTGGTCTCACAGATCTCTAATTTCCTAAAAAAATAGACAAAGACATGAGATTAATAGATGCACCTAGATTACATAACTATATCAAAATCTAGACGACTTCTTGATACATCTGACCGATTGTTTGCTATATAACCTCATATTGTCATGTTTGTCTTAAAAATATCTCAAAAGAAATGAGATCATTAGTACAACACAAAATAACAATAATTAGTGTAATTAACAACCAAAGACGAAACTCTTGTGAAAATAGCTTTAAAACTATTAGCCTCAAAGTAAAACTTTTAAGAAGATATAAAATGGTTTTCCACGTCTATAACTATTTAAAAAATCCACTTTATTCTTGTTTATATTTTCTTAAATAATATCATTAAACAGTACCACCATTATAATAAAACAAGAGTTTTCTCAACTAAAGAAATGGTTTTGTTTTAGAAACCGTTTTTTCTTTAACATTTATTTAATAAATGCTTTTAAGCTCCCTCATTTATTAAAAATGATAACTCTAAATAATAGACACAAATCTTTCACTATACCTTTACAACCACATTATATACTATAAAATAATAATGCATCATGTATGTCAACTAATTATGCCAATAACAACGGTTTAACATAACATTACTAATCATGATTAAAAACTGTTTAAAGCATCATACCTATCATCAATACAAAAAAATTGAGCCGCATTTAAAAATGGTATTACGGCTCATGTTCACTTCTTTGCAAGAAGTTCTTTTCAACTCATACACATATTATTAATATGGAGTTTAATTTAGGAAACATATTAAATGTCATCCATTGAATGCATAAAATTCATTTAATGCATGCTTTATCATTTCATATTGATATTTAATCCTTCAGACCGAAAGCTATTAAAACATTTACAAATGACAACCATTTAAAAATTAATTTTCGGTTTTACTAGCAGTAGAACTGTTTGAAACGAATAAACTGTTTTAAAATATAATAATCAACAATACAAATTCCATACCAATAAAATAAGTTTATTCGATTTTGCTTCTTTAAACCTCAGAAACGTTTAATAAATATTGAAAACTGATTTTGTCTCATTGATATCCTTCGGGTTTTCAATTTAGAAATAATTTTTTCCTATTAAACATCATGTAAAAAATTTAATGGAACTTTATTAGTAATTAAATTTCATTTGAAATGACACATTTTTTAAACATCAAGTCGAAGCTTGTAATGGACATTGCAGATTCAACTGTTATGAATCCCACCATGTGCCCCAAGTCAACAACCACATAACCTTAAAGCCCATAGCGCAATTCGAATTGAACATTATATTTCATCGTTTGAATAACAATATAAGATTAGCTTCTAAATTGTTAGAAAATCGACTGTTGCAAAACCAAACATAAGCATTGATTGGGAAATAATTCAACAGAAACATATCAGGCTAATTGTGTCGTCGTACAAAACCACTACCTTAAAAGTTAATTTGTCTCGATTCGTGTAATTGCTGCACTGGACGCCCCCGAGATTAACACAACCTCTCTAAAAAATTGTACACCCAAAATCGGGAGGGACAATAGTGGTTTGATGCATGTACCACAAAGAAAGTTAAAGCACGAAATGGTCTAACTCTTCCACTCGTCTCAATCACTTGAGCCAAGTCCAAGATGATAAAGGACAAACTGAATTCAACCGTCCAAGATTTCATAAGCAAAGGATTGTAAACTGCCATAAAGAATGGAGAATTTCATGAAAGAAGTCCACACTTTAGAGATGGAAGTCCATGAGCCTCTATATGCCCATTAATTAGATTTTTATTGTAATTAGACCCAATATTTAATGTCATACAAGATTTGGTCAGTTTTTATTTTAAACCCAAATTAGGATATTAGTTACTAGGCCCTAGAAAATCTAACTTGTAATTAGCCGAAAAAACCCCTAAGATTGCCACCAACTCCTATCCACCGTATGATTGGAATACAAATCCAACGGTTGGTAGAAATTCCATACCTCCAAGCCTCCTCAAACTCATTACATTTATCCACACCATCAGATTGAAGATCGTCCAAGGGTTCTCAAGGCTACTGCAAATTACAAGAGTTCTACAAGCTGATTTCGTTGTTATTTTTTATTCATTAATAGTATTTTGTTTTATTAGGAGTTTAATTCATCTTAGCCATCATTCACCGATAAAAGGATGATGCCGTCACCATTGTTACACACCTTTCTTTTGATATATGAAATATTTGGACGAGTACAATTTTTCAAGAGTTGATAGCTTGAGCCTTTAAAGTCTTTTCGGCATATGCTCTTCAAGTTCTTCTGATGGAGATCATCTTCAAACTCTTACTTGCTTATTCAATTACATTTGAAAGGGTTGGTTAGAGTCGCTTGATGGTGTTTGCTTGATTAATTGCGATCAAGAGGGTTCCCGAGGATATTTATACATCATCAAACATCATGCCAACTCCATTTACAACCCTAGTCACATCATTCTTCTTCAATCCGCCAAAGGAGTTTTGATGTTCATTAAGTTCGCTTGAAATTTTCTGATTTGAATAATGTCTTTGTTTCAACTCTATTTTATTTGATTATTCTTTCATGATTCCTAATTTTATGTTATCTAATCATGTTTTTCATCTTATTTTCAAATTTCCAGGTTTTGAAGAATTCCAAAGTTCGACACTTAGCCATTTTTTGATTGAGTCTAGAACTCAATTTTTTACTACTTGATTGAAAGGCTTCCAAATCCACTATTGTTCTAATCTATCAATCGATATTAGATTGGGGAAGATCTTGGCGGTCTTATCAAAGTTCTTCACATTCTTGGTGCTATTCAAGTGGTCGAAAATGTAATACCTCAAAATTTTGGCTAGTGACCAAAATGAATAAAATGAAAGTTTGGTGACTAAAGTATAAACTTTGAAAAAGTTTAGGGAACAAAGTGTAATTTTCAAAAGTTATGTATTTTAACCCCGTAAATGAATAGTTTACCCCCCAAGAATGACGTTTTCTTGTTATCTGGATTTTCTATACGGAGTTTGTATTAATGGCTATAAAGCGATAAAGTTCGAAAAAATATTCGGATAATCAGATCGAATCGAATATTTAAGATATTTTGTAGGATGATAAGGAAAGGTTAAATATGTCATTTTACATGTCTAAGATATTTTCTTTGTGTTGGAAGAATATGAACCCTTAGATTTAAGTTGATTTTCCATGTTAAATATGAGTCGTTGAATGAAAAATGGTAAGATCGTAATTTTAGAAAATTACAAGGGTAAAGTTGGTAACTACTAACTTATTGGTTTATATTTTACCATTGGATAAATATTTTGACAAGTGGCATGCTTTGGAGCTTTAAATTCAAGGGTAAAATGGTTATATCCCTTTTAGGAGGATATTTTTATAATTTATAGAAATAAACAATGCCAAATGGCATAAATAAAAAAATGAAGAAATATCTTCATCTTTCTTCATGCTTCACGTCAAGAAGAAGAGAACAAGAAGGAAAGAAAGGTAAGTTTAGGGTTTTGCATTTTTAATCCCTAAATACTAGAATTTAGGGTTAGCTTATGAAATATAAAGTTGTTGTTCATGAAATTCTCTTTCAATTGGTATAAAAATTTCATAGAATTGTTGAAGGATACTCTTGAATTTTGAAGAGAGATAATTTAGGGTTTATGGATCCAAATGAATTAGGATTAAATTATGGAAGATTATGTGATGTTCTATTATTTCCATGCTTGATTGAAGTTGAAATTGATGTATTCTTGATGGAATACCATTTGATTAATTAGGGTTTAATTTGGGGTTTAATGATTCAAGTTGAATTTGGAGTTTTTATGAAAGGAAAATGTTGGAATAACATAATTGAAGGTTAATTTGAGGAGTTGGAATGGTTAAAGGATGCTAAAGATGTGAATTATGAAATATGCCCAGAATTTTTGTCATTGGCAGTGAGTTCGGAAATTCACCATAAATTCTAAAAAAATAATTAGAAATTGATCCTTATACCATTGTATTCCTGATTCAGTCTAGTTTCGTTTAAAACAAACGGTGACTGATTTCGATTTGTATATCAAAAAATGTGAATTTTTAAGTGATGAAAAGTTAGAAAACAGAATACCAGTATGCTCCGAAATTCAGCACTGGAATTCGACTTTGAAAATTCGTCATAAATCATACGAGTTGAATTTGAGCTATTAGTTTATATGGTTGAACAGCTTATCAAATCTAGTTTCTGTCAAAACAAACGGAATCGAATTCTGAGTTGTAGATTATTTTATATAAATATTTCTTTGAAGGTAGTACAGACTGACAGATTATAAAATGAGTACCATATTGGTGTTATTAATTTGTGCATGTAAGGGATGAATATGAAGCATTCAAGTAAACCCGAGAAATCGGAAATTCAGTAGATAAAGCAATGACCAAGCTTGAAGTTCTCTTAATTTATTCAATTTAGTTTGGGATAAGAATTGTCAATGTGAGTGCAATGCATACATAACATGATACATGGATATTTTATACATCATTAGGAAGACTTGCGATGAGTCTACCTTGTTTATATTGGCAAGATATTTATGTCATGGAGCATATGATTGACATATTTTAAATATGTCAAAAGTTGAATATAAATGCATAGATCACTAGTTGTATATGATGTTATATTATGAATGTTATTTTGGATATGAACTGTCCAATGTTTAAATTATGTTGATATACATTGCCATGGATGAAATAAATATGGAATATATGCCCAAGTATGTCATTGATGGATAAGGTATAGTTGGCATGCCATAGAGTCCAGCAGCACGCTGCATATTCAGTTTAACACTACAATATATATAAGGACACTTAGTGCATATGGTGGGCACGACCTTATGTGTATTATGGTGGGCATGAGCATATGTGTATTAGCACTTCGGTGCATATTTGACTCGTGTACCCAGAGTCCTCATAGGCATATATTTGAGCTATGGTTTATTGGTTAATAAAAGATAAACATGTGAATAAGCTTATGAGCTTTGGAATAAATGACAAGTATATTGGTAAGAAATTTATCTCCGGTTTATATTATGTTAATATATGATTAACATGATGGTAATACATATATAGTGATCATGATACATTTATGCATATATGACATATTTTGACAAATAGACAAGCATAAAAGTCCTATGACATTGGCATATAGTAAATCATTACTAATGCAATGTGAAAGTTGATGCATCGGCATATACCATGTTATATAAACGTCATCATGAAGTCGAATAAGTCTTAAATTATTGTTATTAACTTCGTTTATTGCCTCACTAAGTTTGTACTTAGCGTGTGTTGATTGTGCACACGTAGATGGTTCGAATCATTGGATGAAGCAAAGAGTTGCATCAAGTTCAGAAATTTTCATCAAGCTGCCTCAATAATGACATCCTACTTGAGGTTTTTAATTTATTCCAGTGGCATGTATAAATGGGATTAATTTGTCTATTTTAGTTTAACATCCGATATTTTTAAACAGTCAAATTTATTTTTTTAAAGTTAAAGAGCTCTAATTTTGTGTATTAGTCGATATAAATATTTTCAATGGTTCTGTGATATATTTGACTCATATTCGGTAATCGAATACGAGAATGAGGTGTTACATTTATTGGTATCAAAGTGTCAGGTTTAGCTGGTTCTGGATCCAAATCGAGCTTGTTATCAGTCAGTAAGTGTATACATGCCACTAGGAGTCATTATTACTTATTAATGCTTGAGTGACTTTAATGCAACTGCTTATTGAATTGATTGTATAAAGTTATAGATGTTCGAAGTTGAGAGATCACGTCGAGCGATCAAACAGTTGGGTAAAAAGAAATGAGGCCCATAAAAATAGTAACAAGGTTAATTATTAACCGATTTCCGCTTAATATGATGTTAATGTGCTAGTGTAGTTGGAAATGCCTAGCTAAACCAAGGTTTATTATTTCGAACCTTGGATATGATTTTAAATGAAACTTAACCCTAAGTTATTTAAACTTCTATTGCTAGAGAGCTGGGAAGTCTTGAAGTGTGAGACTTCAGGTGGGGTATTGATAGAAAACCAATGTTGCTAGACTATTGAGATAAAAAAGGTACAAAAAGCACTTTGTTGTGATGATCAAGGAAAGCTCGATGTGATAACTTATCTCTTGGTACATAGTACAAGAGTAAGTTAAATATGTAAAAATTACTCGATAGTAATTCAAAGAAATTGAATTTTAGTAAGCTTAATGGAATTGCTTCTATGAATTTTTTTCATGAAACGAGTAGTTCTGAAAGGAACTAGAAAGTTTGGAGATTGTAATGATGAAGGGGAAATCAAATTTTTCTGATTAATGTGGTTCAGTAGTATTTTTTTAGAAATTGCTATCACAAGGATGTAAAAGGGTGTAAGAACTTTCTAGCATATTTTGTGAACATATAAGTATTCAAAGGTGAACTTGGAAAGTATCTCAACTATTAACGAATAATAGGATGTGTTTTCTCAAGAATTAACAGGGTTACCATCTGATTGTGAAGTGAAATTTGGAATTTAGGTTTTCTCTGGCGTTGAACTTATATCAAAGATACTGTACAAAATATCTCTCACAGAGATAATAGAGTTAAAGGTTAAGTTACATCAAATATGGAATTGAGGTTTTATACGACCTAGTATATCACCTTGGGAAGATTCAATCCTGTTTGTGAAAAAGAAAGATGGATCAATGAGGTTATGTGTGGATTATCGTCAACTTAATAAAGTGACGGTAAAGAATAAATATCCTCTACCAAGGATTGATGATCTATTTGATCAACTTAAAGGAGCAAAAGTGTTTTCTAAAATTGATCTTCGATCAGGGTATCATCAATTGAAGATAAAAAAGCATATATACCAAAGACAACTTTCAGAACTAGATACGGGCATTATGAGTTTGTAGTAATTCCTTTTAGACTTACAAATTCACCAGAAGCTTTTATGGATCTAATGAATTAGGTATTTCATCCATATTTAGACCAATTTGTGGTTGTATTCATAGATGATATATTGGTTTATTCTAAAACTAAAGAGGATCATGATACTCACCTCCGAGTAGTTCTTTAGATCCTCCGAGAAAAAAAATTATATGCAAAGCTGTCGACGTATGAATTTTGGTTGTCTAAAGTAGCTTTCCTTGGACATATAGTTTCAGCTGAAGGGATTCGAGTCGATACTAAAAAGGTTCAAGCAATCCTAGAATAGAAAATTCCTCTGAATGTCTTTGGGGTGAGAAGTTTCTTATGATTAGATGGTTACTATCAGCGGTTCGTGAAAGAATTTTCAATGATTGCCACTCTAATAACTAAGCTATTAAGAAAGGATGTGACATTTGTTTGGACAGATAAATGTCAGGAAAGCTTTGACAAATTAAAGAGGATATTAACAGAAGCTCATGTTTTGGTACAACCAGAATCTGGGAAGGATTTTATAATATATAGTGATGCATCCCATAATGGTTGGGGTGTGTATTGATACAAGAAGGGAAGGCTGTAGCATATGCTTCTCGACAACTCAAAACTCATGAAAGAAATTATCCTGCCCATGATTTAGAGTTGGTTGCAGTAGTGTTTGCTTTAAAGATTTGGCGTCACTATTTATGTGGTTAAAAGTGCTACATCTTCACGGATCATAAAAGTTTGTAATATTTGTTATCCCGAAAGGAGCTTAATTTGAGGCAAACAAGGTGGATAAAATTGATGAAGGACTATGATGTAATTATTGATTATCATCCAGGGAAGGCTAATGTAGTAGCAGACACACTTAGCCGAAAAACATTTTTTACTTTGAGAGCATTGAATGCCAGTTGAAATTACAAGAAAATGGTACAATAGTGATTGAACTTCAAATTAAGTCTACCTTGATAGGAAGAATTAAAGAGTTACAAGCAAAGGATGAGAAATGCTTGGAAAAGAAGAAGCGAGTTGAACATGAAAATCTAAAGACTTTGAAATAAAATCAATGGATGCTTATACTACAAGGGATGTGTATATATTCCTAAAGATGAGGAACTAAAGAAGGAAATAATTTCGAAGGCATATTACAGTCCTTTAAATATACATCCAGGAGGCAACAAAATGTATCAAGATATAAAGAGTCGATTTTGGTGGCCTGGCATGAAACGAGCTATCATCGAGTTCGTTGCTAAATGTTTAATTTGTCAACAAGTAAAGGCAAAACATCAAGTTCTATCAGGATTACTTCAACCAAATTCAATTCCACAATGGAAGTGGGAAAAGGTTATTATAGATTTTGTAACAGGTTTACCACTGACGCCAAGTAAGAAGGATTCAATTTGGGTGATTGTGGATCGATTGACTAAAATAACATATTTCATACCATTTCAAACAGACTACTCCTTGAATAAGTTAGTGGAGTTATATATTAAGGAAATTGTTAGATTACATGGTGTTCCTATGTCTATTATATCAGATAGAGATCCAAAGTTCACTTTAAGGTTTTGTAGTGCATTACATGAAGCATTAAGAACTCGACTACACTTTCGTACTGCTTTCCATCCTCAAACGGATGGACAATAAGAAAAGACTATTCAAATACTTGAAGATATGCTCAGAGCTTGTATAATGAATTTTGCAGGCTCATGGGAAAAATATTTTCTAATAGCTGAGTTTGATTATAACAACAGTTACCAATCAAGTATAAAGATGGCACCTTATGAGTCGTTATATGGAAGAAAATGTCGAATATCATTGAATTGGTTCGAACTAGAGGATCGAAAAATCATTGGACTGGATCTTGTTCAAGAAATGAAGGACAAGGTAAAGATAATTTAAGATAATCTCAAGGCCGCTTCTGAAAAACAAAAGTCGTACTCAAATTTTAAAAGAAAAGATATTGAGTTTAAAGTTGGAGACAAAGTATTTTTAAAGGTTTCACCTTGGAAAAAGATATTACGATTTTGACGAAAAGGCAAACTTAGTCCAAGATTCATTGGTCCTTATGAAATTTTGAAAAAGGGTTGGTCCAATGGAATATCAACTAGCATTACCACCGAAAATGAGTAAGGTCCATGATGTGTTTCATGTGTCCATGCTTTGAAAATATCGATTAGATCCTTTGCATATCATTACACCAGAAGAAATTGAAATTCAACCAAATTTGACTTACGATGAAGAACCTGTAAAAATCTTAGCTCGAGGAGAAAAGAAATTAAGGAACAAAAAGATTCCTCTAGTTAAAATTATGTGTAGAAACCACAAAGTGGAATAAGCTACTTGGGAAAATGAGGAAGTAATGAAAGAGATGTATCTGTATTTTTTAAACAAGTACGTAAAGAAAATTCGAGGACAAATTTTCTTAAGGGGGAGAATTGTAATACCTCAAAATTTTGGTTAGTAACCAAAATGAATAAATGAAAGTTTGGTGACTAAAGTATAAACTTTGGAAAAGTTTAGGGACCAAAGTGTAATTTTCAAAAGTTATGTATTTTAACCCCATAAATGAATAGTTTACCCCAAAGAATGACGTTTTCTTGCTATCTGGATTTTCTATACGGTTTGTATTAATGGCTATAAAGCAATAAAGTTTGAAAAAATATTCGGATAATCTGATCGCATCGAATCAAATATTCAAGATATTTTGAAGGATGATAAGTAAATGTTAAATATGTCATTTTACATGTCTAAGATATTTTCTTTGTGTTGGAAGAATATGAACCCTTAGATTTAAGTTGATTTTCCATGTTAAATATGAGTCGTTGGATGAAAAATGGTAAGATCGTAATTTTAGAAAATTACAAGGGTAGAGTTGGTAACTACTAACTTATTGGTTTATTTTTGACCATTGGATAAATATTTTGACAAGTGGCATGGTTTGGAGCTTTGGATTCAAGGGTAAAATGGTTATATCCCTTTTAGGAGGATATTTTTATAATTTATGGAAATAAAAGATGCCAAATGGCATAAATAAAAAAAATGAAGAAATATCTTCATCTTTTTTGAAGCTTCACGCAAGAAGTAAAGTAAGGTAAGTTTAGGGTTTTGCATTTTCAATCCTTAAATACTAGAATTTGGGGTTAGCTTATGAAGTATGAAGTTGTTCTTCATGAAATTTTCTTTCAATTGGTATAAATATTTCATGGAATTGTTGAAGGATACTCTTGAATTTTGAAGATAGATAATTTAGGTTTTATGGATCCAAATGAATTAGGATTGAATTATGGAAGATTATGTGATGTTCTATTATTTCCATGCTTGATTGAAGTTGAAATTGATGTATTCTTGATGGAATACCATTGGATTAATTAGGGTTTAATTTGGGGTTCAAGGATTCAAGTTGAATTTGGAGTTTTCATGAAAGGAAAATGTTGGAATAACATAATTGAAGGTTAATTTGAGGTGCTGGAATGGTTAAAGGATGCTAAAGATGTGAATTATGAAATATGCCCAGAATTTTTGTCATTGGCAGTGAGTTCGAAAATTCACCATAAATTCTAAAAAATAATTAAAAATTTATCCTTATACCATTGTATTCCTGATTCAGTCTAGTTTTATTTAAAACAAACGGTGACTGATTTTGATTTGTATATCAAAAGATATGAATTTTTAAGTGATGAAAGGTAAAAAAAACATAATACCAGTTTGCTCTGAAATTTAGCACTGGGATTCGACTTTGAAAATTTGTCATAAATCGTACGAGTTGAATTTGAGCTATTAGTTTATATGGTTGAACAGCTTATCGAATCTAGTTTCTATCAAAGCAAATGGAATCGAATTCTGAGTTGTAGATTATTTTATATAAATATTTCTTTGAAGGTAGCACAGACTAACAGATTATAAAATGAGTACCTTATTGGTGTTATTAATTTGTGCATGTAAGGGATGAATATGAAGCATTCAAGTAAACCCGAGAAATAAAAAAATTAGTATATAGAGCAATGACCAAGCTTGAAGTTCTCTTAGTTTATTCAATTTAGCTTGGGATAAGAAGTGCCAAGGTGAGTGCAATGCATACATAACATGATACATGGATGTTTTATACATCATTAGGAAGACATACGATGAGTCTACCTTGTTTATATTGGCATGATATTTATGTCATGGGGTATATGGTTGACATATTTTAAATATGTCAAAAGTTGAATATAAATGCATAGATCACTAGTTGTATATGATGTTATATTATGAATGTTATTTCGGTTATGAACTGCCCAATGTTTAAATTATGTTGATATACATTGCCATGGATGAAATAAATATGGAATATATGCCCAAGTATGTCATTGAGGGGACAGTAGTTGGCATGCCATAGAGTCCAACAGCACGCTGCATATTCGGTTTAGCATTATAGTGCATATAAAAGACACTTAGTGCATATGGTGGGCACGACCTTATATGTATTAGCACTTCGGTGCATATTTGACTCGTGTACCTATGATCCTCATAGGCTTATATTTGGGCTATGGTTTATTGGTTAATAAAAGATAAACAGGTGAATAAGCTTATGAGCTTTTGGAATAAATGGTAAGTATTTTGGTAGGAAATTTATATCCGGTTTACATTATGTTAATATATGATTAACATGATGGTAATACATATCTAGTGATCATGATGCATTTATGCATATATGGAATATTATGACATTGGCATATAGTAAATCATTACTAATACAACGTGAAAGTTGATGCATTGACATATATCATGTTATATAAACGTCATCATGAAGTCAAATAAGTTTTAAATTATTGTTATTAACTTCATTTATTGCCTCACTAAGTTCGTACTTAGCGTGTGTTGATTGTGGACACGTAGGTGGTTCGAATCATTGGACGAAGCAAAGAGTTGCATCAAGTTAAGAAATTTTCATCAAGTTGCCCCAGTAATGACATCCTACTTGAGGTTTTTAATTTATTTTAGTTGCATGTATAAATGGGATTAATTTGTCTTTTTTAGTTTAACATCCGATATTTTTTGAACAATCAAATTTATTTTTTAAAAAGTAAAGGATCTCCGATTTTGTGTATTAGTCGATATAAATATTTTCAAAGGTTTTAAATTTATGGATTTTTGAATAAAAATTATGTTATTATTTTGTGATATCTCTGACTCATATTCGATAATCGAATACAAGAATGAGGTGTTACAGAAAAAGCTTTCCAAACTCTAAAAGGTAAACTCTGTACTGCTCCTATTGTTCGTCTTCCCAATTTTTCTAACACTTTCAAGTTAGAATGTGATGCCTCCGGTATAGGCATAAGTGTAGTTCTTTTGTAGGAAAAACAACCAATTGCTTACTTTAGCGAGAAGTTAAAATGAGCACAATTGAATTACTCTACTTATGATAAAGAGCTCCTAGCCTTAGTTCATGTACTTAAAGTGTTGCTACATTACCTTCTTTCAAAGGAGTTTGTCATTCACACCGACCACGAATCCTTGAAGTGACTAAACAGTCAAACAGTCAAGGTAAGTTGAGCAAGAGACGTGCTCGTTGGTTTGAGTTTATTAAAACATTCCCTTACGTGATCAAGTACAAGAAAGTTAAAGATAATGTAGTAGCAGATGCATTATCTCGAAGATATACTCTAATTACTCAAATACATGCTACTATATTGGGATTTGAACATATAAAGGATGTAACGACCCAAATTTTGGGTTAGAGAATTGGGCATCGGACCCAAGTATTGGGTCTTTATGTTGGGAGTCTAAATTAAAAATAATTAAATTTAGGCCTAGAGGCAAAAAGAAGAAGAAGAAATTGGGTATTTATTAAATTATTTTATCCAAATACGAGGAGAAAGGTTTTTGAATTTTAAAAGGGTTGGTGGTTGGTGGGGAAAAAATCAAAAAATTTATGTAGAAGAGAGAGTGTGTTGGGAAGAGAGAAAGAAATAAAATTTTAGAGGGAGAGGAGTTTCCAGCCCATCTTCATCACCAACCGGTCATCCGTGGCTGACACCGCCGACACCATCAGCTCTGGCTCATTAAGATAAGATTGACCATGGTCACCCCATCTCTGCAGCCATCGTCTTTTGCTGTGGCAAGAGAAAAGAAGAAATATCCTAGCTTGGAATGCCATGATTCGTCGTACTCCATTGGAAACTGATGCCACTACTAGATTTAGCGGACGAAGAAATGCATATCTATAGTTTTTCATCATCGTACGGCAACCGGAGGCCACTGCACACGCCCGACACGCTGCCACTTGGCATGGGCGTGCGCCAACTACATGGTAGGGTGTACAAATCTCCCATGCACCCGCACCACACTGGATTTGCTTCTCCAGGTGCACATACACCCACCTGTACTGAATCTCGCACCTAGAGTGCACCATGGCTACCATGGCCTGCGCTACACTAGATCACCAGTGAATTGACCACTGTCATCGCCATTTACCGGCGTTGACTTTTTTTTGGGGACCTTACCTAGGGTTTTTCGAAGTTTCGAGTCTGTTTTGCCAAATTCGAACCCAATAAGCTATTTTTACATGTTTTAATTCCTAGAGTGGTTCGATTGTAAGAATTGCTCGATTAAGGAGTTACGGTTACCACTTGAGGTTAGTACACCTCAAACTCCTAATGCTTCATGAGCATCATAAATGTGATTGCTTTGTGTGCTAGTGCCTACAAACTAGGTAGACGATAAATATGCATGATGATGTTACGAATATGATGAGACTCGTAAAGACTTTAGAGACCGTATAGGGTCGTTTGAAATGCTTGTATAATAAATTGATGAATGGTTGATTGACTGATAAATTGTGATGCCTTGAATGCTGGTTCAAATAAATTGATGTAATTTGATGGAATTTATGTTTAAGGGATGATATCGATAATATTTGATTAAATAGGCATAAGTCAGTAAATGATATTAAATAATTAAATGCGCTAGCAAACCCTAATGACTTCCATAAGATTTAGGGAATCGAATAATGTCACGCAATATCATAGTTTGTTTAAAGGTACGAACTCATGAGTACGGTATCGATACAGACTTGGACTGTACTGGTACGTTGCTCGATGTCGTATTGGTACTCATGGAAACTCAAGAATTCTAATAAGCAATTTCAGTATCGATACGTGTGTGAGTAGTTGTACCAAGGGTACCATACTAATACTCGTATTTAAGTATCGACACTCACTGAATAGAACAATCTATAAAGGCAAATTAAAAAAGGAAATTGAGGTATATAATTAATAATTGATTTATTTCTTAATTAATGTGGAAATATGGATTAACGGAGATAGTAAAAGAGCTAGATTCTATACTCTTCCATAATGTATTAACAACACAGTAATGTAAAATTAATGGTGTGTTTATGATTAGCAACAAATAGGGGGATCCTTGGGATTGTGTTGCTTGTATGCCGAATATGCAATTGATTGGTTGAGCCGATGATTGTTGGGATCTGGATACCCATAGAAAGAGTGTTGCAACACCATGTTTAGAGATACCAAAAGAAGGTTATCGATGCTGTGTGACTTGGGCCTCATTCGAAGATACTCGAGTGGGGATACTGAGTATGGGTGTATGTTCAGATGCTATGTGACCCGACCTCACCTAGGGTGTATGTTCCAATCTGTTGAGATATTGATCTTGATATAATTTAAAATGAAAAATGTTTTTGGACTTAAACTAATTTGCAAAAATATTTCAAAAGTCCATAAACTAGAAATATGTTTGAAATGTTTTCAAAGGTTTTTTGACATGTTTAAAATGTTTTTAAATAGCCAAAGTGTTAAATATAGACTCTGAGTACTGGTACAATTTAACCCATACCGATACCTAGAAGAACCCGTACTGGTACGGTTTCCCATGTACCGATACACCTCTTTGTCCCCAAGTTTTGACAAATTCTAGTAGCCAAATTGAGTGCCGATACAGCCTCAACTGTACCGAAACCCTTGGGCCTGTACCGATACCCTTGTATCGTGTACCAATACCAAGTGTAAAATTTGCCCAATAGCTCTTTTTATTTTGAGGCAGGTACCAATGCCCGAATCCCGTGTACTGATATGGCATGCACCATACTGTATTTATTACTGAAATAAAGTCCCCAACGGCTCTAAATCAACCCTAAAGGCTAGTAACGACCAAAAACTCCTTAGAGGGTTTAATAGACTCAATCAAGCAGCCATACAACAAGAAGAAACAACACTACCAACATTCATGTATAGAGAAAGTGTTTTTGAGCTTTAATTGTCAATGTTCTTTGTAGAACACACTTGATGTGAGCATGTCTTCGCTCAAGCCGAGCGTCATGCTAAACAAACCATTTACTTGCGCTAAGGCTAAATATTTTAGGGAAGTTCTTTTACCCAAATGCATTCATACTTCTCATTTCTGTTAACGATAAATCAGCCTTAGATGCTAAGTTATGTAATATGTTACATGCTGATATGTGACATGATATATAACTTATACTTAGTTTATATATAGGTATTTAATATGCTAAGTTAAAGTGTGTCTACTTGTGTGTTTATTTGTTTTCAGGAAATAAAAAGTGTGGACAACTTAATGAAGCTAAGGCCAACTCAACAATGAGTGTGCAGCTCAGAGCAGCTCAACACATTGTCACTCAGCTCAATTTCAGCTCCAACACTCCAAATCAGCTCAATTCAGCTCAACTTCAGCTCCAGTAGCTTAACTCTAGCTAATGAGTCCAATGGTAGCTCAAACATGGAGGGACATGTACCTATACTTAGGAGAGTGTCCTATAGCAAGGTGCATCAAGCTAAAGGCTCCAGGAAAGCTCCAATAGCTCCCCAAGCATGGCGTCAACACATGGCAGCATTGACACATGCGTGTGCATGTGAATGGCAGATTTGAACTACCTCTCAAAGCAATGGGCGAAATTCTCAAGGATAAGGCCAAGAAGTTTGATTTTTGAATTCAAACAATTGCCATGTGCATTTTGTTTGAAAATCAAGTGTTCCCTCTTTATTTAGGAGCCATTTTTAATGCTGATCAGTTTGTTTATTTCAAATACAGCCATCAGATTTGTTTCAAATTAAAATTCCTCACCGCCACCCTTAGATCAAATAAGTAGTTTTCTTTTGAAATTTGAAGCATTTCAGATTCCCTCTTGTATTTCTTATATATGTTTCAGATTTTTAAAGTAAAAGGGTTACACAACATATGAATCAAAAATTACTTGTGAGAATTTCTCTCAACTTAGTTCTTCATTAAACCTTTTCTGACATTTTCAAGTCTCGTACTTGTGTTGTCAAACCATATACTTTAGGTTCTTGATTTCTCAATCAATGGGTCCAAGTACTTCGAACAAAGAGCGTATAAGGTTCGAGTTTATACACTTTATTGTTCCTTGTTCCTTGTTCTTGTTTTTTTATTTCATTTTCCAGCAACTTAAAACCTTTCTTCTTCACCAAAAATTTCCAGCAACCATTTCCACCATTGTTTCTTCTTCAAGCACTCATCTTCAACCTTTCTCCATCCTAAATTTCCAGCAACATTCTACCCTACATTTCAACACCATATTCCAGTCCCTTAAACACCATAAACTATACTTTCAACGTCTCTTCTTTGCAGCCTTACTTCTGTGTAGGAATTCTTACTTATCCTAGATCTGAAACAATCAAAGGAGGCCTACATCAATGGACAACCTACTATCATATGATAATTAGAGCTTAGGTTGGATTCAAGTAAGAAATCATATTTGTGAGTGCGAAATATAAAAAAATAAAAAATCTAAAAAATAAAAAGAAAAATAAAAAAGAGAAAATTCGGTTTCGAAAAGGGAAGAAGAAAAGCACTTCCAAAGTGGAAAAGATGAAAGAAATTGCAATGGTAATGTGTTCTACAACAACGAACATTACAACATCAACCTGGAACGAAGAGAATTTGATTGCTCAGTGAAGGAAAGTTGTAAGCGTTTCTGTGTAGTAAGTCACACATTTCTTTCTTTTCTTTCTTACTTTTACCTTATTTCTTTTGCTTACTAACGTTGTTGTTATTTAGCTAACAGACTTGAACAAGTTTGACAAAGTCTTAAGTTAGTTCCTTAAAGAACTAAACGCGAGAGAAGGAGTGGAAAAAGGCATATTGAGCGTGTGAGAATAGAAGGGGAAAGGAAAAGCCAGGCAACACCCCTAACGTATACTCGTAGACCGAATATACATTAAAGATGTTATAGAGTTGTTAAGGAAAAACTTGAGTTGACCTTTTTTTTACCAAACTATATCTTATAGTTTAACCCCATCTTAGTTTTAAATTAAAAACTACATCAGTCTATAGAAGCTAGTTTCAACCCTGAATTATTTTATAAAACTTATGAATGTGTTATTGAAATAAAAATATAATTCAAGGAGAAAACTATGTACCCTGCCTAGACCCTTTCTTGATTTTAAAATTACTATACGAGTAAGGTTAAACTATATTTAATTATGTCATAAATCATAATTTTTGTAGTAAATCATATTCTAAATCCATACATTCATAGTAGTACGTAAACACATTATGACTTAAGTTTGCAAAACATTTTGCATCTTTAAAACCCACATACATACATGTGCATGCCCACTAGACATGAACCATAATTTAAGATGTACATACCGTGACTACTAATGTAACTTGAATTTCTCATTTTAACAGCTCCTCTTGCTACTCTACTTGGGAGAACCTAGCTAAGTACGAACTTAGTGAGGCAATAATCTCATTTAACAAACATAAAGTAAAGTAATGCTTATTATATGATATCATATCAGGTTCTCTACCTAAGATAGGATAGTACTATCAAGGTTTCCATAGTCACTAAATTTTCATGTACATATTATAAGTTCCTAACTTGCTCATGGTTCCAATGCTCTATCATCATAAAATAAGTCATGTACATGGTATATTTCGTATACATAACATAATTCACATACATGGTAAATTCACATAAGCAACATGATACACATACATGACATGATTTATATACATGACATGAGTTATATACATGACATGGTTCATTTACATAACACGATTCATATTCATGGCATGATCCATTTATATAACATAATTTTTCTTATACGTGACATTTTATTTGCATGACATGATTCTCATACGTGGTATGATTCATGTACGTGTTTTTATTCATATATACATGACTTAAATCATATAGATATCATGATACATGTACATGGCATGATTCGTATGCATGACATAGTTCATACACGTAACATAATTTGTATACATGGTATGATTCATATGCATAGCATATTTCTTATATATATGACATACTTGTATACATGGCATAATTCATGTGCTTGGCCTGATTCATATACTTTGCATAATTCATATACATGTCATGATTCATATACGTGACATAATTCATGTACTTGGCATGATTCGTATACTTGACATATTTCATATACATAGCAGGGTTCATATTCATGACATGTTTCATATACGTAATATGATTCTTTATCATTGCCCAAAGTACGCTATATGAGATCGAGGTACGCGAGTCATCTTGAAATGACACCGTAGTGTCAAACATAAATGTAAAGATGAGTACATACTCGGGGACGCTCTTTGCTCCCCATAAACATAATGCACCTCGACAGTGCACTCAGGCACAGTGGGCGTAAATCCCCAGGGTGCGGCACCTCGGAAGTGCACTCGGGCACAGTGGGCGTAGATCCCCAGGGTGCGTGTGACACAATCATTTTGTCACAATTTCTATTTAATAACTTGAACATAAGGGTGCAGTTGCTAAAGACTCTATGGCATGCCAACTATACCATGGACCCTCATACTCAATACTTGGGCATTTCTTTCATTACCAATCAATTATCACCAATCATACAGATAGGAAATTCATATTCATATTTTATCATAATTGTTCATGGTAATCATAAATCATCACAATTAATCATATAAGTAGACATTTCATGTTTCATGCTTCATCATAAATGTTCATGGTAAACATAGGTCATCATATAAATAAACATTTCATATCTCATACTTCAACATAGTTGGTCATGGCAAACATAAATCATCATCATTTCTCAGAATAATAATTCATACTTCATATTCTATTTAATCTACCTTTATTGCAACATGCAGAAGCTCAACATATATATATATATATATATATATGTATAAGACAATACTATTTTTAAATTAAGGTCGACTATTCGCTAGTCTTCCTAATTGCAATTTAAAACATATAAAAGCATTCACCTGGGCCATGAATAGTATGCCTCACTAAGCTTACTCGAGGTTCTTATCTTTCTTTTTATCACTGGTTCTCTTTCGATCTCTTTTAGAAATGTATAAGACCAATAGAAACATATACATTACCATTCTCGTATTCGACTTAAAACTAACATTACTAATTTGATTCTTAAACATAACTATTCGAATATAGAATTTTTCTGAAAATTTCCCCAATATTTTACATCATTGCTGAAATGGTCCCTAGGACTTTAGTGACCATTTTGAACATTAAACAATTGTTCAAATCCATTTTTGAACAAATTTTCATAATTAATTACTTATTCTGGACTATTTCATTTTTAGTCCTTCAACTTTATAAAAGTGACATTTTAGTCACTAATTTACTATTGTACAAAATTCATGTACAAATAAACCATTCATTTATTTCTAATATCCTTAGAAATTTTCCTTCAACTTTTAAACTTTGACCAATTTAGTCCTTCACCAAAAATTTTATTTCGAATTGGTCCTTCATATTTCCTTTCTTATGATTTCAATCCTTTTAACCTCCTATGATGCTTGAATCTTCAATTCTATCAATTATTCATCAATTCAAGATCAATCCTTTATTTTTCTAAAACTGCTGAATTGGTCCTTGAATTTCCAAAAAATTTCATTTTGTTCCCTAATCACCAATTCAAGCTACTTTCACTATAATTCAATGATTCCAATACTAAAATAAAATTTACAATAATTTCCCCAATTTGTTTTCGAAATTTTCAAAATGGTCCCTAAATTTACAACTTGGGAAATTATTCAACATATCATCAAAATAAGTATCCTAAAATCATAATTTAATCAATTTCATCCTTAATTTAGCTTACTAATTAAAACCCCTAAATCTTAGGGTTAGGGTTTATAACTTCAAACATGGAATTAACTTGATTTCAAGCTTGTTTTCATCAAGACCAAGCTTAATTCATCATCTACTACATCACTTCTAACAAAATTCCATGAAACCCTAATTTCTCTCTTTAAACCCTAACTTAAAATTCATAATTCCATGCAATTTTACTATCAAAATATAGAGAATGAAGAGTAGATCACTTTACCTCAAACAACTTTGCTTGAATTCTTGATCAAAAACCTTGAAAATGGCTAGGAATTTTTTTAATATTTTTTTATCCTTCTTTGCTGCTGAATTCGAACAGCCCATTGGGTTTATAAGATGATTTTTTATCATCTTTTTATCTATTTAATCCATGTGTAAAGGTTAAATGAATTTTAAATTCATTTAGCTAGTGAAATTACTAATTTGCCCTTTTATTATAATGGCCAAGATTCAATCTCATCAAAATCAATTGTCATTATTTAATCCGTGTGTAAATGTTCTTCCAAAATTACCCTTAATGTTCCAAACTATTTCAAAAATGCCATCCATGGCAAATGACCAATTTGCCCTCCAACTAGACTTTATTTACTTACATGACTTAAAATTACCATTCCATAAAAATTGAACCAAATTGGTTCCATTCTAACCAGCCTCCTCCCCCAAATATCATAAATTTTAATTTATGATATTTATTCGATCCAAATATTCGAATTTTATTCAATACGATTTCCAAAATTTCTTTTTAAGCTTTATAACCTCTCCACCATATTTCTAACTAAATCTAGTTAGAATCTTACCAATGCTAACAAAATATTCATAAAATAATATTTTATGAATTTTCTATAGTCTTTGGAACTGTCTTTAAATTTTCAATTTGATCCTTCATACCGATATCCATAAAATACCTCTACTGCAATTTTACCCTTTTCGAGCTATTGCATTTATTCCAAAAATTTTATATTTCCATATTCGGGAAATAAAATTTTATTTTCCCATAAAAACTTCCTTTTTCCAAGGACATAGACTGAATTTTCCTAACTTATTCTATTATTCCGATAATTATCGGAAATCTTCATAGAATAAAATTTCTCTTAAAATTCCTTTATCAATAATTCATATGAATTTTCTCTACTCTTACTGAGTCCAAAATATCAATCAAAACACTTTTATGGGACCTTCCCAAGGTCACCCATCCTTGGGCTACTCGCCCGAAAGACGCTTAACAATTTTATTCGATCCAAATTCAATAATATAAGCCTCGTATGAAAAATCTGCAATGAGAAATACCGCTCTTGAGGGTGAACTATTCATTTACGGGTTAAATTACAAAACTTTTTAAAATTACACTTTGGTTCCTAAACTTTTCCAAAGTTTACAGTTTAACCCATAAACTTTCAAAAAATTCATTTTAGTCACTAGTCCAAAAATTGGGATATTACAATTCCTCCCTTTATGAAAATTTGTCCTCAAATTTTCAACGTATACTCTTTTCAATCAATTTTGTATTTTGCTTATTCATTATCTCTTCAATTTCCTAAATGATTTTCTCTACTTTATGATTTCTCTAGAGGACTTTAACGAGTAGAATTTTCTCATTCTTTAATTCTTTGATTCCATATGCTAGGATTTTCACTGGTTCTTCTTTATACACCAAACCTGGTTGCAGTTCAACCTCCTCAGAGGTAATTGTATGTGAAGAATCCGATCAATACCTCTGAAACATGAATACATAAAACACATAATGAGTTTTGTTCCTATCTGGAGGTAAAGGCATTGGTTCCTTTCTTTTTAGAATCTCGTATGGCTCAATAAATCAGGAACTAATCTTTCCATTTCAATCAAAACGTAACACCTTTTTCCAAGGTAAAACCTTTAAAATACTTTTTCTTTAACTTCATATTCAATATCCTTTTTTCTTCTTATTTGCATAGGCATTTTGTCAATCTACGACGGCCTTAAAATTTTACTGAATAATCCTTACTTTATCCTCTATATCTTGTGTTAATTCAACTCCTTTAACGTTTGAGTTATACTGAACATTGAACATGTCTATCTTGTAACCCAACTGATTTAGAGAAGTTTAGTATTTTCTTCCATATGCCATCTTGATACTTGCTTAATAACTATTGTTGTAAGTAATTCAACCAAAGGCAAGTACTTTTCCCCTGATCCCGCAAACTCAATAACACAATCTCAGAACATATCCTCCGTAACTGGATGATCCGCTCGACTACCCATCTATTTGCGGATGAAAAATCGTACTAAAATTTAATTTAGCGATTAAAGCTTCAAATAACGTACTTCAATACCTTAAAGTAAACCTTGGGTCTCTATTAATATCTTATTTCTTCAGATTATCATTGTTAAAAACATATACTTTACCTCAATAATATAATCAACCCTTTGACTTAATTTCATAGTCCTGTATTTTCCTAATTCCACTTTGTCTCCTCTTTTCAAGACATCCTTCATCCATAGATTGCAAATACTTGATTTGATCCAATAAAGTTGGCTTTAATCGACATTTTGTCGTTAAGGAACCATCTCGTCCCCACGCACAATTGTTCATTCATCATACCCAAGATAGACAATGTCTTTTTGGCTAAAACATTTGTGACTACATTAGTCTTTTTCTGTGGTGGTAATCGATAACCACATCATAATCCTTTAAAAATTCAACCCGCCTTTTTGTAATAGATTCCGATCCTTTTATGTGATCGGATACTTTAAACTCTTATGATCCGTAAATGTGACATTTTTCACCATATAGATAATGTCACCAAAATTTTTTAAACAAAAAATCATAGTTGTCATTTCCAAATCATGTGTTGAATAATTCCTTTCATAAATTTTGAGTCGCCTTGATGCATAAGCTATGACACGACCTTTTTTCATCAACACGCAACTTAAACCATAAAGAGATACATCATTGTATAAAGTATATTCTTTTCCGGTTTCTGTTGAATTAGAATTGGTGTTTCAATCCGAACTTTCTTTCATCTTTCAAACTTTCCGACAAACTTAACTCACATTTAGAAAACTTGGCATAAAGCTACTAATCTCTTAAAGTTTGTAGTACCATACAAAGATGGTAATCATGTTCAACTTCGGTCTTCGAATAAACCAAAATATTATCTATGAAGACCACAACAAACTGATCCAGATAGGGTTAGAATACCCTATTCATCAGGTCCATAAATGCAGCAGGGGCATTCGTCAATCCAATAGGCATCACCAAAAACTCATAGTGTCCATAACGAGTCCGGAATGATGTCTTCAATACATTTTCTTTCTCGACCTTAATTTGATAATAACCCTGATCGAAGATTTATCATTGAAAATACTGCTGCATATTTAAACTGATTCAATAAATCCTCAATCCTTGGTAGGGGATACTTATTCTTAATGGTTACTTTATTCCATTGTCGATAATCTATACATGAACATAGGGAATCATCTTTCTTCTTTACAATTAATACCAGTGGTACCCCATATTAATTCACTTGGTCAAATATGACCCCGGTCTAGCAATTCTTGTAATTGAGCTTTTAGTTCCTTTAACTCCGTAGGGCGCCATTCTATATGGTGCCATTGATACTAGCTCGGTTTGGGATAAACATCAATCCCAAATCAGTATTTCCCTATCCGAGGCAACCCTAGTAGTTCGTCCCGTAAATACATCAGAAATTCCCTCACAGCTTAGGATATCTTCAATCTTTTTAGGTAACTTTTGTATCTTTCATACAAACCAAACATGTTCCACATCCGTTGAATAACAGCCTTTGAGTACATCGTTGCAAATTACGACTCTAAACAAATAATTCTTTTTCCCCACAAGGATCACTTCAAAACCATCGAGTCCTTGAAGTACCAACCTTTTTTTTCTTACACTTCATATCTACATCATATGCAGATAACCAAACCATTCCAAGAATGACTTCAAATTTATGGAATGGAAGTTCCTTTAATTGCATCGAGAACTTAAACTTATTTCCTTGAATTTATAATTATCTCGAATCAAGTAAAATAAGCACATGTTCTTTCCATAGTCTTTGCTTTATTCACAGCCTTTTGAAAAATTGATAAGTTCATGCCGAATAAAATCTCCTTAGGCCTTGGACAAAAACTTCTATAAGCCATTAACATCAAGACCTTTTATCAAGATCCATATAACCGCATAATGACTCACTATTAAAATCTAGCTCAGACTCTAAAAATACGAGTACCTTATTCAAACATAGGACTGCTGCAACATTTTCTTTTAACTAGCTGCACAAAGATACTTGGCTTTAAACATTATTTTTTCTTCTCTTGATTCCCATAATTAAACTTTTATCGCAGTCCATCAATACTTAACATCAACTAGTTCTACTGAAACTTATTCATGTTATTGAGGAGCATAATCAAGTTACACAAGAGTACATTAGTAACATGGCATCCTAGGGCATGTACTTAGCATTAAATCACATTAAACTCGATTTAGCCTCCGAATCGCTAAACATGTAGCTTTGATATTAATAAATGTAACACCCTTTAACGTGTACTCATAGACCGAGTATACATTAAAGATGTTACAAAGTTGTTAAGGAAAAACTTGACTTGACCTTTTTTACCAAACTATATCTTATAGTTTAACCCCATCTCGGTTTTAAATTAAAAACTACGTCAGTCTATAGCAGCTAGTTTCAACCCTAAATTATTTTATAAAACTTATGAATGTGTTATTGAAATAAAAATATAATTCAGGGAGAAAACTATGTACCCTGCCTAGACCCCTTCTTGATTTTAAAAGTACTATACGAGTAAGGTTAAACTATATTTAATTATGTCATAAATCATAATTGTTTGTAGTAAATCATATTCTAAGTCCATACATTCATAGTAGTACGTAAACACATTATAACTTAAGTTTGCAAAACAGTTTGCATCTTTAAAACCCACATACATACATGTACATTCCCACTAGACATCAACCATAATTTAAGATGTACATATCGTGACTACTAATGTAACTTGAATTTCTCGTTTTAACAGCTCCTCTTGCTACTCTACTTGGGAGAACCTAGCTAAGTACGAATTTAGTGAGGCAATAATCTCATTTAATAAACATAAAGTAAAGTAATGCTTAATATATGATATCATATCAAGTTCTCTACCTAAGATAGGATAGTACTATCAAGGTTTCCATAGTTACTAAATTTTCATGTACATATTATAAGTTCCTAACTTGCTCATGGTTCCAATGCTCTATCATCATAAAATAAGTCATGTACATGGTATATTTCGTATACATAACATAACATAAATATACATGGTAAATTCACATAAGCAACATGATACACATACATGACATGATTTATATACATGACATGATTTATATACATGACATGGTTCATTTACATAACACGATTCATATTCATGGCATGATCCATTTATATAACAAATTTTTCTTATATATGTGACATTTTATTTGCATGACATGATTCTCATACGTGGCATGATTCATGTACGAGTTTTTATTCATATATACATGACTTAAATCATATAGATCATGATGATACATGTACATGGCATGAATTCATATGCATGGCATAGTTCATACACGTAACATAATTTGTATATATGGTATGATTCATATGCATAGCATATTTCTTATATATATGACATACTTGTATACATGGCATAATTCATGTGCTTGGCCTGATTCATATACTTGGCATAATTCATATACATGTCATGATTCATTTACGTGACATAATTCATGTACTTGGCATGATTCGTATACTTGACATATTTCATATACATAGCAGGGTTCATATTCATGACATGTTTCATATAATGTAATATGATTCTTTATCATTGCCCAAAGTACGCTATATGAGATCGAGGTACGCGAGTCATCTTGAAATGACACCGTAGTGTCAAACATAAATGTAAAGATGAGTACATACTCGGGACGCTCTTTGCTTCCCATAAACATAAACACCTCAATGCACTCGAGGCCGATGGCAAATCCCGTGGTGCGGCACCTCGGAGTGCACTCGGGCACAAGGGCGTAGATCCCAGTGGTGCGTGTGACACAATCATTTTGTCACAATTTCTATTTAATAACTTGAACATAAGGGTGCAGTTGCTAAAGACTATACCATGGAACTATACCATGGACCTCATACTCAATACTTGGGCATTTCTTTTTCATTACCAATCAATTATCATCAATCATATAGATAGGAAATTCATATTCATATTTTATCATAATTGTTCATGGTAATCATAAATCATCACAATTAATCATATAAATAGACATTTCATGTTTCATGCTTCATCATAAATGTTCATGGTAAACATAGATCATCATATAAATAAATATTTCATATCTCATACTTCAACATAATTGGTCATAGCAAACATAAATCATCATTATTTCTCGAATAATAATTCATACTTCATATTCTATTTAATCTACCTTTATTGCAACATGCAGCAGCTCACACACACACACATACACACATATATATATATATATATATATATATATAAGACAAAACTATTTTTAAATTAAGGTCGACTATTCGCTAGTCTTCCTAATTGCAATTTAAAACATATAAATGAATTCACATGGGCCATGAATAGTATGCCTCACTAAGCTTACTCGAGGTTCTTATCTTTCTTTTTATCACTGGTTCAATTTCGATCTCTTTTAGAAATGTATAAGACCAATAGAAACATATACATTACCATTCTCGTATTCGACTTAAAACTAACATTACTAATTTGATTCTTAAACATAACTATTCAAATATAGAATTTTTCTGAAAATTTCCCCAATATTTTACATCATTGCTGAAATGGTCCCTAGGACTTTAGTGACCATTTTGAACATTAAACAATTGTTCAAATCCATTTTTGAACAAATTTTCATAATTAATTACTTATTCTGGACTATTTCATTTTTAGTCCTTCAACTTTATAAAAGTGACATTTTAGTCACTAATTTACTATTGTACAAAATTCATGTACAAATAAACAATTCATTTATTTCTAATATCCTTGAAATTTTCCTTCAACTTTTAAACTTTGACCAATTTAATCCTTCACCAAAAATTTTATTTCAAATTGGTCCTTCATATTTCCTTTCTTATCATTTCAATCCTTTTAACCTCCTATGATGCTTGAATCTTCAATTCTATCAATTATTCATCAATTCAAGATCAATCTTTATTTTTCTAAAATTTTTGAATTGGTCCTTGAATTTCCAAAATTTTCATTTTGTTCCCTAATCACCAATTCAAGCTACTTTCACTATAATTCAATGATTCCAATACTAAAATAAAATTTACAATAATTTCCCCAATTTGTTTTCCAAATTTTCAAAATGGTCCCTAAATTTACAACTTGGGAAATTATTCAACATATCATCAAAATAAGTATCCTAAAATCATAATTTAATCAATTTCATCCTTAATTTAGCTTACTAATTAAAACCCCTAAATCTTAGGGTTAGGGTTTATAATTTCAAACATGGAATTAACTTGATTTCAAGCTTGTTTTCATCAAGACCAAGCTTAATTCATCATCTACTACATCACTTCAACAAAATTCCATGAAACCCTAATTTCTCTCTTTTAAACCCTAACTTAAAATTCATAATTCCATGCAATTTTACTATCAAAATATAGAGAATGAAGAGTAGATCACTTTACCTCAAACAACTTTGCTTGAATTCTTGATCAAAAACCTTGAAAATGGCTAGGAATTTTTTTAATATTTTTTTATCCTTCTTTGCTGCTGAATTCGAACAGCCCATTGGGTTTATAAGATGATTTTTTATCATCTTTTTATCTATTTAATCCATGTGTAAAGGTTAAATGAATTTTAAATTCATTTAGCTAGTGAAATTACTAATTTGCCCTTTTATTATAATGGCCAAGATTCAATCTCATCAAAATCAATTGTCATTATTTAATCCATATGTAAATGTTCTTCCAAAATTACCCTTAATGTTCCAAACTATTTCAAAAATGCCATCCATGGCAAATGACCAATTTGCCCTCCAACTAGACTTTATTTACTTACATGACTTAAAATTACCATTCCATAAAAATTGAACCAAATTGGTTCCATTCTAACCAGCCTCCTCCCCCAAATATCATAAATTTTAATTTATGATATTTATTCGATCCAAATATTCGAATTTTATTCAATACGATTTCCAAAATTTCTTTTTTGAGCTTTATAACCTCTCCACCATATTTCTAACTAAATCTAGTTAGAATCTTACCAATGCTAACAAAATATTCATAAAATAATATTTTATGAATTTTCTATAGTCTTTGGAACTGTCTTTAAATTTTCAATTTGATCCTTCATACCGATATCCATAAAATACCTCTACTGCAATTTTACCCTTTTCGAGCTATTGCATTTATTCCAAAAATTTTATATTTCCATATTCGGGAAATAAAATTTTATTTTCCCATAAAAACTTCCTTTTTCCAAGGACATAGACTGAATTTTCCTAACTTATTCTATTATTCCGATAATTATCGGAAATCTTCATAGAATAAAATTTCTCTTAAAATTCCTTTATCAATAATTCATATGAATTTTCTCTACTCTTACTGAGTCCAAAATATCAATCAGAAACACTTTTATGGGACCTTCCCGAAGGTCACCCATCCTTGGGCTACTCTGGCCTGAGCACGCTTAACAATTTTATTCGATCCAAATTCGAATAATATAAGCCTCGTATGAAAAATCTGGTAACAGAGAAATACCGCTCTTGAGGGTGAACTATTCATTTACGGGGTTAAATTACAAAACTTTTTAAAATTACACTTTGGTTCCTAAACTTTTCCAAAGTTTACAGTTTAACCCATAAACTTTCAAAAAATTCATTTTAGTCACTAGTCCAAAAATTGGGATATTACAATTCCTCCCTTTATGAAAATTTGTCCTCAAATTTTCAACGTATACTCTTTTCAATCAATTTTGTATTTTGCTTATTCATTATCTCTTCAATTTCCTAAATGATTTTCTCTACTTTATGATTTCTCTAGAGGACTTTAACGAGTAGAATTTTCTCATTCTTTAATTCTTTGATTCCATATGCTAGGATTTTCACTGGTTCTTCTTTATACACCAAACCTGGTTGCAGTTCAACCTCCTCAGAGGTAATTGTATGTGAAGAATCCGATCAATACCTCTGAAACATGAATACATAAAACACATAATGAGTTTTGTTCCTATCTGGAGGTAAAGGCATTGGTTCCTTTCTTTTTAGAATCTCGTATGGCTCAATAAATCAGGAACTAATCTTTCCATTTCAATCAAAACGTAACACCTTTTTCCAAGGTAAAACCTTTAAAATACTTTTTCTTTAACTTCATATTCAATATCCTTTTTTCTTCTTATTTGCATAGGCATTTTGTCAATCTACGACGGCCTTAAAATTTTACTGAATAATCCTTACTTTATCCTCTATATCTTGTGTTAATTCAACTCCTTTAACGTTTGAGTTATACTGAACATTGAACATGTCTATCTTGTAACCCGAACTGATTTAGAGAAGTTTAGTATTTTCTTCCATATGCCATCTTGATACTTGCTTAATAACTATTGTTGTAAGTAATTCAACCAAAGGCAAGTACTTTTCCCCTGATCCCGCAAACTCAATAACACAATCTCGTAACATATCCTCCAGAATCTGGATGATCCGCTCAGACTACCCATCTATTTGCAGATGAAAAACTGTACTAAAATTTAATTTAGCAGTTAAAGCTTCAAATAACGTACCCCAATACCTTAAAGTAAACCTTGGGTCTCTATTAATATCTTATTTCTTCAGATTATCATTGTTAAAAACATATACTTTACCTCAATAATATAATCAACCCTTTGACTTAATTTCATAGTCCTGTATTTTCCTAATTCCAGCTTGTCTCCTCTTTTCAAGACATCCTTCATCCATAGATTGCAAATACTTGATTTGATCCAATAAAGTTGGCTTTAACTGACATTTTGTCGTTAAGGAACCATCTCGTCCCACAGACAATTGTTCATTCATCATACCCAAGATAGACAATGTCTTTTGGCTAAAACATTTGTGACTACATTAGTCTTTTCAGGGTGGTAATCGATAACCACATCATAATCCTTTAAAAATTCAACCCGCCTTCGTTGTAATAGATTCCGATCCTTTTGCGTGATCAGATACTTTAAACTCTTATGATCCGTGTAAATGTGACATTTTTCACCATATAGATAATGTCACCAAAATTTTTTTAAACAAAAATCATAGTTGTCATTTCCAAATCATGTGTTGAATAATTCCTTTCATAAATTTTGAGCTGCCTTGATGCATAAGCTATGACACGACCTTTTTTCATCAACACGCAACTTAAACCATAAAGAGATACATCATTGTATAAAGTATATTCTTTTCCTGGTTCTGGTTGAATTAGAATTGGTGTTTCAATCCGAACTTTCTTTCATCTTTCGAAACTTTCCTGACAACCAGAACTCACATTTAGAAAACTTGGCATAAAGCTACTAATCTCTTAAAGTTTGTAGTACCATACAAAGATGGTAATCATGTTCAACTTCGGTCTTCGAATAAACCAAAATATTATCTATGAAGACCACAACAAACTGATCCAGATAGGGTTAGAATACCCTATTCATCAGGTCCATAAATGCAGCAGGGGCATTCGTCAATCCAATAGGCATCACCAAAAACTCATAGTGTCCATAACGAGTCCGGAATGATGTCTTCAATACATTTTCTTTCTCGACCTTAATTTGATAATAACCCTGATCGAAGATTTATCATTGAAAATACTGCTGCATATTTAAACTGATTCAATAAATCCTCAATCCTTGGTAGGGGATACTTATTCTTAATGGTTACTTTATTCCATTGTCGATAATCTATACATGAACATAGGGAATCATCTTTCTTCTTTACAATTAATACCAGGGTACCCCATATTAATTCACTTGGTCAAATATGACCCCGGTCTAGCAATTCTTGTAATTGAGCTTTTAGTTCCCTTAACTCCGTAGGCGCCATTCTATATGGTGCCATTGATACCAGCTCAGTTTCGGGATAAACATCAATCCCAAACTGTATTTCCCTATCCGGAGGCAACCCTAGTAGTTCGTCCAGAAATACATCAGGAAATTCCCTCACAGTTAGGATATCTTCAATCTTTTTAGGTAACTTTTGTGTATCTTTCATACAAACCAAACATGTTCCACATCCGTTGAATAACAGCCTTTGAGCTGTCGTTGCAGAAATTACTGACTCTAAACAGTCAATTCTTTCTCCCACAAGGATCACTTCAAAACCATCGAGTCCTTGAAGTACCAACCTTTTTTTTTCTTACACTTCATATCTACATCATATGCAGATAACCAAACCATTCCAAGAATGACTTCAAATTTATGGAATGGAAGTTCCTTTAATTCTGTCGAGAACTTAAACTTATTTCCTTGAATTTATAATTATCTCGAATCAAGTAAAATAAGCACATGTTCTTTCCATAGTCTTTGCTTTATTCACAGCCTTTTGAAAAATTGATAAGTTCATGCCGAATAAAATCTCCTTAGGCCTTGGACAAAAACTTCTCTATAAGCCATTAACATCAAGACCTTTTTATCAGCATCCATATAACTGCATAATGACTCAGTCTATTAAAATCTAGCTCGTACTCCTAAAAAATACGAGTACCTTATTCAAACATAGGACTGCTGCAACATTTTCTTTTAACTAGCTGCCAGCATACTTGGCTTTAAACATTATTTTTTCTTCTCTTGATTCCCATAATTAAACTTTTATCGCAGTCCATCAATACTTAACATCAACTAGTTCTACTGAAACTTATTCATGTTATTGAGGAGCATAATCAAGTTACACAGTAGTACATTAGTAACATGGCATCCTAGGGGCATGTACTTAGCATTAAATCACATTAAACTCGATTTAGCCTCCAGAATCGGCTAAACATGTAGCTTTGATACCAATAAATGTAACACCCTTAACGTGTACTCATAGACCGAGTATACATTAAAGATGTTACAAAGTTGTTAAGGAAAAACTTGACTTGACCTTTTTTACCAAACTATATCTTATAGTTTAACCCCATCTCGGTTTTAAATTAAAAACTACGTCAGTCTATAGCAGCTAGTTTCAACCCTAAATTATTTTATAAAACTTATGAATGTGTTATTGAAATAAAAATATAATTCAGGGAGAAAACTATGTACCCTGCCTAGACCCCTTCTTGATTTTAAAAGTACTATGCGAGTAAGGTTAAACTATATTTAATTATGTCATAAATCATAATTGTTTGTAGTAAATCATATTCTAAGTCCATACATTCATAGTAGTACGTAAACACATTATAACTTAAGTTTGCAAAACAGTTTGCATCTTTAAAACCCACATACATACATGTACATTCCCACTAGACATCAACCATAATTTAAGATGTACATATCGTGACTACTAATGTAACTTGAATTTCTCGTTTTAACAGCTCCTCTTGCTACTCTACTTGGGAGAACCTAGCTAAGTACGAATTTAGTGAGGCAATAATCTCATTTAATAAACATAAAGTAAAGTAATGCTTAATATATGATATCATACCAAGTTCTCTACCTAAGATAGGATAGTACTATCAAGGTTTCCATAGTTACTAAATTTTCATGTACATATTATAAGTTCCTAACTTGCTCATGGTTCCAATGCTCTATCATCATAAAATAAGTCATGTACATGGTATATTTCGTATACATAACATAATTCACATACATGGTAAATTCACATAAGCAACATGATACACATACATGACATGATTTATATACATGACATGGTTCATTTACATAACACGATTCATATTAATGGCATGATCCATTTATATAACAATTTTTCATATACGTGACATTTCATTTGCATGACATGATTCTCATACGTGGCATGATTCATGTACGAGTTTTCATTCATATATACATGACTTAAATCATATAGATGTCATGATACATGTACATGGCATAATTCATATGCATGGCATAGTTCATACACGTAACATAATTTGTATATATGGTATGATTCATATGCATAGCATATTTCTTATATATATGACATACTTGTATACATGGCATAATTCATGTGCTTGGCCTGATTCATATACTTGGCATAATTCATATACATGTCATGATTCATTTACGTGACATAATTCATGTACTTGGCATGATTCGTATACTTGACATATTTCATATACATAGCAGGGTTCATATTCATGACATGTTTCATATACGTAACATGATTCTTTATCATTGCCCAAAGTACGCCATATGAGATCGAGGTACGCGAGTCATCTTGAAATGACACCGTAGTGTCAAACGTAAACGTAAAGATGAGTACGTACTCGGGGACGCTCTTTGCTTCCCATAAACATAATGCACCCCGGCAGTGCACTCGGGCACAGTGGGCGTAGATCCCCAGGGTGCGTGTGACACAATCATTTTGCCACAATTTCTGTTTAATAACTTGAACATAAGGGTGCAGCTGCTAAAGACTATACCATGGACTCTCATACTCAATACTTGGGCATTTCTTTCATTACCAATCAATTATCATCAATCATATAGATAGGAAATTCATATTCACATTTAATCGTAATTGGTCATGGTAATCATAAATCATCACAATTAATCATATAAATAGACATTTCATGTTTCATGCTTCATCATAAATGTTCATGGTAAACATAGATCATCATATAAATAAATATTTCATATCTCATACTTCAACATAATTGGTCATAGCAAACATAAATCATCATTATTTCTCAGAATAATAATTCATACTTCATATTCTATTTAATCTACCTTTATTGCAACATGCAGCAGCTCAACACACACACACACACACACACACACACACACACACACATATATATATATATATATATATAAGACAAAACCAGTTTTAAATTAAGGTCGACTATTCGCTAGTCTTCCTAATTGCAATTTAAAACATATAAATGAACTCACATGGGCCATGAATAGTATGCCTCACTAAGCTTACTCGAGATTCTTATCTTTCTTTTTATCACTGGTTCAATTTCGATCTCTTTTAGAACTGTATAAGACCAATCGAACACATACATTACCATTCTCGTATTCGACTTAAATCTAACATTACTAATTTGATTCTTAAACATAACTATTCGAATATAGAATTTTTTTGAAAATTTCCCCAATACTTTACATCATTCGTGAAATGGTCCCTAGGTCTTTAGTGACCATTTTGAACATTAAACAATTGTTCAAATCCATTTTTGAACACTTTTCCATAATTAATTACTTATTTTGGACTATTTCCTTTTTAGTCCTTCAACTTCATAAAAGTGACATTTTAGTCACTACTTTACTATTGTACAAAATTCATGTACAAATAAACAATTCATTTATTTCTAACATCCTTGAAATTTTCCTTCAACTTTTAAACTTTGACCAATTTAATCCTTCACCAAAACTTTTATTTCAAATTGGTCCTTCATATTTCCTTTCTTATCATTTCAATCCTTTTAACTTCCTATCATGCTTGAATCTTAAATTCTATCAATTATTCATCAATTCAAGATCAATCCTTTATTTTTCTAAAATTTTTGAATTGGTCCTTAAATTTCCAAAAATTTTCATTTTGATCCCTAATCACCAATTCAAGCTACTTTCACCATAATTCAATGATTCCAATACTAAAATAATATTTACAATAATTTCCCCAATTGTTTTCCAAATTTTCGAAATCGTCCCTAAATTTACAACTTGGGAAATTGTTCAACATATCATCAAAATAGGTCTCCTAACATCATAATTCAATCAATTTTATCCTTAATTTAGCTTCCTAATTTAACCCCTAAATCTTAGGGTTAGGGTTTATAATTTCAAACATGGAATTAACTTGATTTCAAGCTTGTTTTCATCAAGACCAAGCTTAATTCATCATCTACAAACAAAATTCCATGAAACCCTAATTTCTCTCTCTTTAAACCCTAACTTAAAATTCATAATTCCATGCAATTTTACTATCAAAATATAAAGAATAAAGAGTAGATCACTTTACCTCAAACAACTTTGCTTGAATTCTTGATCAAAAACCTTGAAAATGGCTAGGAAATTTTTTGATATTTTTTCTCCTTCTTTGTTGCTGAATTCGAACAGCCCCTTGGGTTTATAAGATGATTTTTTATCATCTTTTTATCTATTTAATCCATGTGTAAAGGTTAAATGAATTTAACTAGTGAAATTACCAATTTTCCCTTTTATTATAATGGCCAAGATTCAATCTCATCAAAATAAATGGTCATGATTTAATCCATATGTTAATATTCTTCCAAAATTACCCTTAATGTTCCAAAATATTTCAAAAATGCCATCCATGGCAAATGGCCAATTTTCCCTCCAACTAGACTTTATTTACTTACATGACTTAAAATTGTCATTCCATAAAATTGAACCAAATTGGTTCCATTCTAACCAGCATCCTTCACCAAATATCATAAATTTTAATTTATGATATTTATTCGATCCAAATATTCTAATTTCATTCAATACGATTTCCAAATTTTCTTTTTTGAGCTTTATAACCTCTCCACCATATTTCTAACTAAATCTAGTTAGAATCTTACCAATACTAAAAAATATTCATAAAATAATATTTTATGAATTTTCCATAATCTTTGGAACTGTCATTAAATTTTAATTCGATCCGACATACCGATATCCATAAAATACTTCTACAACAATTTTACCCTTTCTGAACTATTGGATTTATTCTGAAAATTTTATATTTCCATATCCGGGAAATAAACTTTATTTTCCCATAAATCTTCCTTTTTTCCAATGACATAGACTGAATTTTCCTAACTCATTCTATTATTCCGATAATTATCAAAAATCTTCATAGAATAAAATTTCTCTTAAAATTCCTTTATCGATAATTCATACGAATTTTCTCTACTATTAATGAGTCCAAAATATCAATCAGAAACACTTTTATGGGACCTTCCCGAAGGTCACCCATCCTTGGGCTACTATGGCCTAAGCACGCTTAACAATTTCATTCGATCCAAATTCGAATAATATAAGCCTCGTATGAAAAATCCGGTAACACAGAAATACCGCTCTTGGGGTGAACTATTCATTTACAGGGTTAAAGTACATAACTTTTTAAAATTACACTTTGGTCCCTAAACTTTTTTAAAGTTTACACTTTAACCCTAAACTTTCAAAAATTTCATTTTAGTCACTAGTCAAAAAATTAGGATATTACAAGCCATATTTCCCGAGTGAAACTTGAGTGTAGAATGGAGTGCCATATCTACTTTCCTTGGAGAGAATTGTGAGGTTTTTGTGAGTGTGCAAGTGAGGTTTTATTTTTTTTTGCTAACAATGATAGGTTCTAGCGAAATGAATCAAGATGGAGGACAACCAAATATGCAAATGCAGGCCATGATTTGAGAATTGCAGAAATTGTTGAAGGATGAACTCGAGCCATTACATGAAAGAATAGACAGGCTTAAAGGGTCGCAAGGAAACACCCGAGCAACCCAAGGCCCACGAAGGCAAAATCAGCCTAGAGATGACGAACACAATTAAGAGTATGTTGACAACAATGATGATGATGAAATGGACCGATCATCGACACCGAATGCCTCGAGACACCATGGAGGGCGTGCACAACTTGATGAAAATTTGAGCAACATTCGAGTTACCATACCTCCTTTTCAAGGAAAAACATATCCATATGCCTATCTAGCATGGGAAAACAAGGTAGAAAATGTGTTCGATTGTTACAACTATTCTGATAAAAAAAAGGTACGATTGGCAGCAATGGAGTTTATGGATTATGCATTAATTTGGTGGGACCAATTAATCAGTACACGAAGAAAAACAGGCGAAGGGCCAATCACAACATGGCTTGAAATAAAAAGAATCATGCGGAGGAGATTTGTACCGTCCCACTACCATCGAGACTTGTTCCAGAAGTTGTAGAATTTAAAACAAGGCAATAGAAGCATTGAAGATTATTTTAAGGAAATGGAGATGGCCATGATCCGTGCCAACTTTGAAGAAGATCGAGAAGCAACAATGGCGCGTTTCTTAGCCGGTCTTAACCAAGAGATTGTCAATGTTCTAGAATTACAACATTATGTTGAATTGGACGAAATGGTGCATATGGCGATCAAAGTTGAACGTCAACAAAGGAAGAAGTCTACTTACCTAGGTAATAATACTTTCAGTAATGTTTCTAACCCTCTTTTAATCAACACAGTTTCATGAAGTCTACGCCTCTTCAAATTAAAAAGAAGACTGAATCCAGCAAAATGAAGCAACCCATTGTAGAAATTGGCAAAGGAAAGCAAGCGGACACTCATGAACAAACGAGGGACATCAAATATTTCAAGTGCCTTGGACGAGGTCACATAGCGAGCCAATGCCCAAACCGAAACACGATGCTTCTGTTAGATAATGGTGAGATAGAATCAGATCACGGAGAAGATGAACCAGAACTTTGTGAGGAAGAAGAAGGGGAGATTGAAATACCAACGGATGGTGAGATCCTTGTTGTCAAACAAAGCCTAAATGTCCAAATGACACAGGACGATCAGTAACGTGAAAACATCTTTCATACGAGATGTCATGTGAATGATAAGGTATCTGTTGTTATAATTGATGGTGGTAGTTGCACTAATGTTGTAAGTACTCTTATGGTTGACAGATTAGGTTTGAAAACGATGAAGAATCCCAATCCTTACAAATTACAGTGGTTAAATAAGGAGGAGAATTGAAAGTCACCAAACAAATGCTAATCCCATTCTCCATTGGAAGTTATAAGGATGATGTATTATATGGTGTGGTTCCAATGCATGCATGCCATCTACTTCTTGGAAGACCACCAACCGTTTCACAATCAAACATAAAAGAAAGAAGTTCACGCTTGAACCTTTAACTCCATCACAAGTACACCATAATTCGTTGCAAATGAAAAAGAGTTTTAAAATTTGGAGGAAGGATCGTGATAATACTAACCATCCTAAAGGAGAGCCCAAACAAATTGGTGATGTTCAACACAACGAAATGACTGGGAAGTGCATTTTGACACAACCTATGATTGCTGATTTTTCTAACGAGAACCCAAAGGATTTTTCTTTTTCTACTTTGTAGGATATTCCATTGGAGGAAAGTAGTATGGATTTGGCCATCCAAACGGCCCAGGATTATTCTTTGACGACAAGCTTCAATTTGAGGATAAATCGCCTAAAAGAATGGGGATGATGTGAGCATGTCTTCGCTCAAGCCGAGCGTCATGCTAAACAAACCATTTACTTGTGTTAAGGCTAAATATTTTAGGGAAGTTCTTTTACCTAAATGCATTCATACTTCTCATTTCTGTTAACGATGAATCAGCCTTAGACGCTAAGTTATGTATTATGTTACATGTTGATATGTGACATGATATATAACTTATACTTAGTTTATATGTAAGTATTTAATATGCTAAGTTAAAGTGTGTTTACTTGTGTTTTTATTTGTTTTCAGGAAATAACAAGTGTGGACAACTTAAGGAAGCTAAGGCCAGCTCAAATGCAGCTCAACAATGAGTGTGCAGCTCAGAGCAGCTCAACACATTGTCACTCAGCTCAATTTCAGCTCCAACACTCCAAATCAACTCAATTCAGCTCAACTTCAGCTCTAGTAGCTCAACTCCAGCTAATGAGTCCAATGGTAGCTCAAACATGGAGGGACATGTACCTACACTTAGGAGAATGTCCTATAGCAAGGTGCGTCAAGCTAAAGGCTCCAGCAAAGCTCCAGCAGTTCCCCAAGCATAGCATCCACACATGGCAGCCTTGACACATATGTGTGCATGTGTGTGGCAGATTTGAACTCCCTCTCAAAGCAATAGGCGGAATTATCAAGGATAAGGCCAAGAAGTTTGATTTTTGAATTCAAACAATTGCCATGTGCATTTTGTTTGAAATTCAAGTGTTCCCGCTTCATTTAGGAGCCATTTTTAATGCTAATCAATTTGTTTATTTCAAATACAGTCATCAGGTTTGTTTCAAATTAAACTTCCTCACCTTCACTCTTAGATCAAATAGGTAGTTTTCTTTTGAAATTTGAAGCATTTCAGATTTCCTTCATGTTTTTCTTATATATGTTTTAGATTTTTAATGTAAAAGGGTTACACAACTTATGAATCAAAAATTACTTGTGATAATTTCTCTCAACTTAGTTCTTTATTGAACTTTTTCTGACATTTTCAAGTCTTGTACTTGTGTTGTCAAACCATATACTTCAGGTTCTTGATTTCTTAATCATCGGGTCCAAGTCCTTCGAACAAAGAGCCTATAAGGTTCGGGTTTATACACTTTATTGTATAGGTTCTTCCTTGTTCCTTGTTCTTGTTGTTTTTTTTATTTCATTTTTCAGCAACTTAAAACCTTTCTTCTTCACCAAAAATTTCCAGCAACCATTTCCACCATTGTTTCTTCTTCAAGCACTCTTCTTCAACCTTTCTCCATCCTAAATTTCCAGCAATATTCTACCCTACATTTCAACACCATATTCTAGTCCCTTAAACACCATAAACTATACTTTCAACATCTTCTTTGCAGCCTCACTTATGTGCAGGAATTCTTACTTCTATCCTAGATCCGAAACAATCAAAGGAGGCTTAAATCAATGGACAGCTTACTATCAACACTTGTGAGCTTAATTGTTATATATGATCAAGTGCTATGTTTTAGGAGTGAGATTAATTTACAAACATATCAGCCTTGTGTGGATTTCCTATGTTTGCTTATTTCTTTTCTCTTGTAAGAGAGTGTTCTCAAAGCATTGGGGTATAAGCTTTGAGGTTTTTAAGGTTATCTTCTTGAGCCCAAAAAAATGAAAGAAATTCAGTAGTGAATATGGGAAAATCCTTAGTAGGAAGCTAAAGTAGTGGATGTAGACTTTGGTTAGAAAGTCAAACTACAATAAAACCTTGTGTCAATTTTTAAATTCAAATTGCTTCCACCACTATCACTCAAAATGCAATTCACCCCTATTGGCTATCTCAGTTAATCGTACGAGCTTTACAACAGTCCACCCAATGAGTGTACGTTCTGGATGTTGTGTGACTTGATCTAATGAGATCTCGGGCATGGTTGGGCCTTGTGTGCCATGTATGATGATTGCTCTGATGTTAGCATGTGTTTAGGAGACTAGTGTTAGCACCACATGTTTATTTATCTCTCTTTTTTGCTCGTACTAGCTTGCATGCTTATGTTTATCATTAGCATGAAGTATAATAGAGTAGATGTGTACCACTGAGCTTTGTGAACTTAACAATTGAAGTCGTTGCTTCTGTGCGTAGGTTGATCGTTGGATCACGAGATCGAGGAGTACTATCAGTACGAGATTCTAGCAAGCGGTGATGGATAGAGTACAACACTTGTATTTAGTGGGCTATGTATTCAAAGGAACTTAAGATGGACTCGGAAGAAGATATCAAAGCTATGTTCGATCGGTTCTCCACCATAGTCTACGAGCTTAAAGGATTTAGAAATATAATCTCCGAGGACAAGCTTGTGAGGAAGTTGATTTACTTCTCGATTCATGGGATTTCAAAAAGACGACAATCATTGAAGTAAACAGCTTGAAGGAGCTCAAGCTTAACGAGTTTATGGGATCTTGCTAACCTATAAGATGATGATGTCAAAGGGTAAGAAGAAAGAAGAAAAAAGAATTGAATATTTGAATGTTTCTCTCAAATGCTCCACAAGTCAACAAGAAGATTCAAGTAGAGATGATAGTGAAGAAGAAGAAATGGCCAAGCTCTTCAAGAAATTCACCCGATTCATGAAGTAACAAAAGGAAGAATCAATACATGAATCAAAAATGAAGATGATGGATCCCATTATATGCTTTGAATGTAAGAAGTCGGGGTACACCAAGTATGACTGCCCTCGTTTCTAGAAGAGGGGATCAAGACATAAGAAAAAGGCATTTGTGGCTACATAGAGTAATGAGGAAGACTCCACCAATGATGAGGTAGTAAACTTATGTACCATGGATATCCAAGATAAAGAGGTAACTTCTAACTTATCAAATTTAAATTCTTATACTTTTGATAAATTAAAAGATGCCTACGATGATTTAGTTTTGGAATTTAAAGCTTCATTTTTAAAAAACAAGAAATTGGTTTCAAGATTAAAAATTGAAAATGAATTGTTTTACGAAACTAATTTAGAACTTGAAAGCAAGATTGATCAAATGCAAGTTATTTTTAAAGATTTTGAAGTAAAAATTTTAAACTTGCAAATTTTGCTTTCTAAAGTTCAAGAAGATCATCAAAAAGAGTTAGACGATCTTAAAAATGAAAAAGTTTTGATTTACAAATGTCTTAAAAGGGAGAATAGAGAATGTTCCAAAATACTTTTGTAAAATCAAACTTTTACCAAAGACAATCTAGTTCCCCTAGATTTTTTAAAGGCAAAATGGTAAGAACATTTGGGTCCCTAAGGGACTAATTTGTTCAAACAAAAAGGAAGACATTGAAAATGGATTCCTAAGGGGACAAAATTTTTTGGGACTAATATCATTGGATCCAAAGCAATTTGGATACCAAAAATTACTTGGTTGTCTATTTGTAGGTGTGCTTGAGCCATTGTTGATCAAAGTCAAAATTTTGGAAGCTCTTGACACACAAATAAGGAAGGACACTTGGAGAAGGAAGGCTTAACAATCTACCCTAGTTCAAGTAGTAAAATTAATTTCATGCAATTTGCTTGATCATGTTTTCATGTCTAATTCTCTAATGATCTAAGCATGTTTTGTATGACTCCATGTTGTGCCTAATTGCATATAGTTAGGGGGAGTCTCAAATTACACGAATTACATGTTTCTGTCCTAATATGTCTATCTTTGTGTTTTTGGCCTTAAACTTGTAATGTTTGGTTGAATTTGGTGAAATTTATGCTTTCTATGCTTTAAATATTATGTTTTGAGAAGCATGTGTAGCAATATAATCAAAATGTTTATCTATGACCTCTTAAAGCCTTTGTATGAACTTAAGATTAAGTTGTAAGGCTATTTGAGTTTGATTTTGCTGCATCTTTCACCAATTTCGTGCCTTCAGTACCAGTACAACCCATACCGTACCGATACAACCTTCAACCAAGTACCGATACTGTCTCATCTTTACCGGTACGCGGAGACAAAAAGGGATAGTTTTGTCTCCTTTTTGCCATGCTTTGTGTGCTTATCGATAAATCTTGATAAATAGCATGTTTAATTGAATTTCTTGATTTATTTATTTGAAATTCAATTTATTTCTCTTGAATTGTTGGACTAACAATATTTTTGATGCTTGATTAAGGGGAGCCAATTTTAAAAATTCTTTCATGTAAAATATTTTTTTAGTCTCTTTTCTCCATTTTTTTGCACCAATTATTGATATTTCCCATCAATTGGTACTAAATTTTCAACAATTGGTTTTAACCTTTCAACGTTTGGTGTTTTGAACTTAAATGTGATTTCAAACTTAGTTTTGAAATTATTTTTGATATAACAAAAAGGGGAGAGACAAGTTTGAAAAATTCAATTTCAAAAAGAATAAGGGGAGCTTTAAATATTTTCTTAAAATATTCTCTTTTTCTAAAAATATTTTTCTAAGGGGGAGTTTTCACAAAAACAAATTTTCAAATGGTTTCGTTATATCAAAACGGGGATATTTGAAAAATACTTTTGGACTTAAAATAATTTGCAAAAATATTTTAAAAGTCCATAAACTTGGAAAATATGTTTGAAATGTTTTCAAAGGTTTTTTGACATGTTTAAAATGTTTTTAAATAGCCAAAGTGTCAAAAAAAGGCTCTGAGTATTGGTACAATTTGACTCGTACCGATACCTAGAAGAGCCCGTACTGGTACGGTTTCTCGTGTACCAATACGCCCCTTTGTCCATAAGTTTTGACAAATTCTAGTAGCCAAATTGAGTACCGATACGGCCACAGCCGTAACGATACCTTTGGGCCTGTACCGATACACTTGTATCGTGTACTGATACCAAGTGTAAAATTTTCCCAACGTCTCTCTTTATTTTGAGGCTGGAAATAAAGTCCCCAACGGCTCCAAATCAGCCCCTAACGGCTAGTAACGAACACAAACTCGTTAGAGGGTTTAAAAGACTCAATCAAGCAGCCATGCAAGAAGAAGAAACAAGACTACCAATATTCATGTATAGAGAAAGTGTTTTTGAGCTTTAATTGTCAATATTCTTTGTAGAACACACTTGTGAGCTTAATTGTTATATATGCTAAAGTGCTAGGTTTTGGGTGTGATATTAATTTCCAAACATATCAGCCTTGTGTGGATTTCCTATGTTTGCTTATTTCTTTTCTCTTGTAAGATAGTGTTCTCAAAGCTTTGAGGTATAAGCTTTGAGGGTTGTAAGAGTTATCTCCTTGAGTCCAGAAAAAAAGAAAGAAATTCAGTAGTGAATTTGGGTAAATCCTTAGTAGGAAGCTAAAGTAGTGGATGTAGACTTTGGTTAGAAAGTCGAACCACTATAAATCCTTGTGTCAATTTTTAAATTCAAATTTCTTCCACCATTATCACCCAAAATCCAATTCACCCCCTCTTGGCTTCTCGGTTGATCGTACGAGCCTTCCAACAATATCACCTGATAAGTGTACGTTCTCGATACTGTGTGACCCATGCCTCACTCTAGAGTTATTGTTGTTGATATTTGTGCTTTTGCCTAAATGATCTGATGAGATATCGGGTATGGTTAGGTCTTGTGTGCCATGTATGATGATTGCTATGATGTTAGCATGTGTTTAGGAGACTAGCGGTAGCTCCACGTGTTTATTTATCTCTTTTTTTTGCTTGTACTAGCTTGCATGCTTATGTTAGCATGAAGTATAATAGAGTATATGTGTACCACTAAGCTTTGTAAACTCGGTGCTCGAAATTGTTATTTCCGTGCGTAGGTTGATCGCTGGATTGCGGGATCGAGGAGTACTATCTGTATAGGATTGCAGCAAGTGGCGATGGCTAGAGTACAACACTTGTATTTAGTGGGCTGTGTATTCATAGGACCTTAAGTGGTCGAGTTTGCATCTTTTATTTTGGATTTGTATTAATCAAGTCGAATGTTTAGATACTTCAAATTAAATTAGAGCTCATTTGTAACAATTTATTCATTTATTTATATTTTTAATTGTTGGATTTAATTTTTTTGGAAAATATTTTATTTGGGCTAAAACATGTTGAGAAATTTTATGGTAACAGCTTGTGCTTAAGGCCCAAATGTGACATCCGAGTTTAGGGTGTTACAAATGACTTATTTTCTAATGACCCAGATTTTAAAGAAATTTATACTCGTTCCTCTAAATGTGTTTTTAACAAAATTTATCTTGTAGATGGGTTTCTTTTTCGAATGAACTGGTTGTGTATTCCACAAGGCTCCATTAATGAGTTTCTAGTCCATGAATCACATTCAAGAGGCTTGATAGGGTAGTTTGGCATCACAAAACCTTAGACATGGTCATGGGGCACTTCTTTTGGCCATATATGAGAGACTGTGGAGAAGGTATGTGTTACGTTATTTAAGTGCTATGCAAATGGTGCAAGTATACACGTCACAAGTAATAGTCTAGATTAAGATCGTCTCCACAAAAATTGGTGGAAATTTGCTTTTAACTTGTCGCACTGAAAAAGGAATAAAATTGGTAGTGATGGGAAGTGGTAATAAAAACTAAATTAAATTAAGAGTATAGTAAATATAAATTAACAAGAGAAGAAACCAAGATGATTGATGAAGCTGGGTTATTGAGCATTATGATGCTGTTGTCGAATGAATTGTCGTGAAAATTAATCGCATTTTCGATGTTCGACGAAGTTTTCTTTAATGCATTCTAGTTATCTATAACAGAAGGAATGATGATGGAACAAGCCTTGGTAATACATCCCTACGTAAGAATCAACTTGAAATTTAGTGAACTTCATCAATTTAGTGAACTCCTTTTAGTCGCTTGAAATTTGTCCTTTTTCTCCAAGCTTCCTTCCACTATCACTTTTTTGGAAACCGGCTACGAAAGAATTAGCTTCCATTAGCTCCTGCATGTTTGAAAACTAGTAACAAATATCTTTTATCAGCTTCCATCAGCTCCCTTAAGTTTGGAAAACTGAATCTAAGGTAAACTTCCTTCAGCTCTTGCATGTTTGGAAATCTTTACCCAATCAATCTCTAAAGAAAATTAACTTCCATCAACTCCCCCATATTTCGAAATCCATACTTAATAGAGATATTTCCATCAAGCATTTATCTCTAAACTACTTGAATTGCATAAAGAACTTGATATTGAATAAACATCGAATTAATTAAAAGAAGAAAAGATAAAATGGAGGGTTCTGTCATAGTCGATCTTCTCCCAATGATCTTGATCCGATTCGTAGATCTTCCCTTAATTGTGTTGTTTGAGGTTGTGACCTCTCTTTATAGGAGGGGGAAAGCTCTATTTGAATTTTGAAATGTATGAATTATCCTCTTATCTTTATCTACAACAACGTCCTAATTCAAATATGGGTGTAACGAAATTGGTTAGTATAAGGTTTTGACTAGATTTGACCTTATCCACGACTTCCCGTGACAACTCTTGGTAAGTGGTGTGACGATGATCCTGCAAAAGAATAACAAAAATAGTAGCATTTCCCCACAAAATAGAAAAAAGACAAAACAAAACCCACCAAGCGGAAAACTACGAAAAGATGCAAAAACATGTAATTATGCAACTAAGATAAGCTTAAGTCTAAACAATAATCGAAGTAAAAGTGTAAACCCCTAAACCCGACTTAGGAGAAAAGGTTGAATTTAGGAAATCACGATCGAAAACTTATCCCTCAACTAACAGATTTCAGGTTTAAATATTTTATGAAATAAAGTTGTTATTAAATAATAATAATTATAAATTAAATATCAAAATTGTTTATAAAACTCAAACTTTATAAAAATATTCTTATCATCTAATAAAATATATGTAATAAAGTCCGTAAATACATGCTCAAGCATAATACCAAAATATAAAGTCCCAAAGTCTGAATTTACATAAATGCATCAAAATAACAATAAATAATAATCTAAAAAATCTAAATCAAATAACTCATACAAATGATAAAATATTTGAGTAAAAATGCGAGATCCTCCAAGTACCGAGTCGCCTAAAGAGTTTGAATATTTGAAAGAGAAACTACGAGAAGTTAAAGAGCTTAGTGTGTCTCTAAAGTGCAAGCAACTACAAAACAAAATAGTATTTTGTTTTCTCATAAAGCCTTTTTGAAACACGGTAAACCATAGCACAATGATATGGTGACGACACACACTCAATACAATACCCAACTACGATGCACCAGCTGAAGAGTAAAGTTCCCCCAAAACCACTCTCTAAGTCGTCACGATCTGAAGTGGACCAACCCGAAGGGTGAAAACACTAAACTTCATCGAACATTTCCCAACCCAAGTACACATAATGATATGATGCTGATTTTAAAATCTGAATTTCAACACAAACTCAAATTATTAAAATTCAAGTTACACAATACTGTAAATTCTATCTTTCACAATTCAGTAAATCTGATGTTTCACAATTCGGTAAATCTGTTTTTTTAGTTAAAACACAATCTGATATGTTATACATGATATCTGAAAACTTTCTCAAATCACAACACATAATAAATCGCAAAAGGTGTATAAAATATCATTTCACAACAAGTATGTAGCACAATAAGAAACACACCTTAACCCAAGCAAAACTCAACCAACTGAATGACACGCTTCCCACGATCAAAAGTACTAGATCTAACTGTATCGTTACCTATAAGAATAAAACTATTCATTAATAACTATTGCTATGTCACCTAACTATAACCACAAATACTAATGTAAACAAAAATTACTCACGTAAAGCTTCCGAAGTGTGCACTATCAGTCTGAATAGGCAAAGAAGATCAGTCAGTGGTCTCATGAACTGGAGAATCAGGATCACATTTAGCTCAAGAAGAACTCAATTAATCATCTCATTGCAAATATTCATCTACTTACTAAGTAGATAATAAATGTAAATAATAAAATAAAGCTTCGGGATATAGATCGGATGGGTCAAAATTTACTCGTGTCAATAGGATAGGTTTTGGATTTGGGTCAAGCTAGTTGGATAATTCGAGTCTGAAAGATTAAATTGGTCGAATGGTTCAGGTATCGAGTATGATCTAAACCAAATTTGGATCAAACTACTAGACCAAATTCAATAACGATAAAGATAATAACAACCCAATAATAATAATAATTAGGTATATGTGTAATATAGTAACCGATGTAACAATAGCATATATATAATAAACATTTTGGTAATACTTATGTGTATAATAAAACATATATAATAATAGCTCACATTCCAATATACTCATAAGATATTATTGTAGAAAACAAACAAAACTGTAGGTTTTTATATACAAATAGGTACATATGGGTATAATAGAGCTTGTGTATATACATCTATATATGTCTTTAGCTTTTATCAAATAATAGTATAATATGCCATTTTAAAACAACAAACACAGTTTAGGCATCAGGTCAAGGGTCACGTGTAAGGGTTGAGGGGTTCATGGAACGGTGAGGCAGAGGGGGGTTGGCGTGGTTTTTATGGGGCGTAAGACAGGGTTTTAGATTTGAGAAAAATCTCCGAAGTCTCCAAATTTAACAAGATTCAACTTTCGTCACCAAAGTTTCTGCAAGTTATAAAATGACCACAATGTTTCTTAAAACCACAATTTAACACATATACTTTAGAAAATTATAAAATTATCTCCAAAGTTTTAAAAGGTTGCAAATAAATCATTAAATTTCAAAATATTATAGAAATGAAATTTAGCTTTAGAAAATGTTTAGAGTAGTCCTTAATCTATAATTTTCAGAAATTAATCTTTTCAAAATTAGGATTTTGAAATAAAAATTTCCCAAAAGTTAGGGTTCTAAAAATTAAGAATTAAAAATTTAGGGTTTTAGATTTGAAAAAAATATGGGGTGTTACAAAAAGGGTACAAAATACACTACTTTTTCACACTTATTAGTATGTGCATCTTGCATAGTATGTAAACCAGCCAAATCTAAGGTAAGTCCTAACGATTTGCATGCTCCTCTTTCTATTCTTTGTTCACCTTGGATTGATCTATCTATGGACTTTATCCTTGGATTACCTCGTACCAAGAGAGGTCCGGACAATATCTTTGTTGTGGTAGACAGGTTTTCAAAGATGACTCACTTCATCCCTTACCACAAGACAGATGATGTAACACATGTAGTCGATATGTTCTTCAGAGAAGTGTAAGACTTCATGGGGTCCCATGCACCATCATTTTCGATAGAGATGTCAAGTTTATAATTCATTTTAGAAAGGTTTTGTGGGGAAAGATGGGTATCGAACTTCCCTATTATACTACTTGTCACCCACAAACAGATGAGAAAATCAAGATAATTAATTGGATCTTAGATGCACTACTCAGAACAATCGTTGGTTAGAACACTATAACTTAGAAAGAATATCTACCATTTGTAGAGTTTTCTTACAACCTTTCTATTGACTCATCTACCAGTTATTCTCCATTTGAGGTAGTTTATGGCTTTACCCTTTAACTAGTTTAGATCTTGCCGCTTTTGCATCTTGATAACATTGGCAACTTAGACGGTGAAAATAAAATTGAATTGGTTAAATCCATACACGAAAAGGAAAAGCAAAGGATGGAGAAGACATATGAAAATGTTGCTACCAAAGTCAACTGCGCCAATTTGTTTTTGAACCAGGAGATTGGTTTTTGTTGCACATTTTGAAAAGAGAGGTTTCCAAACTATAGGAAGTCCAAGTTTTATCCACGAGGAGATGGCCATTCTAAGTACTTGAAAGAATCAACAATAATACATACCTAATTGATCTACCTTGAGAGTATAATGTGAGTACCTCCTTTAATGTTTCTGATCTTTCTTCCTTTGACATTTCAAATTCATGGACGAATCCTTTTGAAGAGGGAGGGGAGATGCATGTACCACAAGTCAAGACCAAGGTCAAGATGTGATAGTTTTTCCACTTGGCTCAATCACTCGATCCAAGTCCAAGATGATTAAGGACAAGTTAAATCCAGTCGTCCAAGGATTTATAAGTAAAGGATTGGAAGATAACATAAAAATGTGGGATAGGGATAGGGATAGAGAAAGAGGAAAAAACCGAAGATTCCACACTTAACATCCTTCAAGAGTAATTGGGTCACAAAAACTCAACTTCCTTCACCTTTGAATATGGACGTTCATCAGCCTCTACATGCCCATTAATTGGATTTTTCTATTGTAATTAAATCCAATACTTAATGTTATAAAAGATTAGGTTAATTTTTTATTTCAAACCCAAATTAGTATATTAATTATCAGGCCTTAGAAAATCCAACTTGTAATCATCCCAGAAAGCCCTGAGATTGCTGCCAACTCCTATCCACCGAAGGATTGAAATACAAATCCAATGGTTGGTAGAAATTCTACTCCTACTTGCCGTTCAAGCCTCTTCAAACTCCTTAAATTCATCCACAGCATCAGATTGAAGATCATCCAAGGGTTCTCAAGGCTACCGCAAATTTCAAGAGCTCTACAAGTTGATTTCTTTATTATTTTTTATTCATTAGTAGTATTTTGTTTTATTGGTAGTTTAATTCTTCTTAGTCATCACTCACCTATAAAAGGATGATGCCTCAACCATTGTTACAGACCTTTCTTTTGATATATAAAATATTTAGTTGAATACGTTATTGCAAGTGCTAATAGCTTGAGCCTTCGAAGTCTTCTTCAACATAAAATTTTTAAGTTCTTGTGAGGGAGATTATCTTCACACTCATGTTTGCCAATTCAATTACATCTGGGAGCAGGGGCGAAACACAAGAGGGACATGTGGGGGCCATAGTCCCCCAAAATTTGAAAAATTCTAATTTAAACCCTTGAAATTAAAAAAAATAATTTGGCCACCACAAAATTTTTAAAAATTTAGATTAAGCTTCAATTTTTTTGAATGTTTTGAATTAAATCCTTCTCATAATTTTTAAAAGTTCCCATTAAATCTCTCAGAATTTCAAAAATTTTAGTTAGACTCCAATTTTTAGAAAAACGTAAATTGATTCCTTCAAAATTATTGAAAATTTTAATTTAAAGCTTTAATTTTTTTAAAAAAAATTATGTTGCCCCTCCCCCAAAACTCTATCACCAAGTTCCGTCACTGTCTAAGAGGATTGGCTAGAGCCACGTGAGGGTGTTTTCTTGATTAATTGTGATCAAGAGGGTTCCCGAGAAAATTTATACATCATCAAACATCACACCCATTCCACTCATCACCCTAGACGCATCATCATTCTTCTTCAATCCGCGAAAGGGGTTTTGATGTTCATACGTTCACACAAAAAATTTCATATTTGAATAACTTATTTGTTTCAACTCCGTTATCATTTATTTTTCTTCCATTGGTCCTAATTTTATGTTATCTAATCATATTATTCATCTTCTTGTTGAATTTCCAGGTTGATGAATTCCAATGTTTGGCACTTATCCATTTTTTATTGATCTTAAAACTCATAGTTTTTTTTACAACAACTTGATTGAAAGGCTTTCAGATCCTCTATGCACTAGTCTATCAGTATTGCTCTTCTCTAGAGAACATAACTCGAAAACAATGCTTAAAAATAGAGAGAATTTTTTAGAGCAGAAGAAAGTGGTTTACGCAAATGTAATTGTTGGGATAATAAAAGATGATGTAAATGCCTACTATTTATAGTCTCAAATCGTGGGTGAAATGTAAAAATCCAGTAGCTGTTACAAAAATAATAAGTGTCATAAACATATTTTAATGGCCATAAATATTATTTTTAATACTCTGTTTAAAACTCTATTAGAAAACGGTCAAAAAACCACTTAAAAAAACCCTGCGGAATAGCCAATAGCAATATAGAATACTGAATAAATTGGACTATTTTTATTTTAAATAAAAAATAACAAACAAACGACTCTTGATCATACACATCTGGGTTGTAGAATAACCGATTCAGAAATGCTATAGTTATGGTCCAATTCAATAGCTAGATTAATGGTCGAATAAAAATAGTGTTGTAATAAACAAAAAATATTCAACCCCAATAATGTCATTAACACGTCTGAAAACGTTTCAATTTGAGTTCTTAAATTCAAGAAAAAATCTTATGATTTTTCTCTAAAAAGATAATATGTACGAGGTACGTGTTAACATGAACATGAACTGAACCGAACAAGTGAAGATGACGGTGTGCACGTGCGAGGGTCTTGTCACCTATCCATCCAATAAGGAGAAGGAAAGGCTTAATATATACCTTTTTAAAGGCACTTTCCTACCCAAGGTAGGATTACATGCCTTACTCCCTTTAGCATTACCAACAAACTGCCCATCATTTCTAATTTTAGGAGGATCAACTACGGTAATGACCTTGTTATCTACCTTGCTTTTGAGTAAATTTACATGGAAGACATGATAGTTTTTTTAATGCTCTGGTAATTTCAGTTTATAAGCGACTAACCTGATCCTCTATTTGATCTTGTAAGCTCCATAGTACCTAGCAAATAGCCTAAGGTTCTTCGCCGGTGCCAATAAGGTTTGCTTATACACATGTAGTTTAAGTTACACCTCTTCTCCTTCCTTAAACTTCCTCACTTCTTCTCTTATCTACATAATACTTCATCCTCTACTGAGCCTTAGTAAGTTGCTCATTAAGCAGTTTGTTGATTTATTTCTTGTCCATCATTACCTCTTGAACATTATTCACAATTATTTCTCCATTCCATGTCATAATGAGGTTTATAGTATATTAAGCTTCGAAATGGATTATCCTTAGAGATGTGTGGTAATTTATATTATACCATCACTTGAGCTGAGGTAACCATTGGGTTTGAGAAAACACATACTCCTTAGATATTAATATAAGCATTGGTTAAGTCTCTATATATTCATCTATTTTTGGATGATAGACAATACTAAACAAAGGGGTTGTTCCTAGTAGCTTCATTAGTTGTTTCCAGAAAAGATAATAAAATCTTGTCCCATCAGATATAGTCAGTCTTGCTACCTATGATACTTATAAACCTGCTCCAAATAAGCCTTTGAAATTTCAACAGTTGTATAGGGATGGGAGAGTGTAATGAAAATGTGAGTTTTCTGAAAAAAAATAATTGAAAAAGGGTTTGTTGGAAGGGAAAATTAGTGTGTTTTTCCTCTACGCCATTCATATTAAAAAAAAAAACAGATCTATTAAAATAGGTCGAGCTACAATAATATAGCCATACTAGGATTTACAGTAGTAGACTTAAACTAGGAAATTAGGATTTTTATCTAAATATTATCTACCTAAAACACTTAAGATAATTTTAATTCAAATTAAAACTCTAATTTTAGAGAACTTTATTTACACACTACTACATATACTCTCCAAAGATAGTATATACTCCTTCTATCCCACTCAATATGTTCAGTATTAACTTTTTTGGTCAAATTTTTTTAACTTTGACCATAATTATTTTAAATATTTTAATTAATTAAATTTTATAAAATATATATTTTTAAACTTCTTGATTGAAGGTTTCTAAAACATATTTTTTTCACATTTTTATCAATAATAAATTTAAAATAATAATGAGTCAAACTTAAAAAAATTGACAAAAAAAATTAATGTTGGACATATTGAATAGGACGGAGGGAGTATTATATAATCACAACTTGGACATGAATCCACCAAAGTTAACTCTTGGAAGAGTTTTGGTGAGTATATCAACCAGTTGTAATTGAGTGGGAGCATAGCTTAGTTTAACTGTAGCATTTTTTACTTTCTCTGAGATACAATATTTGACAATTTCCACATGCGTGGTTATGTTATGAACTAAATTGTTAGAATTCTTATGGTAGATTGGTTGTCACTTTGCACCTCGAATTCATTATTAAAGTCAACTTTTATTTCTTTAAATCCAAATTTATTCATAAATTTCTTGTGCAAGTACTCGAAACTCATCTTCTACGCTACTTCTTGAAACTATTGATTGATTGTTACTCCTCTAAGTAACAAGATTTCCCCAAGCAAATGAGCAAAACCATTTGTAGAGCTCATTTTAGTTAACTCTCCACCCTAACTAGCATCGATATAAATCTCAACATCACATTTGTCACTTCTTTTAAAGATTAAACCATGATCTGATGTCATTTTGAGATTTCTCATGATTCGATTGAATGCTTCTCGATGTTTTTCTCTTGGATCATTCATAAGTTGACTTACAATGCCTATGGATAAAACAATATTAGGTCTCATATGGGATAAATAAATTAGTTTTCTCACTAATCTTTGGTATTTTCTTTATCATCATCCAGTCCCTCTCCCCTTAGCTTTAAACTGGGATACATTGGTGTTTCAACTAATTTACACCCAAACATACTAGTCTCTGTCTGCAAATCCAATATGCATTTTCTTTATGGATTCACAATCCCACCTTTTGATCATACAATCTTCGGACATAGAAAATGCCTGAGATCTTTGATTTCAAAATCTGTTGCAAGTTGAGTTTTTTGCTTACTAATTTCTTCAAGGCCGTCTATTATAATAATGTCATCAACACAAACAATCACGATAGCTTTTTTACCTTTTGATGAAATATTTAAGAACTACGTTTGATTTATCTTACATTGATTATACCCATAATTGATGACGACTTTGGTAAATCTATCAAACCATGCATGCAAAGACAATTTTAGGCCATAAAGTGACTTCTTTATCTCGCATACTTTGTGACTATTTGAGGAATTTTCTAAATTTAAAGGTAAGTTCATATACTCGCCTTCTTCAAGGTTCCTATTTAAGAATGCATTTGTGATGTATAACTAATGAAGGGGTCAATCGTCACTTATTTCTAGTGATGGGTAACACTCGAACCATGTTTAGCTTAGCAACAGGTGCAAAGGTGTCATGGTCATCAATTCCATATGACGTGGTGAACCCCTTTACTACTAGGCTTGTTTTAAAACTGTCAGCATACCATTAGCCTTATATTTAACAATGAATATCCATTTACAGCCCATTTTTTCTTTCATTATGGCAGTTTATAAGTGAGTGTTCATGTCGCATTTCTCTCTAGGGCCTTAATCTCTTCTTCAACAATCCTTTCCAAATGGGATTTTTCTGTGCTTCTTAAATTGTCTTTGGAATTTTTGTGTATCAAGAGACATATTAAATGCTCGATAGAATGGTAATAATTTTTATTAGGTCAAATATCTCTCAAAGCGATAATTAGTGCACTTTCAAACTCCATTTCTTTGAGCAATACGCATATCTAAATTATCAATATAAGGAACAAGAGTCTCACTATGTGAAGATTCTATACATGTGTCAATCTCCAAGGAATAAGGATCCGGTTCAAGTTCTTGACAATTCTTTGTATGTCTGATGCCCTCTACATTATGTGTAGGTGGACCCCTCCTAATATAGACACGAAGTTATTGATTTGTTTCAAGTTGAGTTCTAGAAGGTGTTTTATTTTGTGGAGAGGATTTGTATAATATTTTGGTTTGAGAGTTTTGGGAAGATGTCTTATTTTGTGGAGTAGATTTAGATGATGTTTTGATTTGAGAGTCTCGAGAAGGTAAGCATGTTGATTTTGAAGAAGGTGGGTCATTTGATTGGTTTCTAGGTGTCGTACCCGTATTTTGTCCGGGGTTCGAATATAATACATAAATAAGGCCAATAAATAAATAAATAATAAATGTCCATTCATTCAGTCCAAATATCCAATTTTTAGTCTAAATGTCCTCTTACAAGTCCTAAAGCCCAAATACAGATTCAAGGCCCAAGTTACAATTGTTTTTTTGTCCAAATACATCTTTTTTTATCGGATAAAATGGCCCAAACAAACACAAATGGCCACGTGGCGTCTTACTCCATGGTTCACTCAGATTGAAGCTTTTTCTCCCGCCCAGTTGGCTTTGCTTTCGTCAGCGCTCTGACCACTATATAAAGGCAGAAAGAGAAAATGTCAAGGTAATTGTAACACCCCCTACCCGGGTTGGCAGCAAACCGGTTCGAGAGCGTTACTAACATACAATAAAAGCAAGAGCGAGGCTAGACTAGGATAACTCATCCCTATTAGGTGAGTTACTTAACTAACAAGTAACCAAACAATCATTACTTATCATATAAGCAATCTTATCTTTTATTTATAGGACATACTAGGTTACCAAAACTTTCAATTAACATCATCATACAATCAACATTTGAAACCTAAATAAGCAAACATGCTTCATTTTATTTCTTTGTTCCTTATCTTGATACAAGTGACATTACATACATAACTTATTAAACATGATCAATAGTGCATACCTTGATTCCAAGCAAGCATGTGCCACCCTTACCGTTCGGCATTTACCATTCAATCTTATAAAATTACTACAACAAGGTATGTTTACACGAGTAATTATCACATTATACAAGTCATTCAAATAACATAATAGTCTAGGTCCATTACTTTGAACATTCATTAGACACATATAAATACTTATATTCCATTGCATAGAATTAGAGTTCATTACTTAATTTACATTAACAACTAAGTTCATAACATGATAGGCCCATTCAAGGCATATATATATATATATATATATATATATATACAAGTTCAAGTATCCAAAATGCATGCACAAGTTATTAGATACAAACTAAGTGCCACCAACTAGGGGAGTACAAAACAAGTAAGTCCATACTTTAGCTATGCTTGTATCTTCCTTTGAGCTCAAGAAATCAGGCTTCAGGATCAAGCAACGATCGAATCCTTTATCCTGTGGTTGGGAAGAATGAAAACAAAAGTGATAAGTACAAGAATGTACTTAGTGAGGTAGTAACTAGTTCTAACCCATTTGTTATATCAAGTCAAGTGTCAATTAATCAAGAATGATCCTAGCTAAGGATTTCAAGTCAATCGAATAGTACAAGAAGCAAGAGTCAATGAATCATAATTCATGCTTTCATGACAAGTAATCAAGCAATTTAAACTTCTCATTCATGACAAGTTTACAATTAATACTCATGAATTCAAGTATACAAATCAAGTAGCAATTAGTTCAAGTTTACATGATTGTCATTTCAAGAATACAAGTCAAGTAATCCAAGTAGCAAGTTCACATGTCAAGTAATAAGCTATTCATGTTTACAGGATAAGAAATCAAGCTATTAATATTTATTAGCTCATTTATATTCTATTAACACAATCCTTAGTTTATAGTTTGACTAGGTAATCTAGTCTCCAACCAATTGTCGCCACAAGATGTACCGTAGTACTCAAGATGTTCCGTAGTTCTGGTCAACCCTTCTACTGTCGCCAAAGACCACACATATGTACCCTCCGTCTGTCGCCATAATCCACCCTAACACAATAAGCTCTAGACTCTAAGGCATGCCCTTCTACCTATTCAACTAGCAACCAAGGTTGTTTGATTACACTTTACTTATTCAAGAGTTATCAAGCTTTTCAAGTTCAAGATCATGTAGTCAATAATCATTTCAAGCAAGTATAGCAATATTATGCTTTAGCCCTTAGGCCAATTGAGCCTTAACTCTTAAATTTCAATTCACGTTTCCATGTGTTTCATGATCAAGACAATACAATTCAAGCAAGCATTCGAGTGAATTTCATTCATGATTCAAGGATCAAGCATCATAAATCATTATCATACGTATATGCCATTACTCGAATGGCACAATCAAGAACAAGAAATCAAGCATTTGTTTTCTCTTTCCTTTCTAATTAATTTCCCAATTTGCATGCTATTACTTATTCACAATTTTAGTTTAGTCCATTCTTCCCCTTTTTTCATCACAACCAAGATCAAATCAAGTATATTAACATAGCATAGGATTACAAGAAGTAGACATGCATCTTTGGTTAGGACCTAAGTCTTAACCCTATATTAAACTACATTTACAAACTCCAAGCTTAGCTAATCTTGGATCCAAACTCCTTTGTGTTTGCCACTAGCTTGGCCACTCCTTTCTTCTTCCACAAGGTTTACTCCTTGCTCTAAAAATCCATATAATTGAACACATGTCAAACAAGGTACATTGAGCATATTAATTACTTATCTCAAGCAATCAAATGTGTTAAAACAATTAAACATTGCAAAACAATCCAATATTTATTCATTTCCTAATGTATACAAATCAAGACAGTCCATGACATTTTCAAGTCTTCTAAATAGTCCCTAATATTCCCACATGGATGCCAACAGCCCTTCACTCATACATGCAAAATTTCATGTTCATAACAGTCCTAAATCGATCTAAACATGTACAGAATAGGGCAGTTATGTTTATATACATTTTTACAAATTAAAACAATCTATTAAACTCTCCCATGTGTCCAAATCATTTCCAATTCATATAGACAAAATTTATAGTTGCAAACAGTTCACAAATTTTACTTATACATACAAACAAGTCCCATTCTTGCCTAATAAACCATGTACGTATCAATTTCAAGTTCAAGGACTTAATTCTAACCAACAACAACAACACTTATGATCAGCTCGACATAACTCTATAGCCACACATGGATTTACTCCTTAATTTCTTAAATTACATTTGACATAAATTTTTGAATAAATCCTTAATACATAGCAACTTTAAATTTCAATCTACTTAAATCACATCACTCGATTGCTTATATACTATCCTAATTATCAATCCAAGCAATATCTATTCCTTCTATCTTTCCAAACCTCTAATTGCACCAAGCGCTCATTCATATTTCATCAATTACACATAACACTTCATATCATACAAATCAAGAAGTCTATTTCATCACAAGATTGTAATCAAAGAAAGGACAAGAACATTACCTTCTTAATAGTGTACCAATTCGACTAAGACTCCAATAAACTAAGCTAAAGAACTATGGTTTCTCTCACTTCTCACTCTCTCCTCGGCATTTTGAGAGAAAAGGAAAGATGGAGAAGATAGAAGTTTTGTTTTTCTTCCTCTAATTGACACATTGTCGTGTAACCCCTTCAATCCTAGTCTAACTTGCATGATAGTGGGGTTACATGTGTCCAAGGCCACCAATAAATATTTCATTACCTGCAATCCAAAAAGTTTACCCCAAGTTCGGTTTGATCCTTGTAAAATTGCCTATGGACTTTCTTTATCTAGTAATTTAGTCCTTAATCATGTTTGCTTAACTCAAAAGGTATCACAACGTTATAATTATCTCTAAGGTCATGTAATTAACTTCTAAGCTAGTACTCAGGGTATTACAATTCTCATCCCCTTAAAATAAATTCGCCCTTGAATTTACTTGAGTTGAACAAGTGAGGATATTGATCTCTCATCGTAGCCTCAGATTCCAAAGTTACCTGTTCCATTTTATGATTTCTCCATAACACTTTCACCAAGGGAATATTCTTGTTTCAGAGTCTTCTAACTTCTTTGTCAAGTATTCGTAATGGCTCTTCTTCATATGATAAGTCAAGATTTAACTCTACTTCTTCAGGTTCAAGGACATGAGATAGATCAGATCGATATTTTCTAAGCATGGAAACATGGAAGACATTGTGGATCTTATCAAACTCACTAGGGAGTGCCAATCGATAAGCCATTGGCCCTATCCTTTCAATGATTTCAAACGGACCAATGAATTGAGGATTGAGTTTCCTTTTTCTTCCAAACCAAAAGACTTTCTTCCAAGGGGACACTTTGAGGAAGACTTTGTCTTCAACATTGTACTAGATGTCTCTCCTTTTCAAGTCTGCATAGACTTTTTGTCTATCAAAAGCTTCATTCAATCGATCATGTATGATTTTCACTTGTTCTTCAGTTTCTCTGAGCAATTGAGGTCCCAATACCTTGTTTTCTCCTAGTTCAGACCAGCACAAGAGAGTCCTACACTTCCTTCCATATAGAGCTTCGAAGGGAGCCATCTGGATAGATGTCTGGTAGCTATTGTTGTAAGCAAATTCTACTAGGGGTAGAGATTTCTCCCAGTTCTTTCCGAAGTCTATAACACAAGCACATAGCATGTCTTCAAGTACTTAGATGATTCTTTCAGATTGTCCATCTAATTAAGGATGAAAGGTTGTAGTAAGGTGCACTTTAGTTCCAAGGGCTTTTTGCAAGGAATTCCAGAATCAGGAAGCAAATATAGGGTCTCGATCGAAGATAATAGCTGTAGGTACACCATGTAATCGAATCACTTCATGGATGTATGGCTCGGCTAAGGTTTCCAAGCTCATGTTCATTCGAACAGGGATGAAATGAGTAGACTTTGTGAATTTATCAACAATCACCCATACATCATCATTCTTTCTTAGAGTGGAAGGAAGATCAGTAACGAAGTCCATTGTAATTTGATATCATTTCCACTGAGGGAGTTTGATTGGTTGGAGTAATCCGGTAGGGACTTGATGCTCGGCTTTGATCCTCTAACAAGTTAAGCACTTTGAAACAAAGTTTGTGATAGCCGATTTCATGCATGGTCACCAGTATAGTGGCTTTAGGTCTTTGTACATCTTAACCGATCTAGGGTGAATCGAGAAAGAGCTTTGGTGAGCTTCTTGTAACATCTTGCGCCTTTGTTCTTCGTTGTTAGGAACACATACTCCATTCTTGAAATAGAGGAGTCCATTCGACTTGAAGGAGAAGTTAGAATTAGACTCAGAGTCTAGCTTGGACATGATCTTCTGAAGATCTAGATCAATTTGTTGGAGTTCTTTGATTCTCGAGATTAGACTATATTGAACTTAAAGTTTAGACAAGAATTTTCGTCCTTTGGATAAACTAAAATGAGCATTGGTAGAAGAAATCTATAAACGAATGGAAAAGATCATTAAGGAAGATTTTTGAATAGTTACTTGTAAGTCAAGAAAGGTCTAATTTGAATGGATTATTCTATGATTTAAATTTAAGGGTTTACTTGAGTATGGTATGCGTCTAAGGGCATCACCAACCACGTTTGCTTTCCCCGGATGGTAGTCGATAACCAAATCGTAATCTTTAAGTAACTCTAGCCATCTCTTTTGCCTCAAGTTCAAGTCTTTCTGAGTTATGAGGTATTTGAGGCTCTTGTGGTATTTCTCCCCGTATAAGTAATGTCTCCAGACTTTGAGTGCAAACATGATAGCTGCCAATTCTAGATCGTATGTAGGGTAGTTTGACTCGTGTGGTTTTAGTTGCCTTAAAGCGTAAGCTACCACGTTTCCATCTTGCATTAGGATACATCCTAGTCCCAAATGAGATGCATCACTGTAAACAGTGTACTTCTTGCCTTATACTGGTTGATAAGAATCGAAGCATGAGTCAGGGCTTGTTTAAGTTGATCGAAGCTTCGTTGTTTGTTCTTCGACCAAACAAAGGGTGTATCTTTGCGAGTTAGCTTAGTCAAACTTGCGGCAATGGATGAGAATCCTTTGACAAAACATCAATTATACCCGGCTAAACCGAGAAAACTTCTGACCTCACCAACATTCCTCGGAGGTCTCCAATCTAGGATAGATTGAGTCTTCCTTAGATCTACTTTAATCCCTTCTGCCGAGATAACATGTCCAAGAAACGACATTTTCGATAGCCAAAATTTTCATTTAGAGAACTTTGCAAACGATTCACGTTCTCGAAGAGTTTGCAATACGATTCAAAGGTGTTCAGAATGTTCTTCCTTATTTCGAGAATACACCAAAATGTTATCAATAAAAAATGACCACAAACTTGTCAAGATAGGGCTTAAATAAACGGTTCATGAGATCTATGAAAGCAGCTGGAGCATTCGTTAATCTGAATGGCATTACAAGGAATTCAAAATGGCCATATCGAGTAAGAAAGGCTGTCTTGGGTACATCTTCTTCTTTTACCCTCATTTGGTAGTATCCCGGTCATAAATCGATCTTTAAGAATACTGTGACATCTTTGAGTTGATCGAAAAGATCTTTAATCCTTGGGAGAGGATATCAATTCTTGATAGTAAGCTTGTTCAATTGTCTGTAGTCAATACAGAGTCTCATAGTCCCGTCTTTCTTCTTCACGAACAAGACTGGAGCACCCCAGAGAGATGAGCTAGGCCTAATGAAAACCTTGTCTTGTAGCTCTTGGAGTTGCTTCTTGAGTTCTTTCAACTCAACAGGTGACATTCGATAAGGTGTGATGGACACTGGAGTTGTTCTAGGTTGGACAACGATCCCGAACTCTACTTCTCGGGTTGGAGGGAGACCAGGGAGTTCCTTGGGAAAAACATCTAGATATTCAGATACAATAGGCACACTAGGTAAGCCGAATTCAAGTTCATCTTGTAAGACCATAGTAGCAAAGATCGAGGTCGGTTTCTTGTCAATTAGAAGAATTGATTCCTTTCCTAAACCCCGGAGGTAAAGTCTCCTATTTAGGCAATCTACCTAGGCTTCATGCTTGCTTAACCAATCTAGTCCCAATACTAGATCGAACTCACAAGTTGGTAGTACATATAGATTAACAAGAAATGGTACATTTTGAATGAATAGGGGACAGTTTCTACAGATAAAACTTATGTTTGTAATTCCCTCTATAGGTTTCGAAACTACGAGGCTTTGTTTTACAATTTTTGGCTTTAAGTTCAAATTTTCAATCAAGGTTGAGCATACAAAAGAATGAGTGGATCCCGAGTCTATTAAAGCATAAACAAGAGTCGAATTTAACTCAACGGTACATGTTATAATGTCGGGTGATTCTTCATCTTCTTTTTCTCGGATATGATAGATTCGAGCAAGATCTCAAGATTCTTAGTGAGTAGAGGCATTTGAATGTTATCCTTTGGCCTTCCCCTGATTTCTAGACTGAGCTTTTCTGGGACCCTTGTTTCAAATGGAAGGAGTTGAGATAGCATTTGCAGGAGTTCGATTCAGAACCTTGTTAGGATTTTGAGGAGAATCCCTGATATAGTGATCGGAGGCTCCACATAAGTAACATAGATTATATTGAGTTCTACATTGACCAGTATGGTGTTTTTGAAAAACTTGCAAGTAGGATATTGAGCAACTTTACCGAAATTCCCCGTACTATCAACAGAGATAATCAGGGCTTAAGGCTTGGTTACCGATTGAGGTCTCGGTAGGTAGTTGTTTTTCTGGGTAGGAGTGTAATTTGAAGAGTGATCCTTAGGATATTTAGACTTCTTTGACTGCCAGTGAGGCTTGTCATTATTCCTTGATCGTTTGTCTTTCTAGGAATTTTTGCTTTTGCATTTCTCAGAGGCTTTCATCTTCGCCTCGGTTGCAATATCCCACTTTACCAAATTTTGGAAGTCAGTGATACCCAGGGTAGTGAATATTGGACTTAATTCATCATTCAACCCATTGATAAACATCCTACACTTGTTAGCATCAGCCTTGATGTATTCTGACCCATATTTGCAATACTTGTAGAAGTCACTCACGTACTGCTCGATAGGTCAGCCACCTTGCTTGAGGTACAAGAATTGCTTCCGACGCTCGGCCAAGTATTGTTCACTAATGTATTTCTTCTTAAATTCCTCGAGGAAGAATTTCCAAGTTACAGCTTCAACAAGAGTAGTCAGGGTAGTGGTTTCCCACCAGCTCAGAGCTTCATCTGCCAAAAGGACTATAGCACATTCGAGTTTGTATTCATCAGAACAGGGTAGTTGTTTGGTCAGGATTCGAGTAGTGGCCTGTAACCAATACTCAGCTATTTTGGGATTGGATTCATCAGTACCGGTGAAGGTATAAGCCTGGTGTTGATCCAGTTTGTCAATAGGAGCTCTAGTTGGACCAATAGTAGGAGGAGGAATATGATGGTCTCGTTTCAAGGTAGTTACAAGATAATTGAACATCTCCTTCATGCTCAGGAGACATTCCTGTTGTACAGGATTTATAGGAGGAGCTTCCTTTGAGCAGCAGCTTGGGCTCTAGGTTCAGCTCGTTGCTGTGGAGGATTCTATTCCATCCTCACACTATCTCCTTCATTTGAGGAGCCTACGGGACTTTCATCATCCCGAGCGAGCCTTGTTTTGGACATTTTACATTCAAAATAGAACAATTAGGAATTCAGTTTAGTTAAGCAAAGACATAAGCTATACAATACAAGTCTCCTAGGTGGCACCAGTATCTTATATGATGCAAGAGAGCCCGGTTTAGTCCTAGAACCGACTAAAAAGCTCTGATACCAAATAAATGTAACACCCTCTACCCGGCTTGGCAGCAAATCGGTTCGGCAGCGTTACTAACGTACAATAAAAGTAAGAACGAGGCAAAAATAGGCTAACTCGTCCCTACTAGGTGAGTTACTTAACTAAAAAGTAACCAAACAATCATTACTTATCATATAAGCAACCTTATCTTCTATTTACAAGACAGACTAGGTTACCAAAAATTTCAATTAACATCATCATACAATCAATATTCGAAACCTAAATAAGCAAATATGCTTCATTTTATTTCTTTGTTCCTTAGCTTGATACATGTGACATTACATACATAACTTATTAAACATGATCAATAGTACATACCTTGATTCCAAGCAAGCATGTGCCACCCTTACCGTTCGGCATTTACCATTCAATCTTATAAAATACTACAACAAGGTATGTTTACACGAGTAATTATCATATTATACAAGTCATTCAAATAGCATAATAGTCTAGGTCGATTACTTTGAACATTCATTACACACATATCAATACTTATATGCGCAACAAGATACATTTCCATTGCATAGAATTAGAGTTCATTACTTAATTTACATTAACAACCAAGTTCAAAACATGATAGGCCCATTCAAGGCATATAAATATAAATATATATATATATATATACAAGTTCAAGTATTCAAAATGCATGCACAAGTTATTAGATACAAACTAAGTGCCACCAACTAGGGGAGTACAAAACAAGTATGTCCATACTTTAGCTATGCTTGTGTCTTGCTTTGAGCTCAAGAAATCAGGCTTCAGGATCAAGCAACGATCGAATCCTTTATCCTGTGGTTGGGAAGAATGAAAACAAGAGTGATAAGTACAAGAATGTACTTAGTGAGGTAGTAACTAGTTCTAACCTATTTGTTATATCAAGTCAAGTGTGAATTAATCAAGAATGATCCTAGCTAAGGATTTCAAGTCAATCGAATAGTACAAGAAGCAAGAGTCAATTAATCATAATTCATGCTTTCATGACAAGTAATCAAGCAATTTAAACTTCTCATTCATGACAAGTTTACAATTAATACTCATGAATTCAAGTATACAAATCAAGTAGCAATTTGTTCAAGTTTACATGATTGTCATTTCAAGAATACAAGTCAAGTAATCCAAGTAGCAAGTTTACATGCCAATTAATAAGCTATTCATGTTTACAAGATAAGAAATCAAGCTATTAATATTTATTAGCTCATTTATATTCTATTAACACAATCCTTGGTTTATAGTTTAACTAGGTAATCAAGTCTCCAACCCACTGTCGCCACAAGATGTACTGTAGTACTCAAGATGTACTGTAGTACTGGTCAACCCTTCTACTGTCGCCAAAGACCACACATACGTACCCTTCGTCTGTCACCAATTAGAGGCCTTAGCCCTGGACCGTAGTCCACCCTAACACAATGAGCTCTAGACTCTAAGGCATGCCCTTCTACCTATTCAACTAGCAACCAAGGTTGTTTGATTACACTTTACTTATTTAAGAGTTATCAAGCTTTTCAAGTTCAAGATCATGTAGTCAAGAATCATTTCAAACAAGTATAGCAATATTATGTTTTAGCCCTTATGCAAATTGAGCCTTAGCTCTTAAATTTCATTTCACGTTTCCATGTGTTTCATGATCAAGACAATACAATTCAAACAAGCATTCGAGTGAATTTTATTCATGATTCAAGGATCAAGCATCATAAATCATTATCATACATATATGTCATTACTTGAATAGGCACAATCAAGAACAAGAAATCAAGCATTTGTTTTCACTTTCCTTTCTAATTAATTTCCCAATTTGCATGCTATTACTTATTTTACTTATACATACAAAACAATCCCATTCTTGCCTAATAAACCATGTAACTATCAATTTCAAGTTCAATGACTCAATTCTAACCAACAACAACACTTATGATCAGCTTAACATTAACTCTATAGCCATACATGGATTTACTCCTTAATTTCTTAAATTACATTTGACATAAAATTTCAAATAAATCTGTAATACATAGCAACTTTAAATTTCAATATACTTAAATCACATCACTCGATTGCTTATATACTTAAATCACATCCTCGACATTTTGAGAGAAAAGGAAAGATGAAGAAGATAGAAGTTTTGTGTTTCTTCCTCTAATTGACACATTGTCGAGTAACCCCTTCAATCCTAGTCCAACTTGCATGATCGTGGGGTTACATCTGTCCAAGACCACTAATAAATATTTCATTACATGTAATCCAAAAAGTTTACACCAAGTTCGATTTGGTCCTTGTAAAATTGCCTATGTACTTTCTTTATCTAGTAATTTAGTCCTTAATCAAGTTTGTTTAACTCAAAAGGTATCACAACGTTATAATTATCTCTAAGGTCATGTAATTAACTTCTAGGCTAGTACTCAGGGTATTACAGTAATAATGAGCCATTAATAATAGTTAGTAAAATAATAATAATATTAAGTAAATAATAAATAAGAGAGAGAGTGTATACCTCGGGAGTTGAACCATCACTAAAGGAGAGGAGTAGCTGCTGGAACTAAGCCATTGGAGATGCGGATGGACGCCGAAAACATGAACGGTCGCCGGAGTCGAATATCAAAATGCCGATTTCACGGCCGAGAAGGTATAATTTCTTCTCCGTTCTAGTTCTCTGCAAAAATCAGAAACAAATGTCAGTTTTACATGCTAAAACGGAAATATATATATAAACTTAAATCTAGAGAGAGAGATGAGCGGCGGGCAGGGTTTTTTTTCGAGTCACGAAGGAGTCAAAAATGAGCGCCGGGTAGCCTAGGTTGGGAAAGGAGGGGATCATGTCGAAACTGGTTAGATTTAGGGCTTTTTAGGTTGGAAAATGGAGTTTTTAGGGTTTCAAATACGGCGGAGGACGATGGTCGGATATCGCATTGCGGCGGCCGGCCGAAGTGAGGCGGTAGCCGGAGTTTAGGAGCGGTGACTAGCGAACACCGGAGCATCGTTGGAGAGGAGCGGTTGAAGATTGGACGGTGGTTGGCATGGCGGTTTATGGCCGAAAAGTTTGGTGTTCATCCAAAACGGATGAACCTTTATCCGGATTCATTGGTTTTCAATTCGTTTGGGCTTAGAATTCACTCTACCAATTCTCTCCTATTCCCGTTCCTCTCCTAATTCTCTCGTCTCAAACACAAAAAACCGGTTCTTGACCCGCGCATTTTTGATCGGATATCATTTTGTTTTTTCCCAAAATTTTGCCCTTCATTCAATTTGGTCCCTATTTCTCTTAAATTGAGCCCAAACCTTTGCAATTATTTCAATTTGATCCCCAATTCCCCCATAATTGTATCCCTAAAATTTGTAATATTTCAATTGGGTCCCTAGGGTTTTGTAATAGGGCATTAAACTTTGTATTAGTTCAATTTAGTCGGCAATTCAATAAAATCGGTTTTAGTTCTCAATTTCTTTTAATTTAGAAATTTATTTTAAATGTTTAATTTAATTAAATGCAAATTAATTTATATGTGATGCATGTTTTAAATTAAGTATGAGGATTATTTGTTAGATGATTTAATCACATAGAATTAATTAATAATTAGAGCCTTTAGTCTAGGTTTCTCTAATTAGGATTTAATAACTAAATAGGATAGCCAATTGTAGTAACTAAATGTATATTAAATGTAATTTTAAAATCCAAATTTGGATGATGTTCCATTGTTTACAATGGGGCGTTATCACAACATAGATTTTAACTAATTATATTTAATATACATTTCACTTAAAATTAAAAATATCAATTTAGTTCTTTAATTAAAATTAAACAATTAATTAGAATACATTGTAGATAATTAAATGTATATTAAATTGAACCTTTGGTACTTAAATTTGGATGGTCTTTCATTGTTTACAATGGGGTGTTATCTCAACGTTGGTTTTAAAGGTGAACATTTAATATACATTTTCACTTAAAATATTGATTTAATAAATTGACAGGGCCTTAATTAGGACTAGAACTTTAATTAATTAGAAAGATTAAATAATTAGGAATATGGTTAATTTAAGGGCTTTAAATATATGGAAGGTGTTCAAGCCATTAGCATTTTCTCAGAAAAGCCAATAAATTAATTAATGTTCATGGTTTTAAGTAATTAAATATTAGAGCCATTTTAGAATAATACTTAAAATAAACAAGACAATAAAAGGACATTCATAAAAAAAACCTTTTATGTTGGAAATTCATTCCTAAATATGAATAGGGGTGCCACCTAACGGGGTGCTTTTAATCTCAAATTTGAATGAAAAGAATTTCCTTATAAAAGGATATATGCATTCGGAATTTTAATTCAATTTATAATTATGGGATAAATTAAATTCAAATTATTATTCGAAATGCCAAAATGCCATGTAAAATTAAAGGTACCGATAATGGGCGTTCATAGGGGTGTTAATCCTTCCCTACACGTAACCGACTCCTAAACCCATTTTTTAAGAAAGAATCTATGGTTTATTTTTCCAGTGTTTGGTCTACCTCGAAGTGATCAGTGGTGACTCCAAAATGTTTTTTAAAGATAAATAAAAGAAAATCCAAATTAATATGAAAAACCCTAAATTTTCAAGATTAAATTAAAAATGGACAGAAAACCCTAATTTTTCAAAAGATCAATCATCAGGCTATTTTTTCACTCTCGATTTCAAAAATGGTCGCGACAGCTTGGCGACTCTGCTGGGGATTTTAAAAAATCGAGAGTCAGGCCTAGTTAATTTTACGTGGCATTTTAGCATTTTAGGACAGTAATTTGAATTTAATTTTTTCATAATTATTGGATGAATTTTTAGAAAGAATGCAGATAGTTTTTTCTTGTGTGATATAAATTGTCACTCATGCATAAGCCTTTTACCCAAGCTTTTCGCCTTTAAGTGGGAGTGAGGCGTGATCTTACGTGAGTTATTCAGCTCCATGATCAAATTTTGTCCTCCTTCCGGTATACAAACCTTATACACCGTGAGGTTACACCTTCGCTATAAGGGGTCGTATACTCCCGAATCGATGTCTTACTAGTCCAGTAATGGCAGTTCGAGTAACCAGAGTCTAGATCAAAACTTGCATGTTGTAATAGAAGCCTACCCTACTAGAGCCAGACAGGAACCTAGGACAGGGTGTTGCTGGCTTAAATTCACTTCTTTGGTTATTCTTGTGTGTAGAATAAATGGTTCTCTGGTTAATTTTACGCAATATAAATTGTTTTTCCTGTAACAATTATTTTTGCTTACAATATTAATTCACCATACTAACACAATTTTTTGTTTTGTCTTTTGTTTTTTTTTGGTGTGTTTTATTCGATAAATGTTGCATCACATTGCATTCATGAGAGGTATCGGTTCAAGAATTAGTCAAGTAGGCAGTGGCCATAAGAACTGAAATAGACAAGTAGAGGACAATATGTCACTGTGGACTAGATTCGAGAAGATTCAATACAAGAACGAAGACAATATCCGTAGAGGTCAGGTGCCATTAATGCAAGGATGAACCAGAAATTTCTTAACATAATGAAGTTTTGCCAGAACCAGTTTCATTTGAGAACCATAAGATGGGGAATATGAAGAGTTATTTCTAGTAAGATTCGTGGATTATAGTATTGTTGCTAGACAGTCAAGTAGATCAAGAGTTGTAACCTGTTTATGAAGCCGGTATAATTTTTTACTTTTCGGGAGAATAGATGTAACACCAACGATAGAGAAATATGAGGCTTGCTAAGGGTAAAAAAAGAGGGTTTATACAAGTCCTAACAACAGATCAATAAGTAACAGAGGATGAATAAATAACAGAAAAATTGAAAGGGTATTCAAGGGGCCGTGGTTGACAGGAAAGAACCCAATGAAGAATAAAAAGTTTTGAACTCAGAGGCAATATCCAAGTTTCATAAGTTATGAAAGTTACCGAAAGATACCATAATTAAGGAAAATGCTGATTTATAATAAAATGAGGAGATGAAGAAATTGGTAGAATCAGAAAACATAGTACATGTAACACCCTTAATGTATATTTGATATTTGAATACACATTAAAGATGTTACTAACTGATTTTTAGAATTGAAAGTTTTCTTTTATTTATTATTATTATTATTTTATTTTTTATTTTTTCTTCGACAAAGTAATTCAGTGGTTGGCCCTTTCTCAGTTTTCAAATAAAACTATGTCTAACAACCACAACTAATTTTAACCCTGAATTGGTTTGTAAAATACCATAAGCAGTTATTAAAATGAGAATATAACTCAGGGTGAAAACTCTGTGTGCTGCTTAGACTCTTTCTTGCTTTCAAAATCACTACATGATAAATGACCAACTAAGTTTAAAACCGTTTAAAAGATCTTTTCTAATATTTTTAATTCTTCAAACTGATTCATGATGCTAGCTCATATAGAATAACTAATTATTTAAAATTTATACATGCCCCACTAGAATAGGATGTGGTGATACTGATAATGCAGATTAACTTGATTCAATAATGTGCAGCTCCTTCTTTGTTATCTCGTTCGAAGTACCTACGTGTGATATACAACACACGTTAAGTATAACTTAATGAAACATAATCATAATAATATATACAATAATTATAATAACATAGCTATGCAAGATTTCGAATGACTTTCAATTGCAGTTAATAACATTTTATCATATATAAAACTACCTTACTTATATAATTCATTTGTCCAATATAATATTCAAATCACAAGATTTGATCTGTCTTACCAATCTTGTGTACATTAACCTTTTTAGCTTAACTACTTGCATACTTGTATTTCAAATATTATAGCCAAAGTATAAAAATTCAAGCCAACTGTAATGAATAATTAATCATGTATCATGACTATCTTATGAGTACTGCCATCGTAGCTCATCAGGTGTTCACATGCATAAAAATTACTTCAACATAAACATGCTTTCAATATGTTCCATATCATCTATCAATTATGTCATAGAATTCATGATATCTATGGTTCATGATTATTAAGTAATCATGCTTTCATCACGTAATCATTTGCATATCATATTCTATAACATGTTCATACTTTCCTCATGAAATCCTTTGCATATCATGTTCTTTAACATAGCCATGCTTTCATTATGAAATCATTTGCATATCGTTTCCTTTATCATAGCCCAAAGTACAAAATCATGTGATGTCATGGTACACGAGTTATCACGACACCGTAGTGTCTACGACGCCGTAGCGTCTACATCACCGAAGAGACTGAGATGAGTACATACTCGAGGACGCCATTTGCTCCTCATCCTAGCACAATTTGTGCCTTTAACACCGTAGTGTTTGAACTGACTCCGTAGAGTCTTTCCTGACTCCGTAGTGCTTTGACGCAGCTGCTAAGACTTTATGGATATCCAGCTATACCAAAGATTCTCATATGGACCTATGGTATACGAGTCTGACAGCATAGTGTCTACAATGCCGTAGCGTCTGATGGTGAGTACATGCTCGAGGACGCTCTTTGCTCATCATACCTTCAGCACGGTAGTGCCTACTTTATCTCAGCACCGTAGTACTGGTTCGCAGCCGCTTTGAATTGTTTTGGATATCCAATTATACCAAGACTCTCACAATAGTACTTGGGCATAATAATATATTATTTTCACCTTTAATATCCAATTCATCAATACTATCAACCTTAATTCGATAATGAGCATTTGATACCCAAAGTCTGAAATTCGATTTATCCTAGATAAATCATTATGCCATATCTATCTATCTATCACATATGCCATTCAAGTTTTCTCATATCATATATATATATAACAGATAAGAATGTATTCATTCATTTCACATATATTATAAATAAGTAAGAATGCACTCACTTGGGCCATTTATTAGCTTGCCTCACTAAGCTCTATTCGATCCTTTCTTTCATAGTACCTCGAACCTTCTTTTGATACAAATCCAAACTTCATTAATCACATGAATGTAAACAACATTTGTTAGATTCAAATCTAACAATTTCTCAAACATGCTATCAAATCTAATCATTCGAATACACAAATTTCCCCTCTCATTCCTTATACTGTTTAAAACTCATTTTGGTCCTTAATAACCATTTAGAACTTCCATTAACCCTTTTCAAGCTTACTAATTAACCTTAGATACAAAATGTATCAATTCTCATTTTTCTGGCAGATTGCACTACCTTCAAATAAGTATTTCTATAAAATAATCTACAACTCAAAATTCGATTCCATTTGTTTTAAAAGAAACTAAATTCAATAATCTTTTCAACCATATAAACTAATATCCCAAATTTAACTTGTACGATTTATGGCAAATTTTCAAAGTCAATTACAATGCTGGAATTTGGAACAGACTGGTGCTTTGTTTTCTGACCTTTCGTCACTTAAAAATTCATATCTTTTGACTTGAAACTCGATATTAGTTTTCGCTTTTTGGAAATGAAACTAGACGAACAAATCTTTACATCGGTATAAAATTAACTATCTAACCATTTTTTGTAGAATTTATGGTGAATTTTCAAACTTCTTGTATAATCCAGTTTTCTACACAGCTTCCATAATTAACTTCAACTTTTATACTAACTTCTCTACTTGTCAATTTAGTCCCATTATTTGCTTTAAACCACCAACTTATCACCTTCTTCATCAAATAATTATTCACAATAGTTCCATCTATTTTTCCTTCTTTATCGAATGGTCACTAATAATGCAAAAGTAAGGATCCAAATTTCTTAACTTTGCAAATTAGTCCTCAATTCAACATTACCACCTTAATTCCATCATTAAAACAAATATTTAGATTTATGCCTTATCCAAAACCTCATTTCTGAATTGGTCACTTAACTTTGACAAATTGTCAAAATGGTCACTAATTTAATTTAACATCGGTTTAGCATTCTAACATCAATTCCATATCTCCAACATCCTTAATAACATAAATACACACCAATTCCATACAAATTCAGATTTGGTCCTCTAACTTTTAAGATTTTCATATTGGTCCCTATCAAATTAACTTAGGGTCTTGCTTCTAAACAACAATTCAAGCTTATTAAATCATTAATTCAACATCACAAACCCTAAATTAAACTTGAATCCATAAACCCTAATCATCTTCATAATAATCAAAACATGTAGAACTTAAATCCCAACTCAATATCATGATTTTTAACATCATACTAGCTTGATTTCAACTTGAATTCAATCATGGAATCATAAAATCTCAAAAGCCCCAATTTGATCCATAAACCCTAATTTCTTTCTCATTTAAATTCTCATCAATCAAGCATGGATCCCATGAATTATTGGTATCAAAAGATAGAGCTTGAAGAGTAGAACAACTTTGTAGTTGAAGAGATTACTGAAAATCGAGTTTCGGGGATTGAATCGAGCTTGGAAAAAATTTCGTTCTTTCCCTAGCATCTCACATTTTTGGCTGGAAAAGATGAAAAATTTGTTCATCTTTTCACTATTATTATACACATGTGACTATTAAATGAATATTAAATTCATTTAATAGTGAAATTACAATTTTGCCATTAAAATCTAACGGTTGAGATTAATCTTATCATCAATCAAGGGTCAAGATTAAATCTCCCATTTCCTCTTTCAAAAATTACCCTTATAACTTTTTAAATATTTCAGAAATGCCATTTGGGCTAAATGACCAATTTTCCCTCCAACTAGTTTTTATTTACTAGTTTACCATTCTTGTAAAAATTCAACTAAATCTAGTTGGAATCCAACCCACTATAAATAAAATATTCATAAAATAGTATTTTATGACTTTTCCATGGCTTTTAGATCAGCCTCTGAAATTCCAGTTCGATCCGATTTCCCGATATTCATAAAATACTTATACTACGATTTTACCTTTTCCGGGCTATCAAATAAATTCTAAAAATTTTCTTTTTTCCATATCTGAAAATAAATGATATTATCAAATAAATATTCCATATTTATGAAGTCAAACTTAAAATTTTGAATTGGTCCAATATACTAATAATTTACCCGAAATTTTTATCAGATAAAATTCTCTTAATAATCTTTTATTAGATATCCATACGAATAAAATTAACTCGAACTGATTCCTTTTTATCAGTCTCAAATACTGGCATAATACCTTCCCAATAGGTCACCCATCCTATACCCTGAGCACACTTAACTTTGCAGTTCGATCGGAATCCAATATCTTATACTGCATTTTTATTTCCGGAATCTATATTAGATTTTTCTCCATGATCTATTTAATCCACGTACAGGATAAAACAATTACTGATAAGTTCTCCAATATCTATAAAATGATATATCATAACTCTTCCAAAGTTTATGAAATTATCTCTGAAATTTTAGCTTGATCCGATTTACCAATAAATACCAAGAATTTTATCGGTTACTAAATAAATTCCTTAATCAAAATAAATCATAGGATTCATCCTGAATTGAACTAAAATATTTCCAACACTTGAAAATGACTTTTATAACCTTTCCCTAACATATGATAAAATTTCATAATTTTCCAATTCGATCCAGGTATCTGAATTCCACTTAAACTTTGACTGCAATTTCCCAATAATCGAGATATCAGATCAAATTAGTAATTCCTCATTTGATCCACACCAATAGGGTCTCTATCTATTTATAAAATAAAATACCTAAAATTTGGAAAATTACAACTTTGGTCCTTCAACTTTTCATATTTCAACTTGTACCACCCAAGTTTTAAAAACTTATCATTTTGGTCACTAAACTTTAACCTTAAATTCCCTTTCCAATTTTCCTTGGATTTTAACCAAATTTTATGAGTATCCTATTTTACTTGTTCTCTATCACATGACACCTTAAAACCTCATAAATTTCTTTTCTACAGTCCATAATTGAGAAAACCCTAACTTTTATATTTTTGCCATTTTAGTCACTAAGTAAGCTTTTAAGCCCTTATCTTAGTACTAAATGACCCTTAATCGACATAGCAAATTTTGGGGTATTATATTATAGTATTTGAAAGACTAGTTCATAAGTTTCGAAGAGAAACGACAATGTAAGCAAGTCAATGAAAATCAAGCTGAGGCGGTAATCCAGGAACAGAGTTGTGAAATGATTAACTACAGGAGCCAATTGCGGGGAGTTGCCTGGTACGTACAATTATTTTCGATGAAGTTGTGAACTTGCAATAATATTATGATATCGACGCCAAGCCAGGACAAATCATGACTCAAAGGCTGAACAAAGTGATCGACCAAAAGAGCTGGAGCTACTGAACATATTGCCTTTTCTCTATATTCGACCTTTCAATTAAACGGGTGTTTTTCTAATTACTAGTTCTTGAAATCGATACCTCGTGCATTCATGCATTATGATAAGTGTTCAAAAGTACTATTTTTATTACCCTTTTTACTCATATTATTGTTAGACTTAAGCTCATAATAGTTGCATAATTAGTCATTCATGCATTAATTCATGTTTCTTTCCACCGTTGAGCTTGATTACATAACTTGGTGATTTTTGTGGAAAAAGATGCTGCTTTGGTGTGTTTTTGTGTGTGTATGTGCAGGATCACTTGCCAAAGCAATGTTGAGCTAGTTGCCGTGGTAATGCATGAAGGAGACGCCAGAGCCAGTTGCCATGGCATTTGTCGACAAAGAAAAAAAAATGCAATAGGGATGTCGAAATTAATGACTTTACAAGCCCAAGATGACATGGAGCAAGGCCCAAGCCCAAAGGAATTTGATTGCCATGCAGAGATTAAAGAAGAATTAAATTCCAAGAAGATAGGAGAAGTTCTAATAGGAATAAAATTATAATAAAGAATTATATTCTTTAAAGATAATTTAATTCCAACTCAAACTCCTCCTCAAAGAAGGACTTTGGCCTAGCCCTATAAATAGCAAGGAGATTTCACAATCCAAAAAAGAGAGAGAGCAGGGGGAAATTTCGACAAGAGAGCATTAGGGAATTTCGACTTCTTCTTCTTCTTTGCTTCTATTAGATTCATGGTTTGGGGATTATTCTTTGTATATCTTTTGAACCCAACCATGAACTAACTTGATCGGCTATGGTTATTGTGTTTTGTGGTTGTGAGAAACTATTGGTTTTTGTTTAGGTAATAAGAGTTTGTACTTTTCTATTTCAAGGTTTATTCATTCTTGATTCTTATTATTGTTTGCAGTGAATTGGGAGAGGATCTCGTGATTTCATCCATTTATCTAATATCGGGAGAGTTAGATTCAAGAAACGAATGAATATGATCTTTATTCAATCCAATGATGGTGAAGATTAATCCGGCTTAGGAATAAGTTAAGGATTTCAACGGCTAAGAGGAGTGCAAGATTGGTTGTTGTTCACCCTTGATTCACGCAGGGATGTATTATCAAGGCATGCACAAGTAGCTAGAGTTTCGACTTAGGGATAAGAAGAAACCATTGAAGAACGCTCCGCCCGAACCTTGAAGTTGCTGCCCGGGCGCCCAAGTAGTTGCCCAACTAGTCGCCCGAAACCATCAATTAGTTGCCAAGGCAACCCGTTTGTGTAAAGTCGCCACGGCAACTCGAGTTGCCCGTGCACTCTTTTTACCAAGACAATCCAATCGGCTATCACACCTCAACTCACGATAACCTAGCCTATCTCTCTCAATCGATCTCATCTTTTTTTTTACTTTATTGCTTTCTAGTTTAGTTATTAGTTAAACTCCTTTAATTGTGTTTTTACTTTTCACGGTCAAGAACTTAAGCAAAGTGGCCCAAACCAATCCTCATGGAGACGATACTCGATACTCATATCACTTTATTACTTGCGACGTGTATACTTGCACAATTGCGTAGCACTTATCACACGCAAACAAGTTTTTGGCGCCGTTGCCGGGGGATTGGCAATTGGTGTTAGTTGTTTTTGTTATTGCATTTTTTTCTCTCTTAATTTTACTAACTTTTCTTTTTGTTTGTTTTATCAAAAAAAATTAGGTGCGCTTCTAAGTTAAGGAACATCAACATGTCGGGAAATAAAAACCAATCTATTCGAGAGATGATGTTGGAAGATATGAATCAATTCAATCAAGAGTTCCTTGCACCCTTTGATGATTACCTATACCAACCGAGAAAAGCCCAAAGAACTTATACCATGGAAAAATCTTGTGCTATGTGTGGAGAACATCATGTGTTTGAAAATTGCCCTCACATTTTCGGTGCATATAACTACATGGAGGACCATAGAGGGAACCAGCAGCAAAATTCTTCATGGTATGATCAAAAAGCTCAAATTTTTTTTTTTACCATAACAATTTTGCCGCAGCAAATGATATGCCATGGCAATGTAGTCCTTTTCAAGAGCATTCCAATTCCTTGGAGGAAACGTTACTAGCTTCATTGGCTAGACTTGACGGATCAATTGAAGAGATTCGAGAGCTATCAAAATCTATGGATACGAGGATAACTCAATGGGATGCAACCTTAGGGGATTCAAAGATCAATTGGGGAGATCCACATATGTCATGGATAACATGCACCAACAATTCATTCCTAGGGATACTTGGCGTCCTAAGGCAAGAGGATAAGGAGCAATGCAAAGAAATCTCTCTGATGTGTGAGGAACAACTAGAACCTCAAAGTCAAGAGGATGCCAATGAGAGAGACTGCCCCAACACATGATGAGCATGAACAACAAATTGCCTCGGCAATGATTGAGGAGCCTCAACAGAGCAATGCGCGACAACACTCAAAGTGAAGCTGAGAACAATAATACTACAGCAAATTCTAAGGAACCCGATGCCCATAAGGTTACAACGTTGATGTTGAAGCGAGAATCTATAGATTGCTCTCATCTACAATTGCCACGGCAATTACTCGACCACATACAAGATCAACGAGATGATAATACTTTGCCAATGGAATATGAGCAGGTAATAGTTGAACCTTTTGAATTCTTTAAAAACTCACCTCGTCCATTGCGGGTATGTCTTGAGGAACCGAGGTTGGTAGATTTGAAGCCATCAAATCTCTACCGATGGAGATGTTTGAGAGGCCAAAAGAAAAAGGTGTTTGGATTCATAAAGCTCTTCAGAAAATTGATTCTTCCCTTGACTTAGAGAAAATTTGACAACTGATTGCCACGGCAATTGGCTTGAGCAAAGAATTGCCACGACAACAAAGGCTACATCCAACCATGATAGAAGTCGACAAGAATGAGGTAATTGAATGGTTGAGAATGGATATAATTTTTCCTATTAATATATTTGTGCCTTCAGGAATAGTAGCAAGGTGGAGAGTATACATGGACTACAAGCGAACAAAGAAGAAAGACACCTCCACCATGGTAACGCAAAAGGGAGTAGTGGCAAGCACATTTGCCAAACTCTTTTTGGGCAATATTATCACCCGATGGAGGGTGCGGATGGACTATAAGAAGTATCGAAAACGGCAACCTTCAACACCGCAACAACTCCTAATACGCACGCCTCTGCAACCATGGACGCGCACGCCTCGGCAACCCCTGACGCCTCGGCAACCATGGATGTGCATGCCTCGGCAACCCTCGACGCCACGGCAACTACTGATACATTTATTTTTATTTTTATTTTTTGAACTATTTTGTTCTATTATTTTTTGTTATTTTTTCTCTTTATTTTTTAGGATATATTTTATTTTTCTTCATTATCTTTAGTTTCCAGGTTTTCTTTATTTTCTTTTCCACAACAAGACTCACAACCACCATGATAAGGAAATTTACTGCCGACTACTCGCCACAACAACCACAACGGAAATCAAGCGTGCCTGTGCAACAACAATGGCTTCGGCAACTACTGATGCACATGCAAGTAAACCTGCATCGGCAAACATGGACCAAATCAAGGCAATGCTATTCACGCGGTACTAGCCTCAAGCATTCAACCACTGACCGAAAATTGAATCAAGCAAACGGCACGAAGGAAACTCATCAATCGAGGTGACGACCTCTCTGACTAACTCATTTCATTTAGTTTCTTTTAAATTTTGTTTCACTCTTACATGCATTGAGGACAATGCTTCTCTCGAGTTTGGGGGGGTGTTGGTTTCTAGTTAGTTTCATATTTAGTTGCATTCATCTTTAGCAATCACATATAGGTTGCATATGTTACTTGCCATGCCTTTAATTTGATTTAATTGCTTAAGACTTGTTGAATATCCAATGATGAATTTTTGCCACTGTACTTAATTGAAATAACCTTTAATTTTAGGATTGCATGAAAAGAACTTGGAGTTTTACTATGATGCTGAATTTTTTTACACGGTTGTGGGTTGTTGATTCAAAGAAACTTAGTGAACTTAGGTTGCTTAAAATTTGGGTAAATTTAAAATTGAAAATTAAAAGTTAATTTCTTGCTAGAGGTGCCCAAAACTGGCTCTAGTAGTAAATACACTTTCTTGCTAGAGGTGCCCAAACTCGGCTCTAGTAGTTAATGCACATTAAAGAATCGCTAGAGGTGCCCAAATTGGCTCTAGTCGACTAAAATAAAATGAGGAATTGCTTACTTTGCTAGAGGTGCCCAAATTGGCTCTAGTGAAAATAAAAATAAATACCCCGATAATTGAATTAATAAAAGCCTGTAGTTCACATAGAATCTTGAAAATCAACTTGTTCACAACTACGCACACACATTGTCACGAGCACTATAGTTTGGTTCCGGGTAATTTTTGTGTTATCCGAAAAATTAAAAGGTGATCATACTTTGTGCCACGGTTCCGAGGTTTGAATTCAAGTTTGAAGCATGTCTTTGATGATTAAAGTCTTGGCGGTAATTGTTAGTTTGCATTGCTTGAGGACAAGCAATAGTTCGAGTTTGGGGCGTGATAAGTGTTCAAAAGTACTATTTTTATTACCCTTTTACTCATATTATTGTTAGACTTAAGCTCATAATAGTTGCATAATTAGTCATTCATGCATTAATTCATGTTTCTTTCCACCGTTGAGCTTGATTACATAACTTGGTGATTTTTGTGAAAAAGATGCTGCTTTGGTGTGTTTTTGTGTGTATGTGCAGGGATCACTTGCCAAAGCAATGTTGAGCTAGTTGCCGTGGTAATGCATGAAGGAGACGCTTGAGCCAGTTGCCATGGCATTTGTCGACAAAGAAAAAATGCAATAGGGATGTCGAAATTAATGACTTTACAAGCCCAAGATGACATGGAGCAAGGCCCAAGCCCAAAGGAATTTGATTGCCATGCAGAGATTAAAGAAGAATTAAATTCCAAGAAGATAGGAGAAGTTCTAATAGGAATAAAATTATAATAAAGAATTATATTCTTTAAAGATAATTTAATTCCAACTCAAACTCCTCCTCAAAGAAGGACTTTGGCCTAGCCCTATAAATAGCAAGGAGATTTCGACAATCCAAAAAGAGAGAGCAAGGGGGAAATTTCACAAGAGAGCATTAGGGAATTTCGACTTCTTCTTCTTCTTTGCTTCTATTAGATTCATGGTTTGGGGATTATTCTTTGTATATCTTTTGAACCCAACCATGAACTAACTTGATCGGCTATGGTTATTGTGTTTTGTGGTTGTGAGAAACTATTGGTTTTTGTTTAGGTAATAAGAGTTTGTACTTTTCTATTTCAAGGTTTATTCATTCTTGATTCTTATTATTGTTTGCGAGTGAATTGGGAGAGGATCTCGTGATTTCATCCATTTATCTAATATCGGAGAGTTAGATTCAAGAAACGAATGAATATGATCTTTATTCAATCCAATGATGGTGAAGATTAATCCGCTTAGGAATAAGTTAAGGATTTCAACGGCTAAGAGGAGTGCAAGATTGGTTGTTGTTCACCCTTGATTCACGCAGGGATGTATTATCAAGGCATGCACAAGTAGCTAGAGTTTCGACTTAGGGATAAGAAGAAACCATTGAAGAACGCTCCGCCGAACCTTGAAGTTGCTGCCCAGTCGCCCAAGTAGTTGCCCAACTAGTCGCCCGAGGCAACCATCAATTAGTTGCCAAGGCAACCCGTTAGTATAAGTCGCCACGGCAAATCGAGTTGCCCGTGCACTCTTTACCAAGACAATCCAATCGGCTATCACACCTCAACTCACGATAACCTAGCCTATCTCTCTCAATCGATCTCATCTTTTCTTTTACTTTATTGCTTTCTAGTTTAGTTATTAGTTAAACTCCTTTAATTGTGTTTTTACTTTTCACAAAGGCAATAACTTAAGCAAAGTGGCCCAAACCAATCCCTGTGGAGACGATACTCGATACTCATATCACTTTATTACTTGCGACGTGTATACTTGCACAATTGCGTAGCACTTATCACACGCAACACATTACATCATTTAAACATTATAAAACAAAATTTCACTTTTGTTTAAAATATTATTTTTTAAGAAGCATTGCATTTTGAAAAGCATGTGCAACAAATATGTTAAGGTTGAACAGCCACAAAGGTTGTTGAGGACCAATTGGATCAAATAAAGAAAAGATTGATCAGTCCAAGAACGAGATAGAGTACGAGCTAATATGAAGCACCAACAATAGTGATCAAGATAGAAATTCATCTCACATAAGGGTTCAGTTTGAAAGGACTTTTCATGCAAAAAAGAAAGAAAGAGTCGGAAAAAGACAAAAAAGTCAAAAAAAAGAAAAAGAAGTCAAAAAAAGTAAAAAAGGTAGATGGAAACAAAAAGTCAAATAAGAAAGATGGGTAAGTTCAGATCAGTATAGCCGGGGCATCTGTAAAAATCTAGAAGATCTGAGTTTGGATCATGAAAAGAATAGTGGAGGGATTGACTTGGAGGCATTGGTAGATTTTGAAAATGCTAAAATGAAAGATTCTCAGTGGACAGGCATAGGAAAACTAAATGGAGTCAAATTCTAGAGTTTAGCCAAAAGTCTTGCCAATCGATGGTTCAGCAGCAGTCAGAGGATATAATGATCCTAACAAAGATGAGGGGTAGAATAGTCTTACTCTAAAATGATGAATGCCAAGTTCAATTGAAGATTGAAGTATGCTCACAAAGGACTTAATTACAAAAGGAGAAGAATACAAATACAAGACAAAGAGACAAAAGAGTTCAATCAAGAAATAGAGACAATTATTCCTATCCAATGTCATGTTCAGATTTACAGCTCTACCCTATCCAAAATCACTTTTAGATAATGGCCCCATTGAAATTTTTGGTCTAATCAGGGTTAGGTATTTATGTTCCGAAAGTAAGGAGTCCAGTTCAATCAAAGACTACCATGAGCTAAAGTAGTTGAGATAAAAAAGAGATAACAGAAGCTATGACAGACTTTTATGAATAACTCGTAGCAGTCTGGAGTTTATTAGATTCAGAGAAATATTTTGGTATCTTTTTTGCAATATTTTCTTCACCGAAGAATGCTCCAAGATCAGATGCTCCTATTAGTCGAAAGCCAAAATCTAAATTGGATCTCATTCATTTTTTTATTGAGAGATATATTTCAAATTGCTTGAAGCTTCGCCGTATCATGAGACATTATCATAGCCCCATTAATCAAATTGTTACAATATTAAGATTATTGTGAGTAATGATTGAGACATTGAAGATTATTACATTTTCAAGTTGCAAACTCAAAACTTGCTGAAGTGGGAGATTTTGTAAATTGTCACTGAAGATAGGTTATTAAGATATGTAACTTAAAAAGTAGCCCCTTGATTGAAGAAATGCAATTGGATTGTTCGAAAAATCAAATGCTGAAATGTCAAGTAAGAAGAGGGAAAAAAGTGAATAAATGCAATGAATAGACTCCCTGAGGTTGTAAGAAGAAAAGGTCAATTGACTCACCAGGTCTATTATGGAAGATTCCTCGGACAAATGCAAATTGTGATATACTTTGAATGCCTATGTTAGACTTATTTTCTTACCTTATCAAATGTCAATATTTTACCCCTAGGCCGATGAAGAAGATGTCAAGCCCATCTGTTATAGTTATGACCCCGATAATGTTTGCAAGTTTCACAAGGGGAATCAAGATGTGTTGCCAAGAAGTGTAGGCCCTTAATGGAGAAAATCAAGAAGTTGGTTAGTTAGAGATCCAGAGTGAATACTTCTAAGATTTACTGGAGTTTTGAAGTCTGTCTTGTTAATTTTATGTATCAAGGGGGTACAGCTTGCAAGAATTGTTTCTGAAGTAGTATATGAAATCAACTCTGTTACTTCAAGCCCAAAGATTATTTTGTATTGTTTCAGAGATGATTCCACATGTAAGGTCATGGTTGCAAATGTTCGACCACCCATATGAGGGATATGACTGAGTACGGGGCAATCATCTTTAGTTGGTATTTCTTTATTCAGGAAAAGTTGTCTATCAGAGGTCATGGTGATGATGATGATGAAATACGTATATCAGCCAGCTCAGGGACTTAGCAGGTTTTGCCACGGAGTTTTGGTGGTTCTATAAAATTAAAGATGAACTTGATAAAAGTTTAGGGACTTGAAGTATTTGTTCGCCTTAGGCAATAAAGGTGGGGCAAACTTAACATGACAAGATACCAGTAGAGCGACATTGAGGAATTTGATCACCGAAGAATTAAAAAAATATGTTCAGAAAGAATGAGAGCATCAAAGCATGAGTAAGAATGGACATGTCTTTGAAATGGTGAAGAAAATAAAGAATTGACGATAGAAGCGGAGTGACCAAAAATTAACTTAGGTCTTCTTTTCTTAACGGTCAACAGTGAACCACGGGAGATTTGTTTGCAATTATATGACCATTGTGGATTAATACCCTGAACCATCCCAATTGCTTTTGCCCGCAAGCATTGGGGGTCCTTTGTAAGGGAGGCTATTTCAGTTTATTTGCTTATGATGCTTGTTTCTTATATATTTCTCAAATGGCAAACATTTTGCATTCTTTGATTTTTTTTAAATATTTCATTCATTCTTTGTTATGGGTTAGTTTTTGTTCTCCCATACGTATATGTATATATCTTCAATAACATTTTTCTCTTAGGCCCCTGTATATTAATTGTAAGAGTGACCTTGAATCAGATTCAGAGATCAATTTCAAAATGTGACTTTCTTCTAGTTTATTTAGGCCAATGGGAAGACATTAATGAGTGTTCAGTAATCACGGGAAGATCCCAAATACAAATTTTGAGTGAATTGCCTCTCAAGCATTGTTGGCTAAGGTCTTTGAATGAAGTGATAACCCAAAATATCTTCCATCTGAAGACGGCTTTTCTTCAAAGATATCCAAGTATGGGAGGACATTTGGCATTACTTCATATCCCTTCACAAAGAAAAAAAAATAAGAAAAATATCATTTGTTGTTCCCTTTGAGCCTGAAGATTTTCTTACGATTCAACCCAAACCAAGGATCACCCCTACACTGGGGGCAAAGAGGATGAAAGTTTACTTGCAAAGAAGGATATTCGGTTTTGATCACGCTATGATAATAATGTCTTGTGAATCATAGGCAAAAGAAACAAAAGTGATTATATCAAGCACAAAAGTCAGAAAGATGGGATGCATGAAAAAAATACTCTGAATCCGGTCAAAAAAAGTAAAAGGGAAGAAAAAGGGAAAACAGTGAAAGTTTGTGTCCAAAAGTCAACTAAATCAAGTTGAAGCAATTAAAGAAATCACTAAAGTCGAAAAGTGCAAAAGAAAAAACAATACTTATATGTGAGATCTTCCATTCAAACGTCTCTATCTAAAGGAGCAGCGGAAGACTGATTTCAAGGAAAGGAAATGAACTCTAGGGTGAAAACTCGAAAATGGGCAGTTTAGAGCAATCCACAAAAAAGGGGGAAAAGACAAAGAAAAAGAAAAGAAAAGACCATTTCATTTGAACATATTTGGATCAATTAGCAAAAATGATATTTCACTTGGAAGAAATGATCCTTGGTTTCATCACCCTTGTAGTACCCCAAAACGTGTCTTAGGAATAAGTACCGAATCAATTGCTAATTAAATTGTTACAAAATACCTTTTTAATAGATAATTAGATAAATTAAGGATCAATTTGAAAAGAAATAAAGTTGGAGTGCTTGAAATCAAGGGACTATTTTGAATAACATGCAAAATTTAATTATTGCATGATAAAACTTGAATGAAAACCATAGAATTCTTGAGAAAATTGCAATGGTTAGGATCAAATTGAATAGGAATTCATATTGGAGAAGATAAATTCTTGAATCTCACTTTAATTTCATGTTTGAATCTTGAATTAGAGATGTTCTTGTCTTCTAAATTGAATTAGAAATTGGATGATTTTTATGCTGGAAAATTTGGTTACATTGTTGGATTTAAAACTGAAGATTTAGTGTTAAAATGAAGTGTAATACATGCTGGAAATATGATTGTATATGATGGAAATTTTCATGTGTTGAATGCCAATATGTATATATATATATATATGTGTGTGGACATGCTTAATTATAGATGTTGCCTTGTTTTGATCACATTGCTAGGGAAGATTGTGTAAACATGATTAATTTTATAAAATGCTCTGTTTTGATCACATTGATAGTAGAATGAAACTAACCTAGACATGTAAGAACATGTGTATAAGTTAAATTAACATGTTAGAGGTGTCATCTAAGTGATTAAAGAGGCTAGAAACTTAAGCTAGAGTAATCTGCCCAAAATACCTTGTTCTGGGCAGTAACTTTGAAAAAATCTCTATAAATTGTAAAAATCGAATTTAAGGCTGAAATTTAATGGATAGCACCTTAATATGTATAAATTCATTAGGAGAAACGGAATTGAATTCGGAATTGTAGAATGGATTGTAGAAATGAAACAATAGGGACAATGCAAACTGTCTAGTGTTGTAATTACCCTGTCCTTGAGTAAAAAGCTGTATTAATTGGTAAATAATCAAAATGCAAGGCCTATATGGTTATAAAGACAATTAAGTTAGCTTTCCAATGTTTTAAACCAATTGAAATTCCGACGTACGGAATGAAATATATGCATGTTTAAGTAAACAGTGCACATGCTGCCAGGCAGCAGCAGCCTTGATGTCTTGGAATGAATGAGAAATGGATTAATTGTATTGTTGCCTTGTTTTGAATAAATGAATGAACTTTGTATTAATCTTGATTTACTTGTATGAAATTTTAGAGAGAGAAAAGAACATTGGAGAAGGGTATAAGGAGGAGCATTTGAAAGCTAGAAACAAAGGAGTTTGGATCCAAGACTAGCTAATCTTGGAGTATTGTGAGTGTAGTTTAGAAATAGGGTTAGGACTTAGGTCCTAACCAAATATGCATGATTATTTTCTTGCTATGGATATGCCATGCTAATGAACCTAATTTAACTTGAATATAAACACTAAGGGAAGTATGAAATATGATAATATATGAAACTTGTCTACATGAATGCTACTTGAATGCCTTGGGTGTAGATTATCGAATGCCACTTGAATGTATTGTCTTGAACATGAAATGCATTGCTTGAAACATGAAATGTACTGCCTTGAACATGAATGGTTTGCCTTGACCATGAAACACATGAAATGTGAAATGAAATTTAAGAGCTAAAGCTCAATTGGCCTAAGGGCTAAAGCATAATATTGATATACTTGCTTGAAATGATTCTTGACTACATGATCTTGAACTTGTATAATCTTGATAATTCTTGAATAAATAAAGTGTAATCAAACAACCTTGGTTACTAGTTGAATAGGTAGAAGGGCATGCCTTAGAGTCTGGAGTTCATTGTGTAGGGTGGACTACGGTCCAGGGCTATACGGAGGGTACGTTTGTGTGGTCTTTGGCTACAGTAGGAGGGTTGACCAGTACTACAGTACATCTTGTGTACTACGGTACATCTTGTGGCGACAGTTGGTTGGAGACTTGATTACCTAGTCAAACTAAGAACTAAGGATTATTTTAAAAGAATATAAATGAGCTAATAAGTATGAATTGATTAAATTGTTGTCTTGAAACCTTGCTACTTGAATTGCTTGTCTTGAAATCTTGCTACTTGAACTACTTGTCTTGAGACCTTGCTACTTGAATTGCTTGTCTTGAAATCTTGCTACTTAAATTACTTGTCTTGAGACCTTGCTACTTGAATTGCTTGTCTTGAAATCTCGCTACTTGAATTACTTGTCTTGAAAACTTGCTACTTGAAATATTTGATATGTGACCATGAATAGTTAGATTTCTTTAAATGGACAAAGTATGAGTTGTGATTTATTGTCTTTTGCATCTTGTGCTAATCGATTTCCTTGAAATCCTTAGTTAGGATCATTATTGATTAATTAACACTTAACTCAATATAACAATTGGATAGAACTAGATACTACCTCACTAAGTACATTCTTGTACTTATCACTCTCGTTTTCATCCTTCCCAACCGCAGGTTAGAGGATTCGATCGTAGCTTGATCCTGAAGCCTGAATTATTGAGCTGGAAGCAAGACAAAAGCATAGCTAAAGTATGGACATACTTGTTTTGTACTTCCCTAGTTGGTGGCACTTAGTTGTATATAATGTCTAGTGCATGCATTTTGAACACTTGAACTTGTATATGTATATATGTCTTGAATGGGCCTACTATTTTGTGAACTTGGTTACTAATATGAATTAAGTAATGAACTAGAATTTCATGTATTGTGAGTAATTGTTGCACATATGGTTATGTATATAATGAATGTTCAAAGTGATCATCTAGCCTTGTACTATTCGAATGCCTTGTGAGATGATATAGTCACTTGTATAAGCACAACATGTTGAATATGTATTTTTATAAGTTGAATGGTAAATGTCGAATGGTAAGAGTGACATAAGCTTGCTTGGAATCAAGGTATGTTCCAATGATTCATGTTTAGTGAGTTATGCATGAATTGATACACGAAATCAAGTTAATGAACAATGAAATAAAAATGGAAACTAGTTTGCTTATAGGTCTCGAAATGTGATGCTTGAATGACAATGTAAAGTGAAATTTTGGTAACCTATAATGTATGTAAAGGTGATTGCTTATATGTTAATAATAGTTTTGGTTGCTTGCTAGTTAAGTAACTCATTTAATAGGGATGAGTTAACCTATTCTTGCTTGTTCTTGCTTGTATTGTTTCTTGGTAATGCTCTCGAACCGGTTTCCTGCCAACCCGGGTAGGGGGTGTTACAACCCTTAAGTATTTATTTGAGCCTATATATCCTTTCTTTGTCAGCCATGAACCATAGCCTACATTACAAGCCACAAAAGACCATTTTGATCATATACGGGTATTGGAGCAAGATAAGTTCGCCTTCAGAATACATCCCGCTTATCAGGGTTAACCTTTCTTCAAGGACTTCTAGACTTCTAATGCTTGATCGAGATAAAAAAAAGAGGGAAGGATTGGGCATGGTGAGTTAGTGAGGTGAAGAGTGCTACCCTAAATGGGATAGAATTAGGTATACGAGAAATGTTTCTCTCATAAGCCTAATAATTTAGAAGAGGTCACATTGGAGTTGATATTTGCAATTTGGTTCAAAGGCTCTTTTGCACTTGGTATTTAGGGGGGCTAATCTTGATTTTTGTTGTTTGTCATGACTTATCAAATTATTCCAATTTCTCATATCTAGTAAAATAATATTTTGAACCATTCACTTATCTTTTCAACAAGCATCTTGCAGATAAATTGATTAGACACAAGAAAAGTAAAGGATTTCGTGGGTATTAATATGATGTACTAATCCTTTAAGTACAGGCAGAACAGGAGGTAGCCTCGGTACTTGCTTGATGATGAAAAGTATGACGAGGAAAATACGCAACTCTGTGTGTCAGTAACATTCAAACAAAGCTGCAAGAAAATGACACAAGTAATTCTGGGGAAAAAGAAAAGAGCATGAGCCATCATTTGGGAGTAAAGTTGCGGCCAGATCAACTAATTAAAGGCTTTTCTTATTTAAAAACAAGGAAACAAGGAGAATGTGAGCATAAATAGTAGTTAAAGTCAAGCCGGAGTGGGGCAATGCTGTAAAAAGAGCTTTACAGAATATCACAAGCCGGTAAATAAGGTCTGTAAGATAGAACAACAATGAATTGTGATCTCTTTTAGAGTTATGAGAAAGAATTTTGTCAAAGAAGCTGAATGAAGATATAGCAAAAGCAACTTTTTAAGAAAATACTGATCCCCGGTATTCAAATTGTGAGAACTATATGGTGAGATACGGCAAAAAAGGTCTATGAAAGGCAAGGAAAGTTCCATCAGAGTGAACAAAAGAAAATTGTTGTTGCAAAAAAGAGGAAAAAGGAAAAAGAGAAAAGAAAAAAATAGAGAAAAAACTGAGGTGAAAACACGAAAGGGCGCCTTGAGAAAAAAAAGAAGAAATGAAAAAATCTTAAATTAAAACCTGAAAAGGTGCTTTAGAGCAAAAGATGCAGAGATCCTGAAGATTGAACTTGAGTGTGAGACGGGTTATATTGTTGGTAGAAGAAGTTCTAATGAAAGAAGAAGCGAAGAAATTTGAAGCTCCTCAGTAGATGAAAGTTTGTCCAAGAATTTGCAAATTCAATCAAGGAAAGGTGAAAGTTAGTTTATAGCTTCGAGTTTTGGAAGAGAAGATCCAAGCAAGAATGAGCAAAGATTTCAGAAAAAGATCCAGTTAAGAAATAATAAAGATCTTGGAAAGGTATATCCAAGCAGAAACGAGAAAAGATCTTGGAGAAAAAGATCCAGTTAAAAAAGAATACAGATCCAGAAGAAGTAGATTCAAGTAGGAATGAGCAGAGATTTCAAAGAAAAGATCCAGTTAAGAAAGAATAAAGATCTTGAAGAGGAAGATCCAACAAGGAATGAACAGAAATCTCCGAGGAGAAAATCCGACAACGAGCGAGCATAGATCTTTGAGAAATAGATCTAGCAAAAATTATAGTTGTGTTTATGAGAAAGCAAATATATTGATTCATGATTTTCTGTTTGCAGATATAGATCTCAAGATATTGTGATTACAGAGGCAGATTTCTCTAAAACTCGGTTTGTAGAGGTGGATCTCAAGATATTATGTTTGTAGAAATGGTTTTCAACGAAAATTTCGCTTACAGAGGTGGATTTCAGCAAGACATTCTGTTTGTAGAGGCAGATTTCAGTAAAAGATTTCAATCCGTTTGAAGAGGCAGATCTCAGCAAAGATTTCAATCCATTTTAAAAGGTGGATCTCGTAAAAAGATTCTAATCCGTTTGAAGAGACAGAAATATTTCAATCCTTTTGAAGAGACGGATCAAAGCAAAGATTTCAATCCATTTGAAAAGGTGGATCTCAGCAAAGATTTCAATCTGTTTGATAAGGCGGATCTCAGTAAAGATTTCAATCCGTTTGCAGAGGCAGATTTCAGCAAAGACTTTCTAATTGTTTGCACAGGAAAGAAAGTGCATTACAATTCTATGTCATTCGGGTCATCAGTAAGTCCTTCGGGCATGATGTTAAGTCCTTCGGGCCATCACCTTCGGGAGTGATGTGATTGTGTGCACAGGAAAGGAAGTGCATTACAGTTCTAAATCCTTCAGGTCATCAGTAAGTCCTTTGGGCATGATGTTAAGTCCTTCGGGACAACACATTTGGAAATGATAAGAACTTTTTGAATGTCGTCGCAATAAGACGGTAGGGCATGATATTAGCAGAAATATTAATCCTTTGGGCCCTCGGTTTCAAAAAAAGGAAGAAGAAAGAAAAAGAGAAAAAAAAACAAAAAAAAGAGAAGAAAAAGAAAAAGAAAAAAGAGAAGAAGAAAAAAAGAAAAAGAGAAAAAGAAAAGGACAAAATAGAAAAAAGAAAAGAGAAAAAGAAAAAAAGAAGGAGAAAATAGAAAAAGAAATAGAAGATAAAAAAAGAAAAAAAGAAGAAAAATAGGAAAAAAGAGAAAGAAAAAGAGAAAAAATGAAAGAAAGAAAGAAAGAAATAAGGAAAAAAGAAAAGAAAGAGAAAGAGAAAGAGAAAAAGAAAAAGAAAAAGAGAAAGAAGAAAAGAAAGAAAGACAGACAGAAATGGTTCAAATTGCCAGATTGAAAAGCAATATAGGCCAACTTCAGGGTCAAACGAGGAAGATCCGTAGTTTCAGCATCTCCTGTTGAAGCACTTGAAGCTTCTTAATGATATACCCAAATTGTACATTTTTACAATTAATGTTGGAAGATTAATGATAAATTTGACTTTTGCAGGCACAGAAGAAATTGATCAACAGAGAAAGAGAAACATGAGATGAGATCCCATATGAGCTTCAAATAGAAAAATCAAGATATCTTAGATGGAAATGCAATAATAACAAAGAACTCAGTGCTTCAAGCGAGAAATGGAAAATATTTCATGATATTTCAGATTGAATTTGAATTAATTGATGATGTTTTCTTTTTGCAAGATTGTTCCTAGATGAGAGTAGAATCAACATTTCTAGAATCCAGAGTTCTCAGTAAGAAGAGCTCAACCAACAAAAAATTCAGAGTTCATAATAAGAAAAACTCACCAAGAAAGATTGAAGAGCTCTTAATGAGAAGAGTTCTCTCCATAATTCATAATGAGAAGAATTCACCCATCAAAGAATGAAAAACTCCTAATGAGAAGAGTTCGCTCCAGAATTTCTAATGAAAAGAATTCACCCAGCAAAGAATGAAGAACTCCAAATGAGAAGAATTCGCCACAGAGTTCCTAATGAGAAGAACTCGCCTGATGAAGAAAGAAGAGCTCCTAATGAGAAGAGTTCGCCCTTTTGAAGAATAATGAAGTTCCTAATTAAGAAGAGCTTACTTATTCAGCGCCTTTACAGAAAGACAGAGTAGTAAAAGAGTAAGGAATAAACAATTTCATAATAAGAAGAACAACTTCAAACCACAGAAGGTAAAGAATTTCAAGGAATGATGTCAGACTTTAGAAGATGAAGAATTTCATAATAAGAAGAACAGCTTTAGATTCTATAGTTTGACAGAGGGATGAAGAATTTCATAATAAGAAGAACAGCTTCAGATTCTAGAGTTTGGCAGAAATTTGAAGAATTTCAAAATGAGAATACCAGCTTCAAGCTTTGGTAGTTTAGAAGATTGCCAGTGGATTCAGACAAAATCTGTCTTTTCAGTCTTTGCCCACTTCTTGTTCCACAGTAATGAGCAAAGATGGGTAGCTGTCATACCTGTATTTTGTCCAGAGTTTGAATATATTACATAAACAAGGCCAATAAATAAATAAATAAATGTCCATTCATTCAGTCCCGATATCCAATTTTTAGTCTAAATGTCCTCTTACAAGTCCTAAAGCCCAAATACATATTCAAGGCCCAAGGTACAATTGTTTTCCCGCCCAAATACATCTTTTTTCATCGGATAAAATGGCTCAAACTTAGCCCACCCAAATGGCCACGTGGTGTCTTGCTACTGGCCGCTCCATGGTTCACTTGGATTAAAGCTTTTTTCTCTCACCCAGCTAGCTTTGCTTACGTCAGCGCTCTGACCACTATATAAATGCAGAAAGAGAAATGTCAGGGTAATAATGAGTCATTAATAATAGTTAGTAAAATAATAATGAGTAAATAATAAAGAAGAGAGAGTGTATACCGCGGGAGTTGAACTGTCACCGGGTGAGAGGAGTAGCTGATGGAACTGAGCCATTACAGATACAGATGGACACCGGAAACATGAGCGGTCACTGGAGTCAAATATCAAAATGTCGATTTCACGGCCGATAAGGTATAATTTCTTCTTTGTAGTTCTCTGCAAAAATCATAAACAAATGTTAGTTTTCCATGCTAAAACAGAAATATATATATCTAAACTTAAATCTAAAGAGAGAGGAACGGTGGCCGGAGTTTTTTTCTGAGTCATGAAGGAGTCGAAAATAAGCGTCGGATAGCCTAGGCGAGGGAAGTAGGGGATCATGTCGGATCTGGTTAGATTTAGGGCTTTTTAGGTTGGAAAAATAGAGTTTTTGGGGTTTTTAGGGTTTTGAATACGACAGAGGAGGGTGGTCGAATATCGCCCCACGGCAGTAGGCCAAAGTGAGGTGGTAGCCGGAGTTTAGGAGCGGTGACTGGTGAACACCGGAGCATCGTCGGAGAGGGGTGGTTGAAGATTGGACGGTGGTTGGCATGGCAGTTTATGGCTGGAAAGTTTGGTGTTCATCCAAAACGGATGAACACGAATGAACCTTCATCCGAAATCATGGGTTTTCAATCCGTTTGGGCTTAGAATTCTGGTTTTTTTATGTTTGAGACGAGAGAATTGGGAGAGGAAAGGGAATAGGAGAAAGAGTGAATATCTGAGAAATAGGGGCTTGGAGTTTAAAAATGGGCTTTTATAGTCTGAGCCGGACGACGTCGTTTTGGAGACAGGTCAAGGACGACCCACGCGTTTTCAATGGGTCAGGCTCTTGATCCACGCATTTTTGATCGGATATCATTTGGTTTTTTCCCGAAGTTTTGCCCTTCATTCAATTTGGTCCCTATTTCTCTTAAATTAAGCCCAAACCTTGCAATTCTTTCAATTTGATCCCCAATTCCCCCATAATTGTATCCCTAAAATTTGTAATATTTCAATTGGGTCCCTAGGGTTTTGTAATAGGACATTAAATTTTGTATTAGTTCAATTTAGTCACCATTTCAATAAAATTAGGTTTAGTTCTCAATTTCTTTTAATTTAGTCATTTATTTTAATTGTTTAATTTAATTAAATGCAAATTAATTTATATGTGATGCATGTTTTAAATTAAGCATGTAGGATTATTTGTTAGATGATTTAATCACATATAATTAATTAATAGTTAGAGCCTTTAGTCTAGGTTTCTCTAATTAGGATTTAATAATTAAATAGGATAGCCAATTGTAGTAACTAAATGTATATTAAATATAATTTTAAAATCCAAATTTGGATGATGTTCCATTGTTTACAATGGGGTGTTATCACACCATAGATTTTAACAAATTATATTTAATATACATTTCACTTAAATTAAATATCAATTTTGTTTTTTAATTAAAATTAAACAATTAATTAGGATACATTGTAGATAATTAAATGTACATTAAATTGAGCCTTTGGGACTCAAATTTGGATGGTGTTCCATTGTTTACAATGAGGTGTTATCTCAACGTTGGTTTTAAAGGTGAACATTTAATATACATTTTCACCTAAAATATTGATTTAATAAATTGATTGGGCCTTAATTAGGACTAGAACTTTAATTAATTATAAAGATTAAATAATTGGGAATATGGTTAATTTAAGGACTTTAAATATATAGAAGGTGTTCAAGCAATTTGTATTTTCTCATAGCTAATAAATTAATTAGTATTCATAATTTTAAGTAATTAAATATTAGAGCCTTTTTAGAATAATACAAAAATTAAAGAAGACAATAAAAGGGCATTCATAAAAAAGAACCTTTTATGTTAGAAATTCATTTCTAAATATGAATTGGGGTGCCACCTAACGGGATGCTTTTAACCTCATATTCGAATGAAATAAATTTCCTTATAGAAAGATATCTGCATTCGGAATTTAAATTCAATTAATAATTATGGGACAAATTAAATTAAAATTATTATTCGAAATGCCAAAATGCCACTAAAATTAAAGGTACCGATAACGGGCGTTCATAGGGGTGCTAATCCTTCCCTACACGTAACCAACTCTCGAACCCAATTTTTAAGACAAAATCTTTGGTTTGTTTTTCTGGTGTCCGGTCTACCTCGAAGTGATCGGTGGCGACTCCAAAATGTTTTTAAAAGATAAATAAAAGAAAATCCAATTTAATATGAAAAACCCTAAAATTTCAAGATTAAATTAAAATTGGCCAGAAAACCCTAATTTTCCAAAAGATCAATTGTCAGGCTATTTTTTCACACCCGAATTCAAAAATGGTCGCGACGCTAGGTTTGTGGAAGAATATGTGGATTGGTATTTTGAATGTTGTCCCAAAGATTAAATTCCTTTGAGTTCTCCCATTGAATGTCAATTTTGGTAAAATAAGTTTAATGTTCAAGGAGGTGACATCCATAAAAGTGTACATTTTTTTAGATATATGGGAGTAACATTTGTAGCCTATTTCATTAAAAGATTAGCTAGGAACAAACATTTTATATACTTAGGATCAAATTTTGTTATATACTGATGGAGTATTTGATTATAAGTAGAACAACCAAAGACTTTAAGGTAAAAGGCAAAAGAAAACCTGAAGTGAGAAAATTGTTGTAGGGAACATCAAGAAATCTTTTGAATTGTAAAACTTTTCTAGGAATTCTATTAATGAGGTAGGTGACAGTAAGGATGGCATTCTCAAATCACGGAAAACAAAATAGATCTAGCAACTTCTAATGTATCCCTATTTTTTTATCTCGACTATCATATTTTGCTAAGGTGTGTTACTACAAAAGTTAACCTAAATTATGTTAAGTTATTTGGTTTTGATATAACAAGATGAAAAATGTTTTTGGACTTAAACAATATTGTAAAAATAATTCAAAGTCTATTTAACTTGAAAAATATGTTTGAAAGGCTTTTGAAGTGTTTTTTACTTGAACAAATAGTTTCAAATTTGTTTAAGTGTCAAAAACATGCCTTGAGTACCGATACCCTAACCCTGATATCGATACCCAACAGCATTTACCGGTACGACATGTCGAATACCGATACATAGTGTTCTCCAAAATTCTAGTATGGCTCCTTCGAGTACCGATACTCAACCCTTGAGTACTGGTACGTAGAGCCTTCAACGGCTAGTTTTGTTTGAATTTATTGCATGTACCAATACCCACTACACAGAACAACTTTTTATGAAGGAAAACACCCTCAAACGGCTTCAAAACTTCCCCAACGATCATAAACGGTCATGAACACAGCATAGGGTTTAAATGACTTCTTCAAGTAGCTATGAATCATCAAGAAACATCCTTGCCACCATTCAATGTTAGAGAAATTAATTTTGTGCTTGTAAAGTTTATTTTTTTCATTAGAACACACTTGTGAGCTTCATTGTCAAAATGACTCAATTGTTTAGGTTTGGGTAAGAGCTTAAAGTTGCAAACAGTTTTCCTTGAAAGGTTTTTCTCTTGTTTGCTAAATTGTATTTTCTCTTAGGAAGAGAGTGTCTCAAAGCTTTGGGGTATAAGTTTTGAGGGTTTGTAAGGTTAACTTTTTTTTCTTAAAAGAAAGATAAAATAGTGGATTTGTGAAAAATCCTTAGTGAGAGAGCTAAGGTAGTGGATGTAGACTTTGGTTAGAAATCCGAACCAGTATAAATCATCGTTTGCAATTTTTACTTATTATCCTTTCATCCATAATTATTCAAAAGCCAATTCACCCCTCTTAGCAATATTTGGTTGACGTATTTGAGCCCAACAATTGGTATTAGAGTGAGACTTAAATTGATGGTCTAACAACTTTTGAGGAGACCCTAGAGGTACTCGATCGATTTCTGCAATAACCGGTTCACATGGCATAATCCATCACGAAGCCTCCCTACTTCAATAAGGTCAACTATTCTTATTGAAAGAATATGATGTTGCTCTTCATTCAAGCCAATGATTACAACCTTTGGAACATTGTAGTTAATGGCCCTTTCATCCCACAAAAGAGTGAAGAATACATTATTTTCCTCGAGAGTGATGGAGTGTGGAAGACAAGAGACAAATGCATCTAAATGCAAAGGCCATGCACATTCTCTTTTATGTACTTGGTCCAGACGAAAACATAATAGTATGTTCATGTAAAGATGCCAAGAAGATATGGGACAAGCTTGAAGTCACTCATGAGGGAACAAATGATGTGAAGGAGACAGATATTGATATTCTCAACTTGAGCTATGAGAACTTCAAGATGGATTCGGAGGAAGGCATAAAGCTATGTCCAGTCGGTTCTTCGCCATTGTGAACAAGATAAAAGGCTATGGAGAGTTGATTCTAGAAGACAATCTTGTTAGGAAGTTGATTTATTCACTTCTCGAATCATGGGAGTCCAAAAAGACCCAATCATAGAAGCCAAGAATCTTAAGACGCTCAAGCTTGACAAGCTCATTGGATTCTTGCTAACCCATAAGATGATGTATAAGGGGGAAAAGAAGAGAACAAAGAAGAGAATAATGTTGCTCTTAAATCTTCAAGCTATTAAGAAGATTCTAGTGAAGAGGATGAATAAGATAAAGATGAAGAGATAGTCAAGCTCTTCAAGAAGCTCAAGAGATTCATTAAGTGTGAGAAACAAGAAGCTAGACATGAATCAAAGAAGAGGAAGAATCCCATTATATGTTTTGTGTGCAAGAAGTCGGTGCACGTCAAGTATGATTGCACTAGATTAAAGATGAAGGTATCCAGCCATTCAAAAAAGAATGTATTTGTGGCTACATGGAGTGATGATGAAGACTTCACCGATAAAGATGAGGTAGCCAACCTTTGCCGAATGGTCATCTAAGAAGATTCAGTCGTAACTTCTAACTCATCTATTTCAAATTCGTATACATTTGATGAGTTACAAGAAGCCTATGATGAATTTGTTTTGGAGTTTGAAGCTTCATTTTTTGAAAAACAATATGTTCATTTCAAAATTAAAAATAAAAAATGAATTGCTTTCTAAAACCAATTTTGAACTTGAAGCAAAATTTAAGGACTTTGAGCAAAAGAATTTTGATTTACAAAACTTGCTTCAAAAAGTTCAAGAAGATCATCAAAAAGAGTTAGATGGTCTAAAAAGAGAAAAAGATTTTATTAAGAAAAGTTTTGAAAAGAAAAATGGAGAATGCTCCAAAATAAATTTTGTTAAATCAAATTTTTATGTTAGACAATCTAGTTCCCTTGTATTTTTAAATGGAAAAATGATTAAAAACATTTGGGTCCCTGAGGGACTTATTTCTTCAAACAAAAAGAAATACATTGAAAAATGGATTCCAAATGGAACTAAAATTTTTGGGAATAATACCAATGCATCCAAAGCAATTTAGATACCAAAATGTAAATGATTGTCTTTTGCAGGTGTGCTTGAGCATTGATGAGCAAAGTCAAAATTTGAGGCTCTAGACACACAAGGAGGAAGGACACTTGAAGAGGATTAGGCCTAACCAACCTACCTCGGTCTGATCCAAGTGATAAAATTTATTTTTCATGCAATTTGCTTTTTTAATGACCCGTTTACAACCAAACCCAGATTTGACCCATGACCGACCCAATACAAAAAAAACCATAATTTATATAAAAAAAAACCCTAACCCTAAATAATCCTAATTTACCGTGCCGTCGCCGCCAAACTCCTGTGCCGCTGCTGCCGTCCATCTTCGGCCACCAACCTAACACCAAATCAAACCCTAAATTACCCAAACCCCAAATCATATCAGAAATCCCTAATCCCTAATCAAATATGTCAAATTCAAAAAACCCTAAAAATAAATAAATCAAACCCTAAAATAACCTACCATCAACCCTAACTTGTCACCCATACCATATCTCACCAAATAATCCCTAAAAATCTGGATTCCCCATCAATATTAGATCTACAAAAATGTAAAGAGGGGCTTTTGGAGATAAAAAATTAGAAATTTGAGAGGGGGATCTGAAAAATATTGTAAAAAGAAAAAAACATCAATAACAAAAAAAATTTCAAAGCTGACTTGTTCTTGTTTTCCTTTGTTTGCATATTTTTTAAATTCGAAACAAAAAGAGGGGATTTTCATTTTAAAAACCAGAATCTTGATTTTGTTTGTAAATCACAAAGAAAGTTAAAAAAATTAAAATCCCATTTGAAATTAAGGTTTCTTTTTAGTTTTCGAATCAAAAAAAAGAAGGAAGGTTAGAGAGCTTAGCGGCACCATCGTGTGCTCGCCGTGAGGCCATTGTGGCTGGTGAATGGCACCAGGAAGCCAAGGATGAGCGGCCGCCACTACTTCTGGTTTGAGAGAAAGAGATGAGGGAAAGTGTTATTAGGGTTTTATTTTATTATTCAGTTCGAAATAAAAAAGGGCTTTTAATCTTTTAAACCGGTCATTCATAAAATGGCGTCGTGTAGAGCCTATATCCATACGGTGACCCAGTAACCCGGAGAGAATCCGCGTGTTCTTTTTTGGGTTAATTTTCATGTTGGTCCCCTAACTTTTCTCCCGCTTTCGTTATAACCACGAGATATTTCTTTCATTAGTCCTTATGTTTGTTTTGTGTTCGTAATATCATCCTTTATTTTTTTAGCTTTTTATTTCGGCTTCCTTTCAATTTAGCCACTGTATTTTTAATATTTAATTCCAACATGATATTTTTGTTAGTTTATATTTATCCCCCTATGTTTTGCATTTGTTTCGTTTTAGTCCTGTTATGATTCTTTTTATGTTTTGATTATTTTAGTCCCTCTTTCATATTATTTTGTGCCATATAAATAATTAATCCATGCGTTTTAGTCCTTACATGATGTTTTATAGATTAGCTTAGTTCATGCCTTATTATTATTATTATTATTATTATTATTATTATTATTATTATTATTATTATTATTATTATACAAAGTTATATTTTATTATATATTAATATCATGATATATGTACATATGCTTTATATCTATAATACATATTTTATGTATATATTTTTTTATATAAGGTTTTATATATATTTGTAAAAATAAAATATAGTTTTCGTTTAAGTATATATAAAATAATAATGAATATTCATTGTTGTAAAAATAATATGTAAATATATAAAACTATTAACTTAATATATGTACATATAGGTATTTTTCGTTTGATAAATATAAATATTAAAAATATTTTACCTTAAATACTATATTTTAAGTATATACATTTACATGTCATATTATCATTTTGCATCATTTTTTTATACACCAAAAAGGTTTTTACGAAATCAAATTTGAATTTTTAAATTAACGTTTTTAAAACTTCAATAAATCATATCCCGGGAGTAAAGGGATGTGATTGTTTTTAAATTTTTCCAAGAAAGTGAGAAGCCGTGTCCCGGGCGCAAAGGGATGCGGTTCTCTCGATATTTTTGGTATTTAAAAATCATATTTTAAAGTTTAATCGAATTCACAATTTTCGATATCAAGACATTAAATAATCGACTAGGTACCAATTTTGGGCGGTGTGGGGTGCTAATCCTTCCCCATCCGTAACTAACTCTTGGACCCTAATTTTTTAATCTCTAGTTTTATTTTAGTGTCCAGTCTACCTTTTTAAAATGATCGGTGGTGACACCATCATTTTTAATTTCAAAACCGGGCGGGTGTTTCCCAAACAAAAGTAAACACAAGAAAAAAATAAATTTTACAACCCGAACAAACAAATTTTTAAAAAACCAAATAAAAAACGAAGACAGATTTGGATGCTTACAGCTGGCGACTCCGCTAGGGACAATTTTTGAAAACGAGAGTCAAGCCTAGAGTCGATTATTTTTCATTCTTTGTCGTTGGAAATTGGCGAATTCGATTTTAATTTAAAATATGATTCTATCTTTTGATAATAAGACATGAATTTTATTTTCTGTAAAAATAACTAATTTACTTTTAATACATTACATGAGCTTTCTACCCGAGCTCTGTCGTTTTTAAGTGGAAGTGTGATACCGCCTTCGTTTGGGTTATCACTGTATAGGTTGGTGAATCGCGTTCGGGATATATTTCTTATGCTTTTGTGCTGGTTACCTCCGTATAGGCATAAGGGATGTATCCCCTTGAATTGAACTTGGTCTGTTTGAAACCTATAATGGGTGAGGATCAGGGGCCTTGCTACCTTTAGTAAGGGACAGCGAGGACAATTTGGGTACCTTTCTCTAGAACCAAAACCCACATATAGTGAGCCGTAAGAGCCAACCCCTTAGAGTCATGCGAAACTATGTTCGTTTAGCGGTTACCCTTTTAGGCTTTGATGCATCTTTCTATGTACAATTTTTTATCTATTTTATTTTCACCATAATTACAATTTAATTTGTTCATTTTATTATTCTTAAATTCGAACTGACCCATTTTGGTGTGATCACATCATATTTAATCTGTTAATTTTGGCATTCACTACATAACATATCAAGACATTTTTATTTTTGCATTTTGCCAGCATGAAATACTAATTCACAACTAGTTCTCAATTTGAGAAATTATCATTGGGAGAAAATCTAGTACTATAGATATCATGGCAATATTCAAAGTTGCAAATGAATCCCCTGAGTTCAGAAGTTGAACCACGAGAACCATTTTTGAATCAGTACTTTCGCATCTAAGACATGCACCTCGCATATACATGCATACATTTTGAAAATTTTAAAGTCGGTCCCCAGGTTACCCCATTTGATACAAAAAAGTTGGTCAATCTAGCACCTTACAGAACCTCTACAAGAGCCTGATGTTGGAGCATGTCCAAAAGCACCCTCTAAATCTTACAAACATTGTGCCTCTAACAAGGCCCAGTATGGGGGATTTCTTTGCCAAGGTCCAGTCTTCATTGCTGAGTCAAACTCTTGTATCCCTGAAATATCTACATCGACCACCGTCTGCAAAACTTCACCTAATCTAAAAAAATGATGGGCTGTCATGAACCAACACACAACTTATGAACCCAACTTGGAGGGGCAACAGAATCCACACTCAAAGTTTCAAATTCGCTACAATAGCAGTTTTAGATGATGGCATAGAACGAACAAAATGTTAGGGCATGCACCCAGATAAAAGATTCAAAGAAAGGTGATCAAACCCAAGACGAGGTTAGGGCACCGCCACACGCAAAAGACCAAGATCCTGACAAGACCAGTGAGGAGTCAGGGGCGTCCCTTTGAGGGCAAAGAAAAAAAATCATATCACATTCATGCATATAGTTGCATTCATCTTGCATTGAAATATTTTTGCATACATCATACATTTAGATTAAGTGCGTACACTAAAGTCACCATGCATTTAGGATAGACACATGCATTTAGGCATAAATTTCATGCAAGCATTTTTGCTTATAAACAGGATCAAAGAAGAGACTGAATATCCTCAACATGGGGGAAACGGCATGATGGCTAACCTTAGTCAAGGAAGAGGCCAAAAAAGAGATGCTAAAACATCTAAATAAAAGGTATCAGTGACAGATTTTGTTAACATTTACTAATACATATTTTTTCTCCTTTTCAGGATTTTATTCCTCTGACGATGGTGTAGTGGACGCCAACAGTTTCTCGACTCTCACTCCTGCCAACATAACTCATTCTAGATCCTACCCTCTATTGATAGAGTAACAGAGTATTTTTTCCAGACATTGTCTCGCTATTAATGGTGCAACAATCCAGCACTTTGCAAATCATGCCTCCGTTAGTGGTGGTATGCCTACTTAATGCATATCTTGCCTTCGTTGATGGCGTTGCAAAATTGTTTATCCAGATCTCATCTCTCCGTCGGTGGTATAGTGGATCCCATATTTTACTGATCTTGCCTCCGTCAGTGGAGTTGCAGATTAAATTGTTCATCTAGATCTCCTCTCTCTGTTGGTGGTGTAGTGGATCTCATATGTTGCTGATCTAGTCTCTCCATCAGTGGTGTAGCAGATCAAATCCTCTTCAGGTCTTGCCTCTTCGAAGACCAAAATTTTACTCGGAATTTACTTTTTTTTGTTATAGTTGTAGCAGAAAAATCAAAAGAAGTAAAAAAATCAATTAAAAGAATCAAAAAAATAAAAAAATCAAAACAAAAAAAATCAAGATAAAAATAAAGTTGTTATCATTTGCCGATCTTGCTCCTCCGTTGATGGTATAGTAAGATCTAAGTTGCTGAAATCTGATCTTGCCCTTCCGTTGATGGTGTGGGTAGATCCAACTTTATAAATTTACGGTTATGCCTCTTCGTCGGTGTTGTAGCTGAACCAAATTTGCCAAATTAAGATCATGCCTCTTCGTCAGAGTTGTAGCTTGATAAAAAAAAAACCTCTGATCCTGCCTCTTCGTCAGAGTCGCAGCTGGATCAAATCTTCAGACCTTGCCTCTTCGTCGGTGTTGTAGCTCGGTCAAATTTAACTTTCGGTTCTGCCTCTTCGTCAGTGTTGTAGTTGAACCAAATTTGCCAAATTCTGATCATGCCTCTTCGTCAGAGTCGTATCTTGATAGCAAAGAAACCAACCCTCTGATCTTGCCTCTTCGTAAGAGTCGTAGCTGGATCAAATCTTCAGACCTTGCGTTTTCATCGGTGTTGTAGCTTGGTCAAATTTAACTTTCGGTCCTGCCTCTTCGTCGGTGTTGTAGCTGAACCTAATTTACTAACTTTCGGTCTTGCCTCTTCGTCGGTGTTGTAGCTAGACCAAACACTAACTCTTGATCCTGCCTCTTCGTATGTGTCGTAGCTGGATCAACAATGCTAACTTTAAATCATGCCTCTTCGTCGGTGTAGTAGCTTGGTCAAAATTTACTAACTTTCTAGTTGTATCAATGTTGTATCTTAAAAAGAAAGAAAAAAGAAAGAAAAAAGAGAAAAAATAAATCAAAAATAAATCAAAATGAGCTTTCAATCTTTCGGTTATGCCTTTTCGTCGGTGTTGTAGCTGAACCAAATTTACTAACTTTCAGTCTTGCCTCTTCGTCAGTGTTGTAGCTAGACCAAATTCACTAAATCTTGATCCTGCCTCTTTGTCGGTTTTGCATCTGGATCAACATTACTAACTTTAGACCATGCCTCTTCGTCGGTGTTGTAGCTTGGTCAAAATTTACTAACTTTCAAGTTTTATCAATGTTGAACCTAAAAACAAGAAGAAAAAAAATGAAAAAAAGAAGAAAATAATAATAAAAAATGAATAAGTTTTCAATTTTCTGATACTGCCTCTTTGTCAGAGTTGTAGCTGGATCAGACATTGGAATTTTCATCTATCGGTCCTGCCTCTTCGTCAGTGTTGTAGTTGGATCGAATTTTGTAGACCCTGCCTCTTCGTCGGTGTTGCAGCTGGGTCGAATCTTCTTTAGGTATTATCGTTGTCAGTAATGTAGCGAGTTAGACTCATTTTGCTTTCCCAACAGACAACTGCTATTTTAAAGATTTTGCTTCCCAAGAGTGACAAGGTGGATCAACCAAGACAAGAAATAAGACCTGCGTCAAAAAGAAAGAAGATCTACCGAAGAAAGAAGACATATGTCAAGAGGGGAGAGGCTCAGCCGGACCAGACAAAACGGGTTATTTTTAGTCTTTGCTCCATTGTTGTTACACAAGAATGAGCAAAGAGGGGCAGTTGTAATGACCCGTTTACAACCAAACCCATAACCCAAACCCAGATTTGACCTATGACCGACCCAATACAAAAAAAAACCTTAATTTCTAAAAAAACCCTAACCCTAAATAACCCTAATCTATCACGCCGTCGTTACCATACGCCTGTACCGCCGCCGCCGTCCATCTCTGGCCACCAACCTAACACCAAATCAAACCCTAAATCATATCCAAAATCCCTAATCCCTAAATCAAATCTATCAAATTCAAAAACCCCTAAAAATAAATAAATCAAACCCTAAAATAACCTACCCTCTACCTTAACCTTCCAACCCATACCATATCTCACCAAATAATCCCTAAAAATCCAGATTCCCCATCAATATCAAATCTGCACAAATGTAAATAAGGGCTTTTGAAGAAAAAAAATAGAAATTTGAGAGAGGGATTTGAAAAAAATTGTAAAAAGAAAAAAACATCAATAACAAAAAAAATTCAAAGTTGATTTGTTCTTGTTTTCCTTTGTTTGCATATTTTTTAAATTCGAAACAAAAGAGGGGATTTTTCGTTTTAAAAATCAGAATCTTGATTTTGTTTGTAAATCGCAAAGAAAGTTAAAAGCTTTTTAAAACCCCGTTTGAAATCAAGGTTTCTTTTTAGTTTTCGAATCAAAAAAAGAGAAGAAAGGTCAAAGAGCTTACCGACGCCGTCGTGTGCTCGCCGTGAGGCTATTGTGGCCGGTGAACGACGCCAGGAAGCCAAAGATGAGCGGCCGCCACTACTTCTGGTTTGAGAGAAAGAGATGGGGGAAAGTGTTATTAGGGTTTTATTTTATTATTTAGTTCGAAATAAAAAGGGGGCTTTTAATCTTTTAAACTGGTCAATCATAAAACGATGTCGTGTAAAGGCTAGATCCATGCGATGACCCGGTAACCCGAGGAGGATCAACGTGTTGTTTTTTGGGTTAATTACCATGTTGGTCCCCTAACTTTTCTCCCGCGTTCATTATAACCACGGGATATTTCTTTCATTAGTCCTTATGTTTGTTTTGCGTTCGTAATATCGTCCTTTATTTTTTATTTTTTAGCTTTTTATTTATGCTTTCTTTCAATTTAGCCACTATATTTTTAATATTTAATTCCAGCATGATATTGTTGTTAGTTTATATTTATCCCCCTATGTTTTGCATTTGTTTCGTTTTAGTCCTGTTATGATTCTTTTTATGTTTTGATTATTTTAGCACCTCTTTCATATTATTTCATGCCATATAAATTATTATTATTATTATACAAAGTTATATTTTATTATATATTAATATCATGATATATGTACATATGTTTATATCTATAATACATATTTTATGTATATATTTTTTTATATAAGGTTTTATATATTTTGTAAAAATAAAATATAGTTTTCGTTTAAGTATATATAAAATAATAATGAATATTCATTGTTGTAAAATAATATGTAAATATATAAAAACTATTAACTAAATATATGTATATATACGTATATTTCTTTTGATAAATATAAATATTAAAAATATTTTACCTTAAATACTATATTTTAAGTATATACATTTACATGTCATATTATCATTTTGCATCATTCTTTTATACACCAAAAAGGTTTTTAAGAAATCAATTTTGAATTTTTAAATTAGCATTTTTAAAACTTCAATAAATCATATCCCGGGCATAAAGGGATGTGATTGTTTTAAATTTTTGTCCCGGGCGCAAAGGGATGCGGTTATCTCGATATTTTTGGCATTTAAAAATTATATTTTAAATTTTAATCGAATTCTCAATTTTCGATATCAAGACATTAAATAATCGACTAAGTACCAATTTTGGGCGGTGTGGGGTGCTAATCCTTCCCCATCCATAACCGACTCCTGAACCCTAATTTTTGAATCTCTGGTTTATTTTGGTGTCCGATCTACCTTTTTAAAATGATCGGTCATTTTTAATTTCAAAACCGGGCGGGTGTTACCCAAACAAAATTAAACACAAGAAAAAAAATAAATTTTACAACCCGAATGAACGAATTTTTAAAAAACCGAATAAAACGAGCGCCGCACGGATTTGGATGCTCACAGCTTGATCTTGGATTAATTGCTTGATTTTTATAATGATCAAGCATGTTTGTTTGACTCTTGATGATGCTTTATTGCATATAGATAGGGAGAGTCAAAATCGCATGAGTTACATGTTTTTGGCTCATTGTGCTTATTTTTATGTTTTTTGCCTTAAACTTGTAATATTTGGTTGATTTTGGTGAAATCCATGCTTTCTATGTTTTATATGATAGTTTTTTTAGAAGCATGTTGATATTTTGTAGCAAATATTATCAAATATCTAAAACCTCTTAGAGCTTTTTTATGAACTTAAAATTAGTTTATAAGGCCTTTAAGTGTGTTTTTGCTGCAACATTTCACCAAATCGTGCAATCGGTACTAGTACAACCCATACCATATTGATACTGCCTTCAACCAGTATAGATGCGCGACCCAGCGTAGCGATACGTATAGTAAAAAAGGGGACAATTTTGTCTCCTTTTTGTCATGTCTTTTGATTTATTTTAGACATAAACAATATTGCAAAAATAATTTTAAGTCCATTTAACTTGAAAAATATATTTGAAAGGCTTTTGAAGTGTTTTGGACTTGAACAAATACTTTCAAAATTGTTTAAGTGTCAAAAACATGCTTTGAGTACCGATAACCAACTACCTGTACTGGTATGGCATGTCGAGTATCAGTATGTAGTGTTTTCCAAAATTCCAGTATGAAGTTTTGGTATCAGTGCGCTCCTTCGAGTATCGTTACCCAAAGCATCATGCCGGTACTCAACCCTTGAGTACTGGTACGCAGAGCCTTCAACGGCTAGTTTTGTTTGTATTTATTGTAGGTACCGATATCCACTTTCGAGTACCGATACCCACTGGACATGACTGCTTTTTATGAAGGAAAAACACCCTCCAACGGTTCCAAACCTTCCCCAACGGTCATGAACACATTAAAGGGTTTAAAAGACTTCTTCAAGCAACTATGAACCATCAAGAAACATCATTTCCAGCATTCAATGTTAGAAAAATTAATTTTGTCGTTGTAAAGTTTATTTTTTTCATTAGAACACACTTGTGAGCTTCATTGTCAAAATTGCTCAAGTGTTTAGGTTTGGGTGAGAGCTTAAATTTGCAAACAAGTTGCTTTGTGAGGTTATTCTCTTGTTTGCTAAATTATATTTTCTCTTAGGAAGAGAGTATCTCAAAGCTTTGGGGTATAAGCTTTGAGGGTTTGTAAGGTTATCTTTTTTTTCGTAAAAGAAAGACAAATTAGTGTATTTGTGGAAAATCCTTAGTAGGAGAGCTAAGGTAGTGGATGTATTCGAGCAATTTTGATTGACATATTCGAGCCCAACAAATTATTCCATTTTTTTATTTCTTAGTCTTTCATCCACAATTCTTCAAAGCCAATTCACCCCTTCTTGGCGATATTCGGTTGACGTATTCGAGCCCAACAAATTATTCCATTTTTTAAGCAAGAACCTAAGATTTAGGGAAATTACTCACTTCCATTGCTAGTTTTGAGAATTTGGCTTCTAAATTGTGTTTCAACCATATTATAAAAAGGATTTGAAGACACCACTAATTTCATATTTTTTATAAGGAAAGTCCATGTAAAATCATGTAGAAAGAAGAGGAACCATCTATTTGTACTCTTGAAGGGGTCCAAATGTCATTATAAATGAAGGAAACATAGTGGTAGGTTTATATTTAAAGCTAGGGTAGACATGACATATATGCTTTGCAAGTTGACATGTTTCATAATAAAAGGATTTTCGATCTTACTAACAAATAAATCGGGAAACAACTTCGCAAGATACTACAAGTTGGGATGACCAAGGCGATAATGCTACTATATTATCAAAATTGAAAGAAAACTTGATCTAAATAAAGTAGAGTCAAATCTGAAGCACAACTTCTGTAAGCTTGTCTTGTTGGAAAAAAATTCCTTTTGAGGATATTAAGATCATCAGATAGTTCAAGCCTCTGAATCCAATGCCTGAAATTCTTTAAGATTATAATGAAATTTAGTTACACAGTTTAAATCACCAGAAATCTTACTAACAAAAATGGTATTGCAAGCTAATTTAGGGACATAAAGGACAAATGAGAGAGTGAGATCTTTTGTCAATTTGAATGGTTCCAATTCCTTTCATTTTGGATAGAGAGACATATATTGTTCAGAGGGTGGAATGATTAAGTTGTGGACTGAAGCTTTTAAAGAAGTTAATATCATATGTCATGTGATTTGATGCTCTAGAATCCACCCTCCAAAGTTGATGTGCAACAATAGTGGCAAAAGAGAAAATGCCTTGATGAACCATCAAACTATCATGTTGACCATGAGGGATTGAGATCTCCCACTTAGTGAATGGATTGTTTCACTGCTAGTTGTACAAGTACCACTCAAATTAGCATGATCGTCTCACCTTTAACGACTTCATTGGATTTCTAATCGGTCGATTTCCAATGTATCTTCCAGCAATTGTTTTGCAAGTGACTAGTGAGTTTATGGCAGGTGATGGAAACATGTAAGGAATCATGGTATTTTGGAAGGAAGTATATTTTGGTTCAAAATTAATTTCTGAGGAAGATGTTGGTAGTGTCTCCATAGTATTATAGGTCTGGAAACTAGTTTGATGCCATGTGAGTTTTTTTAAAAAGAAAATTATTGCAAAGGAAAAAATCAATGTCTTTTTCCTCTTTTCTATTCATATTAATATATATATATATATATATATATTATGTTGGAACGGTCCTTAAGTCTGGCTGATTTTAAAAAACAAAATGAGTTACCAACAATATTTGTCTCTTAGGTGTGATTTGTTAACCTAAAAAATTTAGTTATTTTAATATAAATTTTATTTTTATAAAATTTATTGATCTATGAAGTCGAAAAATAAGTTCAAGAGTTGATTAAGTAAGAGAAAGTATTAGCGTCCAACAATGCCCTCGTCTATTTTGCTAAGGATTAGCAATCTTTAGAGCATTAGACGTTCTTCACTAGTAGCATTACTGTGATGGAGATATGATTTCGGTATACACCCAAAAAATGCTAAACTATAAAATAGTGTGTTGAGTAGATCAATCAAAGGACAATAGTTAAGAGGGGTGAATTGACAATTAAAAAATAGTGGGAAGAAAATGTTAGAATAAAAACTGCAAGAGAGGATTTAGAGTGTTTCAACTTCTTAAATGTTGTGAAATAAGGCGAGTATCAATACTCGAATAGTGATTATCGGTATAAGACTTTGGGTACTAGTACTAAAAATAGCTCATTGGAATTCTCTTAAAACATAGCGTATCGGTACGCGAAGGACGTATCAGCATTGAGTTGACTCAACATCGATACTAGTTGAAGTACCGATACTGAATTAGCATTATGTTTTTACAAGTACTTAAATTTCAAAAGTCATACTGGTACGCTATCAATCTGTACCGGTACTCAATGCTCAAAATGACATTTTTTAGCACCTTAAGTTTGTACCAATATTTGAAACTTTTTAAATTAACTTAGACAAAATTTTGGTAATTAAAACAAGTCAATTTAGTCAAATGCTTTAGTCAACTTGGTTTTTGTGAGTTATGTTAAACATCTAAAATTTAAACTTTTTAAAAAAGTTAAGGGTAAGTAGCCGCCGCCGCTACTGCCAATTCCTCCATTCAGATTTGAGCCGCCGCCAAACAAAAGGCCCCTCTAAGGTACGCCAAGGCATCATCATTTCTGCATCTTCTGTTTTTTATTATTTTGAATATAAAGATAATTAAGCGGTGGTGATGACGACCTTTTGCAAGTAAAATGAAATCAATAGTAAAATATTGAAGCAATTCAAGAATCGTTCTTCTAAGCCGACGTCATGAACACGAGTAGCACGCATCAATATTGTACTATTTTCATTGGAAATTTATCAGATCAAATACATTGGAAGGGAGTGTGGCAGGTGTTTGATCATCATGGTAAGGTGTTAGATGTATTTGTTTGAACCAAGCGAGCGCGTGATGGCTCGAGATTTGATTTTGTTCGTATGTCATCGGAGATAGAGGCAAAGAGGGTGATTGATCGGTTAAATGGGCTTTGGATTTATGGGTCTCGATTAAGTGTGTCTCTTGCTCGAAGAGCGACTCGTGATTTCTATTGGCGGCCGAAAGAGAGGTTTGTGAAGAGAGTGGGTATTGATTCGAGGACTAGGGTAAGGGATTCAAAGATTCAGGGTTTCAATCACACAATTTATGGTGTTGGAGATGTCGATAAAATTGGGATTCTTCAGTGTTGCACAATAGCGCGGTGTCGTGTCTCCATGGAATTGCGCCTTTAGCTCGAGAATTAAAAGAGGCTGAGATAAATGGTATTTCGATAATGTGCATTTCTAGTTCCTGAATTTTATTGATGTTCACTAGTTTAGATACTCCGCGAAATGTCCTCAATAATAGTGTGTTAAGCAAGTGGTTCTCCAAAATAATGAATTGGGATCCTAAAATTGATAAGGGAAATCGTAGGGTATGGCTATCGATTAGTAGATTACGGATGCATGCGTGGTCACGAGGGACTTTCGCTAATATTGCTTCGAATTGGAGAGCGATGATTAGATGTGATGACTCAGTTTTAGAACCTAATATTTTTTAAAGGGGGCACATTTTGATTGAAACATATCAAATGGAGCAAATCGATGATGTTTTAGAGGTACAGGTAAAATGATTACTATTCCAGATGCATGTAGTTGAGTTTGAACCGTTAATGGATTCTCAACTATGCTCTAATTATGAGCTGACCTGATAGTCCGAAGGGGATAGTGAAGGTGCTAACTCTAGTTTGGATGCAAATAAGGGTAAACAATCAGGTATGCAGAGTGTGGACTATCTAAAGATAATGATTTTGGGAATGTTCACAACCCATTGGATGCTAGGGGATCACCAATATGGAAGAATAATGAATTATAGACTGAGCATCAGTAAGTAGATAATCGAGTAGTCGAGGTTCAGACGAGTTTAGAGGATTGGATGATGGATGAGGAGGTGGGTATGGTTTCGCGCTTGGATGCTACTACTCTAGCCATGGAGAGGTCAGGGTTAAATGAATTGGCATTGATAGACTGCCCAGTGAACTTTGAGTCTTTGCCGTTAGAGGCTGGTGAAATTGGGCCGGTAGATGTTAGGTTTGAGGTGCCTGTTGAGCCTTTAGATGATATAACTCAATCTAATATAGAATTGGTTAGAGTTTGTGAAGAACTATATTGGATTCGGTATTACTGATTGAGCGTGATCTTGTCTATAACCAAGGTGGTGGTCGTCGTAAGTGTCTTAAGCAACAGTTTAAAGAGTCAACAAGTGGGTCAATTGGTGATTCAAAGGGTGCAAATCGACAACCGTCATTGTTGAGGGAGGCACACGTGACAATTGAATTGGGTAAACTCCTAGGGGCTTCTACAATTGGGAATGAAAAGGTTATTATCAAAGATATTGCGAAGTTATTAGAAAAGGGGGATCACGAGGTGTAAGTAGGTGTTATGAAGGTGCTGTCATGGAATGTGAGAGGTTAGGTTCATTAGTAAAGAAGAAATCATTACGACAACGTCAATGTGAGATGGCATTTTTATAAGAAACAAAATTAGAAGAATTTTCAGAGGCGATTGTTCATAGGATTTGGCATTCGGATCGGTTTGTATTTGTGTTTGTTCTATCTATTGGATGTTCGGGGGGTATTGTTGATTTGAGAGATGTCTCGCTTCCAGCTAGAGTCTTCTCGGCATGGCGGATACATTGACAAAAGGAGTGATCGGACATCATGGTTCCGCGTAATTATGTGATTGTATAGTCTTGGTTTGTTGGCTCGTAAAGTTTTTTGTTTGCTGTTGGGACTGGTATTGTATCCATGTTGCTTGTCGGTGCTATTATTGAGTATCGTTTGAGGTTGAGTTTTGGATCTTAGGTTGGGGTTTTGAGGCTATTCGGCTTGTCTATAGTCTGGTGGGATAAGAGTTTGTTTCTAATGGGTATATTTATCCCATGGTTGAGTGAATGTGTAGTGCTCAGCAGGTGTGGGTGGTGTTATTGTTAGTGTCTTGGTGCTTTTTTGTTTGATTCATGTTCCTTTATGGTACTATAGTGTTTTGCCGTTTACATATTATCGAGGGTATTCTTTTCCTCCATCTAGGTTATAGGGAGATTTTTAACGAGGCCCTCGATAATATTTTTGTATGATTTTCTCGGTAATCGAATATCATACTTGAATTGATCAAAAATTTTCAGACATCTTAAAATTTTATTTAAACATTTTAAAAACATTAATAACTTGTATCAGAAACAAAAATACATTTATTCAACATATTGCTTAATTCCATTAGTTAAAATAAAGCCTTGTGGGAAGCAAATCAGACTAATTTTAAATTCATATTTTATAAGTTGGGTATGGTCAGGATTGAAATTCAAATTGCATATATCCAATATGTTGTATGCTGGTTCAGACTTTACAAATCCAAGTAATATTTGAATTTGGATTTTAAAATTATTTTTTGGCGCAGATTCGGAACAAATGCAGATAGATAGATAGATAGATACCTCTATCTATCCATTATTTAAATATTCATTAATCATGTAAATGTAGATTGAGTATTCAAATATCCAGTTCTGAATTACAAATTAGAGCGCCTATCGATTATGAAACATATCTCTCTGTTTGATTAAAGACAAGGGTGAAATTATGAAACATAAGTATAGAGTTTTAATTAAAATTGAATACTCAAAGGAATTGGTGATCGGCGTATCTTTTTGTGGGAGTCAGTCTTGGTTGATGACGACAGGCAGCAAAGGCGTATGCTGTCAGCGCCACCCATGCTTTATTTTCATCTCATTCACGCCCACACGCTCAAGTTGTCATCACAATTTGTTCTTTGAAGAAAACTGCATCGCGCTCAAGTTGTCGTCGGGTTTGGTTGTCTATTAGTGATTTGCCAATGCATGTGTGGTCGTGTGGGACATTTGTTAATATACCTTCAAGGTGGGGCGTGTTGATTAGAAGTGACGCTTCAAATTTGGAACCGATTTCCTTTGAAAGGGGACATATTCTGATTAAAACGGATCAAATGGAGCATATTGAGGAGGTACTTCAGTTAAAATCTAAGGGATTATCATTTTAGGTTTGTGTGTTAGAATTTGAGCCGTTGGTGGAGTCTCAACTTTGCTCCAATTGTGAATTGGCTTGATGGTCTGAGGATGGATTGTGAGGATGATGGTTTAAAGTCTAAAGATATTAAAGGGGATCCAGTAGAGCGGAATTGTGATGAAGATGTAGATCAGGACGAACAGGGGCTTCGAGTGAGGAAAAGGTTGAGACGGGGGTGTCTACTGTGTAGCAGTCGAATGCAGTATAGAATGAGCAGCAACATTTAGATAACCGAGTTTTTGACATTCCGACGAGTTTAGGCAATTGGATAACAGATGAAGAGGTGGGTATGGTGCCGAGAGTAGACTATGTTCAAGTCGTGGATAGACTGGAAAGGTTGAATGATTTGATGTTGGTGTATTGTCTAGTGGACTTTGAATCTATGCCGAAAGACGTGAGATACGTGGTGCCTGTAGAGCCTATAGTTGAGGTATCTCATCCTAATTCTGGTAATGATAGGAAATTATTGGATTCGATATTGTCAGCAGATCGTGAGTCCAAAAAGAAACAACTTGGTGTTGGTAGGAAAAATCAAGGAAGAAACCTGTGAAATAGTCGAGTGGTGAGTCTGAGTGTGTTGATCGACAACAGGCATTACTAAGGGAGGCCTACGGTTGAATTTGGTAAGTTGTTAGGGACGTCGACAATTGGTAATGAAGAGGGTATATTCAAAGATATTTCAAGGATACTGGGTAAAAGGGATTGCGAAGAGTAGTTTGGGGATATGAAGGTGATGTGGTGGAGCATGAGGGGTTTGGAATCGTTGGCGATAAAGAGAGCACTTTGTAAGTTGTTGATCGAGGGGTGTGTTGGTGGTTTGGGATAAGGCTCAATTTCAAGTGGAATATTCAATTGTGGATGTTAATTGAGTGGTGATTTGGTGTAATTAGATCAAGAAGGCATGTCGTGGTGGTTTGGTGTGCGTATCTGCTCCTTGAGTGATAGTTGGGCAGCTGGTGTTGTGGAGAGGTGGGGTTGGTATTATGGTTGCATGGAAAAATTGTTGGAAAATGTGAGGAAATGGTAACTTTGAGCCATATTACGAAAGGGTAAAGGTGTAGATTCGAATAATGATTCCATTGGGTCTTATTCTACTCCATGAGACCTTTACAACGGTATATCATATGCTCAAATTAGTTGAGTGATGAATGAGAAATTGATGCTCAAAGTATGATAGTTGTGAATTGAGTAAGGAAGTGAAACCCCCTTGTCCCACATTGGTAGGATAAATAGCATGTGAAGTGTCTATATACACTTACCCTCTTAGTGGTCACTGAATGACTTAAATGGAAACTATGTCTTCCGCTTAGGCGCAAGGGTGTGGATTGAAGCTTGTTGAACCTTTCAATTTGGGGCGCACTCGCATAAAGTGGGTGGTGCGAATGTTCGGACCGGTCGGACCCTTTGTGGACCTGTGGATATTTTACCCGAATAATTTTTTCCTTACAAATGGAATATTTTTTTAATATTCCGAATTTAAAAGGGATAATTTCAGGCTTCCTTAAATTTGAATATTATAACGGTATCAAGTTTAATTCATGGAAATATATCGTTTTAAAATGGAAGTAATTGATTATTTCCGAATTAAATTGGAATAAGGGCAAATGGCCATTAATACGAAATATTTTATTTTTCATATTTTCATCCTCTATTCCCCTATATATGCCAAGCCGATTTTTAGTTTTCATCAACTCGAAAATTCTTAAAACTATTCGAAAATGCATATTGTTTTCGATGATGGGCAAAGGTAAGGTTATGTTCGTGATCTCTACAGTCGTGCTATTGTTGAAGATCATCCGTTGTTGTATACTGGGAGACTGACGACCAAAACAACTCAAACACCAAGGACTGGTCGAAATCTGTCTTAAGAAAAATGTTTTCGTGTAGGCTTCAACATGTTTCAAATCGGTTTGGTTGTATTCGAATTAATTCGTTTCAATTTAAATTTAATTTCATTTATTCGTATAATATTTGTTATTTGTTTCGGATTAACCCACTTTTCTACAATCTTAAGACAGATTTTTTTTTGAATTTTAATCCAAGACGAATAGATGACCATATATAATGCAATGGTTCATACCACGATAAATGTAAGTGTTATTTTTTCGAGATTTCGACCATGCATCCTATCCTATTCTCCGACCATGGCTTGATGTCCAACTGACTCTCAACTGAGCTCAACAGCTGCAGCTTACATGGCTCAGGCCCTGTCCACCACTGTGTTATTGTGCAATCAAAAACCCTTGCATTACCCACGTGATTTCTTGCCTTAATTAACGGTTTTTTGCCATAAGGTAACTTTTGCCTTGTTTTATGTTTCTTTCATTTTAATGCATATATGCTATAAGTTTTTATTTGCAGAATATTTATTTGAAAATGTTACTATATGTTTTATGTTTATATGAAAACATAATTTTTATACGTGAATTATTATTATTTTTAACGATGTTTTCTTTTTCTTGTCTTAATTGGTATGATGAGCAACCATATACGTCAGCTTTTCTTGGAAAGGAAATAAAATTAATAACTATATATGTACATGTATTTTGGTAATAATATTATGAGGTTATTACCTAACAATTTTGGCCTTAAATATATTTTTTATATTTTTGGAAATTCTGTGGATTTTATTTCGTACCAATAATTTCTTTTTGAGAAACTTTATAGTGACGAACATAATACTCAAGCGTGTAATCACTCATTTTTATCTGGTCTGTAAATACATATTAGTATAATTATTAGTATATTAGTGTTGCATGTATACATTGTATTATATTATGCTATATGTTTATTATGTGCATGAGTGTTACTAATATATGTAAAATGTGTGGTGTGTGCATGTATATTATAAAATATGTATGTATACGTATTAATAAGTAATACGGTGTATGTGTCACGCATGTATCTATATTTAGTACGAGCGTATTTGTTTTTACGGATAATGTGTAGATGTTAAGTTAATTATGTATATGATTATATATGTACGTATGCTAGTATGTTATATTAATTAATGTTTGCATAAGTATATACGTATGTATTATCGTATGTGTATTATTATTAATTGTTGTTATAACTAATATTAATGTTATTATTATTGGGCTAATATAAAATGAAATCCAAAAAACATGTTAAACCCAAATGAATAAATTGCCAGTCCAAGTCCATTACAAGTCTGAAGTCTAATATTATTACAAGGCCCGGTTGGCCCAAACCCAAGACCCTATTTAAATCTAATTATTTTTACGCAGATAACTATGGGCCGTTGGATCAAGATCTGATCCAACGGCCACGATCAAGCAAGGGACAAAATATCTAGCCGGCCGCGTGCACTACACGTCTGGACGGTTCGAGTGCCACGCGCGCGTGCGGTCCACGCGCGGACTCTTCGATATCCCACGCGTGTGTGAGCCCCACGCGCTATAACTCCTCGACTGTTGAGCCCCACGTGTCACGATCTAGAGCCGTTTCACCGATCGAGGTTTCATCTGGGCCGTTCGTCATTCAAGCTAGCCCGACCGTTTGATCAGATCTGATCCAACGGCCGAGAACGCCTCTGGCCGAAGACAGAACCCCCCACACCGCCACCATGCTTCCACCATGCCAATCTCCAACTACCGCGCTCAGACGTATCAAAACACAAGAAAGGAAAGATTATGTCAGTATCAGTCCAGATCTGAAAATAGATATTATATTACTTGTACCAAACCAAAAGGCAGGCATATATGTATGAAAAAAACAATTTGTAAGGCAGCCAAGTGGTAATCGAAAAGAAATACAAAAAAAAACAGTCTTCAGTGGTAATACTCTTCTCTTTTCTTACTTTGTTGCATGCATACAAAAAAATATACGTAGTGATAACAGAAAGGGGGTTTAGAGTTATTACCTTTGTTCGTCTAGGGATCTCCCCTTTACCAGTGACAAGCCTCTTCGGCCTTCCCAGGCCGAATATGGTGAACTGAAAGGAGTGGGAGGCCCTTTTTTGGTTTCGTTTTGGGTTGAATACAAAAAAAAGGGGGTTTTTGTTTCGTATTTCTTTGATCTAGGATGGATAGGGGCTTTTTCTCCAAATCCAAGTTCGGATTCGTGTTGAGGGTAAGGCAAGGTTCATTTTGGTGTATCTTTTGGGGCTCGCCAGCGCCGGCTAGCGGCGGCCGACGGTGGAGAAGACAGCGGTCGGCCGCCGGTTTCTGGGTTCATCAGGGGTGAGTTGAGAGAAAATGAGAGAGAACGAGTGTTATAAAAACTGAAAAATGAATGAAAATGGGGAAAATTTGAGTCTGGGCAAAAAAAAGGGATTTTATAGGTGTTATTATTTCGTGAAATGGGGAAATTCTGTAATAAATCCCCCCGAGCTTTCAATATTTTCATTTCTGTCTTGTCGCATGGTATATTTACAATTCCAGTCCCCCTTATGTTTTAAAATCTCGCAATCCAGTCCCTAAATTAAATCAAATCAGTTTTTAAATGGTAAAATTACCCCTTTAACCATCCCGCGTTTTTTGATTTTTCATTTCGGGTCTGCCCCTTGGTCTAATTACAGTTTCAGTCCTTTCAAGTTCAGTCATGTTTGCATTTTCGTCCTTAAATTGTATATTATTGTCCTTTAATTTCTGCCACTGATGTTTATTTCTTTTCATTTCAGTCCTGTTTCCATATAAATATTCATGTTCGTATTATAATCGTGTATGCTGATGTAGCCTTTTGCCTTATTATATATCCCTCGTATATGCCTTGTATTTTTATGTATACACGTATATGTGTGTTAAGTTTATGATGATTATGTATCTTTATATATTTGTTCGGTTATTCGTGTTACGCATATTATGTTCTAGTTGGCTCGTACACAACATGTTTTGTATTTTTGTATGTATTGTATGTTCTCTTGGCCTTTAGATTACGTGTTAGTGTATTTTCTTTTTATGTATAATATATTGTCCTATATATGTTGAAATGTGTTTTATTTCTAATATGTATATCTTCTTGAAATATATGTTTTTGTCCACACACGTATTTATTCATGCCTTGTTATTGTGACATGTTAAATTTGTTTTTATCTACCATTAAGATCGATATGTATATATGTATGTTTTTAGTACGTATTTTATTTACGTTAGATTAGTATTCTGTTATGTGAATATTTATTGTCTTTAAATTATTTGCCATGTTTTATATTTTGCTCATTAAGGTTGCATAATGATATATAAATTGTCAATGCGGTGCCCTTTTATCCGAGCGTAAACGGGGCCAGTATCAGGCGTAGTGATAGTGGTTGGGCGTTTACTCTCGGATAACGGGGCCTTTAAAATTTATTCGCAATTATAACCGAATTTTAAATTAATCGTCACTTTAATCTGAAAAATCTAATATTAATAAAGCGGTAATTATTAAAGTACTAATTTTGGGCGGTGTGGGGGTGCTAATCCTTCCCCATCCGTAACCGACTCCCGAACCCAATAGTTTTTGAATCTCTGGTTTTATGGTGTCCGGCCTACCTAAGTGGCCGGTGGCGACTCCAATTTTTAGTAAAATGCGGTTTTTTCTTAAACCCCCATGGAATAAACGTTTTATATCCGAAAAATCACAAACACCTCGAAATCCACGTATTTTAGCGAAAAGAGGACATCGTTACAGATGGCGACTCCGCTGGGGACATTTTTGTTTTTTTTAATAAAAAAACAAATGAGAGTCAAGCTTTTAAAATAATTACCGCTTTATTAATATTAGAAATTCTGGGTTAAAGTGACTATTAAATTAACATTCGGTTATAATTGCGCGTTTATTTTAACGCATTTAAAATATGGCATATAAACCCGTTTTTTAAGTGGGGGGAAAACGCTAATGCTTTCGTGGAGATATCGTTCTCCCGTATGGGCCTAGCAAGTACCTTCGGGGCTCGAGTACCTTATGCTTTCGTAAGGATATCGTTCCTTCGTACGGGCATAAGCGAATGGGTCCCCCTGAATTGAACTCGGTTGAAAGGAGCCTATAATGGGTGAAGATCGGGGGCCTTGCTACTCTTAGTAGATGACAGCAAGGACAATTCGGGTACCTCCTAGAACCAAGACTGCATGTAGAGAATACCTAGAAACCTACCCCTTTAGAGCCATGCGGATAACCTTAGGTTTTAGACGGGATAAATAGGGTTGTTTTGTGTGTTTATTCTGTTTAATTTTGTCCTTTTATTTATATATTTATTAATTTTATCTGGTACTGACTTGTTTTCTTTTCGCTTTTGTTTTTTTCATACATCATACATTTGCATCACATAAAGGTACTGGATCAAGTGGTTTGCCCGATCAGAAAGTCTTTCACCATGGAAAAAAGGTGTCTTAGGAAAGAAGAGCTTAATTTGTCAGTCAGACATTGGTCAGAGGTCAATCAGAAGACCCAAGGGGACAGTTCGCCGAACGAACGCGTAATATCAGGGTACACCTATGTGAGTCTCCAACAGAACAACTTATGGGATCTTCAAAGCATTTGGGAAAGATGGGACCGAAGGCTACAAGACTTGTTCTGTGATAGTTATGGCGACATTGCACAGCTGTTATATGTTCGGGTTAACCAGCCCCTGCTCCGAGCTATAGTCCAGTTCTGGAATCCGGCTTTTTGCTGCTTCACCTTCAATGGGCAGGACATGATGCCTACAGTAGAAGAATACACTGCTTTACTTAACCAGAAGAACATTAAGGAAGATTGGATCTACGTGAAGCCTCCGAGGAATCAGAATTACACTGCGAAACTCAAAACCTTTGCGGGAATGAGTGACGATTGGGTTAATGGCCTGCTTCAGATCCGAGGAGACAATACAGTTTTTGCATGGGAAAGTATTCGGGACATCATACCGACACATCAGACGAGGCAAAGAAAATGGACCTGTTCGCCTTAGGAATATATGGCTTGGTGATCTTTCTAAGAGTACTCGGGAACATTGACATAGCCATTCTGGACTTGTTTGAGCGGGTAAAACGGAAAGCAAACCCAGTACCAGCAATCTTGGCCGAGACTTTCATTTCCTTAAATGCTAGCCGGAAACATGAAGAAGGACGTTTTCGAGGATGCGCACAGTTGTTACAGGTATGGATTCAAAGTCACATGTGGAAGACACCGACGAGGGTCCTGCTGGGGATATCCTTCCAAGGTTTTTCGCCTTTACGAGAGTACTTAGCAAAGGAATGGCGAGAGGATTTGAAAACAAAAATGTGGACTAGTTTCTTCAGGAACATTCAAGACGAAGACATTGCATGGAGGGTCTCATGGCTCGGTAAAGTTAATTATTTTCTATACAGTTGTGGTGATTTCAACTGGCTGATGATGTTGGGATTGCACGGAGGAATCGTCTGTGCTCCGCTTTTAGTATCTCGACAGTTCGGATCATGACAGTTCATTCCCAATACCGCCGGGTTAAGCCAAACTGAATTTCTTTTCAAAGGGGAGTTCAAAGGAAAAATTCAGACCATCATAAGGGCTTGGGACCATTGTTACCGGATCAGGGTGGAAGGAGATACCGAGTATATGACTACCCCCGACTACGATCTTTGGAGACGTTTGAGGGTTAATAATGTGATTCCTGAATCTGATCAAGGACCAGCAGTGTCACTCGAGGAGCTTACAAGGGCGGTACCGTCTGAAACTGACATCTTACGGAATGAACTCGAAGAAATTAAAAGGAAAATGGACATCCAACAGACCCAACATGCGAGCGAGCTCTATAAGGCAAGCTTAGAGGTTGACGAGCGGGACGGGATCATTAGGCAGTTGAAGAAATTAAATGCAGATTTGAGCGACAAGAATGCTCTTTATAAAAAAGATGCCCTTCTACTACAAGCAAAAATACAGAAGGCCGACCGAAGTCAATTCATAGCTGTGGAAAGAGAAAGAATGAATGGCATCCGTTTGGTGGAAGAAGAACGAGAAATTAGCAAGAGAGCGATCGAGAAAGAGATAGAAAGCTATCGGTTGGCTATGGAGGAAGAAAAACGGTCCTCCAAGAAGGCCATTGACCAAGAAAAGGAAAGATTCAGGCAAGAAATCAGCAAGGGAAAACAAGCTGTCCATCATGAGAGAGAAAGCGTCACCGTATGGAAAAGAAAGTCCATGAGTACCCGGAATAGACTGTTAGAGATGCAAAAATTGTACGATGACACTATTCAAAGTCTGGAGCAAAGCCAAAGTCAGAATGGCGAATTAAAAGGAAAGGTGGCAGAAGTTTAACACTCCCTTCGAATATACTGCCAGAGAAATGGTTTCACTGAGCTACAAGAAAGAGAGCGTGAAGTAAGCGTGTTACGAGCACGAATTAAGTCCCTCGAAGCAACTGTTGAGGATTACAAGGAAAGAATTAGTGTGTTCGAGGAGGCTGCAGCCGGAGGGGGCACCTATTGGCAAAAGAGACTGCGTGATGCTGCCCGGATGGTACAGGATAGGGACCAATATTACGCAAACCTGATGGTGGACATACAACGAGTCGCCAGGCATGTGAATGATTTGGCCATCGAGGCTGAAACACTCCGACCTTTCATAGTCCCAGAAATGGAAGAAGCTCCCAGGTTCCTCAAGTTGTTCAGGGCAATTGGAAAATTAGGAGATAGAGCTAGGGTTTATCTATAGGGCTTTGTGTTGTATTTAGCTCTTTTGTATTAGGAATCTTCATTTTGTAATACAAACTCTGTTGTAATTTAGACCCTTTAATTCCCGTGGAAGTAGTTCAAAAGGGTGATTACAAGCGGAATCAGTACCTTATCTGCATACATTCTCGTATTTGCATCATGACATTCGCATCATTATACATGCATTTATCTTTCTTGCAACCATATTAATGTTGTGAATATTGTTTCAGAGTGTGTGTGTGAAAATAGAAGCTAACCCGCAATCATTCATCACCCATACCTTACCCGGTTACAAAGCAATATCATGGAAGACAGGATAATCAGTCTAGAGAAAGGGCAAAAAGAGCTAGAGACAAGGCTTGAAGAGACTCAAAGAAGCCTCAGTGACCAGATTGCGCAGTCGCAAGCATCTATAGTATCCGACATAACCGCATTGTTGGTTAAGAGTCTTGGAAAAAGAGGGGAAGGAGAAATCGTTCAAGAACCAGAGGGTACCCCAGCTCACTACAAGGTTCAACCAGCTGCACCGAATCCGGCTAGAAAGATGTATATCGACCTGGCAGAAATGTCATCTAGTTTTCAAATAGGGGTACCTGAAACTCAACCCCTCGACGCTGAAGCACTCTATGAAGAGGAGGTGCCAGACCTGAACATGGTTGAAAGGATCAGGACCGAGGTAGAGAAAAAGTGGGAGAAGAGGTTTCGCCTCATGGAGGAAAAATTTTAAACGTTACAATCTATAGAAGAATCAGGAAATGACGCTAGCGACTTAAGTCTAGTGTCCGATCTTGTCTTACCGCCAAAATTTAAAATGCCAGAGTTCGACAGATACGATAGAACCACGTGTCTTTCCGCACATATAACAATGTACTGTCGAAAGATGGCGGCCTACCTTAAGGACGAAAAGATACTAATCCATTGTTTCCAAGACAGCCTAACTGGAGCGGCGTTACGGTGGTACACCCAGTTGAGCAAGGCAAATGTGAAGACATGGAAGGATCTGTCAAGAGCATTTACTGAGCAATATAAGCATGTAACATATATGACCCCCAATAGAATTATGTTGGAAAATATGGTGCAGAAGTCCAACGAAAGTCTACGGCAATACGCGCAAAGGTGGCGGGAAGTGGCCGCCCAAATTCAGCCACCCCTCCCAGAACATGAAATTACGCCGTTATTTGTTAATACTCTGAAAGGGGCACTCTTTGATCGCCTCATTAATAATACAACGCAGTGCTTTGCTGACTTAATCAGGACTGGGGAGTCCCTTGAATTGGCAATTAAGAGTGGTAGAATTGATGGCGGGGAAGGGTCTCGAAAATATAGCAAGAGGAATGAAGTAAACGCCACCAGCACTTATACCACCCCGAAGAACTTCACAGTCTCACAGCCACAAGCACCTGTGGGAAAAACACAACAATCGAATCAAAGAGAGGAGAGAATCTCCAGAAAAGAGAAAGAGAGAAGAATTTTCACTCCCCTACCTGTTTCGTACTCAGAACTTTATTCCCAGTTGTATGAAGCAGACCTGGTCTGTCCATACATCGTTACTCCTGTCAATCTGCCATTCCCTTCTTGGTATAATCTGAACGCATATTGCGACTATCATGACGGTACCCCTGGACATCCCACTGAGAACTGCCTTGCCTTCAAAAAACTTGTGCAGAATTTAATCGATTCGGGGATATTGAAGTTTGAAGAACCGAATGTAGCCAATATCCCGCTGCCTAATCATGGGAGCAGAGGAGTAAATGTTATTGAAGAATACTTTACCAGGAGGATTAAGGATGATGTGTCAGAAATCAAATCTCCTTTACGATGGGTATTTCAACAGTTATGCATGGCTCGTGTGATCGACAAAGGCATGATAACAAGGCAGAAGGGATGTGGAGTGTATTGCGAATTCCACCAGACTGAAGGACATGATATCCAAGAGTGCAATGAGTTCAAGAGATTGGTACAGCAATTAATGAATGAAAAACAAATAGAATTCTTCGAGGAGCCCATGGGGAAGAAGGGGTCGGACGTACACATGACGGATAGCCCCAAATCTAAATACGGGAATGATAGACCTTTTATCATCTCTCCCAGGCCAGGGAATGCAGGTGCCTCCCAAGGAGAAACCAACAAGATGAGTCCCAGGATCATCATTTCAGCACCATCCCCATTCCCATTCAAGGATATGCGGCAAACCCCCTGGAATTATGCTGTAAATGTGACCACGCCAGAAAAACTAGAACATGGTCAGGTAAAAGAGCCTACGCTGAAAGACCAACAAAGCCAGAGCGATGTAAACGTTGGTGAGGCAGGCCATTTCACAAGGAGCGGCAGATGTTATTCCTCTGAGGCTTTGAAAGAAGCTGGAACAGATAAGGGGAAGAATACAGCAGTTAGCCCCACACAGATATTTGGAGAAGAACCTCCCCCAAAGATGAATGAGCCGGTAACTGAGGCCCAGGCCAAAGAATTTCTAAAGTTCTTAAGACATAGCGAGTACAACGTAGTGGAACAACTACGAAAGCAACCGGCTAGGATCACAGTACTGGAATTACTCTTGAGTTCAGAAAAGCACAGGGAGACGCTATTAAAAGTACTAAATCAAACTTTTGTGCCCCAGGATATTTCTGTGACAAATCTGGACAGGATAGTGGGGCATATCACTGCCTATAATCATATAACGTTCAGTGATGATGAGATCCCTGAGGGAGGAATGGGGTCCACCAAAGCCCTTAACATCACAACCCACTGCAAAGGGTATGTAGTACCTGGCGTACTGATTGAAAACGGGTCAGCATTGAACATCTTGCCTATGGTGACCCTGAAAAAACTGCCAATAGATGGTTCTCACCTAAAGCCCTGCCACAATTCGGTAAGAGCTTTTGATGGTACGCAAAGAGGAACAATGGGGAAAATTAAGGTGCCCCTATTGATCGGACCGACTGAATATGTGATAAATTTTGTGGTGATGGACATAAAACCATCTTACAGCTGCTTATTGGGAAGACCATGGATCCACTCCGCAGGAGTTGTCCCCTCATCGTTACATCAGAAATTAAAATTTGTAGTCGAAGGCAAATTGGTCACAGTAGAGGCAGAGCAGGAAATTGTTGCTTCTGTGACATCAGACGCCCCCTATATTCAAAATGATGAAGATGTTGCAGAATGCTCGTTCCGAGCATTAGAACTAGTGAATGCCACATTCGTTCCGGAGGGAAGTCGGATCCCCTACCCCAGGTTATCTAATTGTACCAAGATGACCGTCGCAGAAACTTTGGGTCGAGGAGCCAAATAGGAAAGGGGCTGGGGAAGAAATTACAAGAAAACCTAAGAGCCAAAAATATGATAACCAAGAAGGATCGTTTTGGGCTGGGTTACCAACCAAGTGTCCAACAGAGAAAAGAGGAATATAAGAGAAAGGAAGAGCAAAGAAAAGCCAGATTTAAAGGAGAAGACATTCCGTGGAGACCAATGTCCTTTCCTAGTTTAAAAACCACTTTTGTCTCCGGAGGATTCTACCAGCCATGTCAAGAGGTTGAAGAGGCAATTGAGGAAAACGACGTACTCAACCAGGAGGATATACTCAATGAATCATTTGAAGGGATGTACATCAACATGATAGCTGAAAAAGACCGAGGCAGCAAAATGTTGACCAACATCCGCCCCTGCCGTCCCGGGGAAACACTCGATAACCGAGCTGCATTGATCTACCTGTAGTTTTTAGGAATAGATCAGAGTAATGCTCCGAATCAACCTTTTGTTTTTGCCCGTAAACAATGGGGATCTCTTGTATGGGGCACCTATGTTAACTTTTTGATTGAAATGAAAATATCCCCACTTTCCTAAATGACCAAAGTTTCATTTATTTCATTCATGCATTCTTCATGTTCATTCCCTTCATATAAAGCCTTCTCCTTCCCAATACAATTCATTCTCATTTAATGCAGGTCGCTCATGATTGACGATATGAATGATACCGGATCCAATCCTGGAGTGAATTTTGAATGCCCTAAGGTCTCAGAGGGAATTGAGGAAGGATATGATGAGATAGAAGGTGAGGTCCCGGAAGAGTTAAAGAGAATGGTGGCCAACGAAGAAAGGCAGATCATGCCACACCAAGAAGAAACAGAAGTTGTAAACTTGGGGGCTGAAGAAGAGAGAAAAGAAATAAAAGTAAGAACGACGATTTCCTCAAAAACCAAGCACGAACTGATGACCCTACTTCAGGAATTCAAGGATGTTTTCGCCTGGACTTATCAAGATATGCCAGGGTTGAATACCGACATAGTGGTGCACAAATTGCCAACAAAATCGGAGTGCAAACCAATACAGCAAAAACTTCAGAGAATGAGACCAGATATGTTGTTAAAAATCCGAGAGGAAGTAAAAAAATAGTTTGATGCTGGTTTCTTGGAGGTAGCCAAATACCCCGAATGGGTTGCAAACATTGTACCGGTACCAAAGAAGGACGGGAAAGTTCGTATGTGTGTAGATTATATGGATCTAAACCGATCAAGCCCTAAAGACAACTTCCCCTTACCACATATTGACACGCTGGTTGACAACACTGTAGGGCATTCATGGTTTTCATTCATGGACGGCTTCTCAGGGTACAACCAGATAAAGATGGACCCTAAGGACATGGAGAAGACTACATTCATAACCATGTGGGGCACTTTTTGTTATCGAGTGATGCCGTTTGGGCTAAAGAACGCGGGGGAAACATACCAAAGAGCAATGGTGACTCTTTTCCATGACATGATGCACAAAGAAATAGAAGTATATGTGGACGGCATGATTGCCAAATCCCGAACAGAGGAAGAGCACCTACAGAACTTGAGAAAACTATTCCAAAGACTACGGAAGTACCAACTGAGGCTCAATCCTGCCAAGTGTACCTTCGCAATTACTTTTAGAAAACTCCTAGGGTTCGTGGTAAGCAGAAGAGGGATTGAGATCGATCCAGATAAAGTGAAAGCCATCCAGGATCTCTCACCACCCCACACTCAGAAGGAAGTTCACGGTTTCCTGGGGAGATTGAATTATATCTCTCGTTTCATTTCCCAATTAACCGACCGATGTGACCCGGTCTTCAGACTTCTTAGAAAGAATAATCCTGGTGTGTGGGGTGAGGAATGTCAAAGAGCCCTAGAAAAGATCAAAAAGAACCTGACAAATGCTCCAATTTTAGTGGCACCAGTACCAGATCGACCATTAATTCTCTACCTGACAGTTTTTGAGAATTCAATGGGATGCGTATTGGGGCAACACGATGAGTCAAGAAAAAGGGAGCAAGCCATCTATTACCTAAGCAGGAAATTCAATGATTGCGAAACGCGGTACCTGCCAGTGCAGAAGCTGTGTTGTGCTCTAGTTTGGGCTACCAAGCGGCTTAGACAGTATATGTTGTACCATACTACTTGGTTGATATCCAACCTAGACCCATTGAAGTTCTTAATGGAAGCGCCAACACTAACAGGAAGGATGGCCCGATGGCAGATGCTATTATCCGAATTCGATATTGTATACGTTAAGCAGAAAGCCGTAAAGGGGAGTGCCGTAGCAGATTTCCTAGCTAGTCGTGCTTCGGACGACTATGAGGCATTGAACTTTAATTTCCCAGACGAAGACTTGATGTGCTTTACAACCGAGGAAGAGCTTTCAGATGATAAATCATGGCTGCTTTACTTCGATGGAGCCTCTAACGCCCTCGGACATGGGATAGGAGCAGTGCTAATTTCTCCTGAGGACGTCTATTATCCTTTCACCAGCAGATTGAAATTCTTCTGTACTAACAATACAGCTGAATACGAAGCTTGCGTTATGGGACTGAACTCAGCTATTGAGAGAAAGGTTAAGGAACTTCGAGTGTTCGGAGATTCATCCTTAGTAATTTACCAATTGCGCGGGGAATGGGAAACCAGGGACCCGAAGTTGGTCAAATATTATGAATTGATCCAAGAGCTCACCAAAGAGTTCGAAAAGGTCAGCTTCAATTACCTGCCCCGAGAAGAAAATTAGATGGCAGACGCCTTGGCAACCTTGGCATCCATGTTTAAAACAAACACCGGGGCAGAAATGAAGCCCATTGAAATGCGGACGTTTGAAAGGCCTGCTCATTGTTGTAATGTACAGGAAGAGATTGATGGAAACCCATGGTACTATGACATCTTGCAATATGTCAAGCTTCGAAAATATCCAGAAGGGGCAAATGACAATGACAGAAAGACACTCAGAAAAATGGCAACAAGATATGTCCTAGATGGGGAGATCCTATATAGGAGAAGTCACGGTCAAACATTGCTGAGATGTGTGGATGCCCAGGAGGCGAAGGAGATTTTAGCCGAAGTACATGACGGGCTCTGTGGAACGCAAACCAACGGGCTGTCTATAGACCAGAAAATTATGAGATATGGTTATTTCTGGTTGACCATGGAGGGAGATTGCATCGATTACGCCCGGAAATGCCACAAATGCCAAATCTACGCTGACAAAATTCACGCACCCCCATCGCCTTTACACACCATGAATTCTCCGTGGCCTTTCGCGGCGTGGGGCATGGACGTCATTGGGCAGATCCATCCAAAAGCTTCCAATGGACACCGTTTCATTTTGGTCGCCATAGATTATTTCACTAAATGGGTAGAGGCAGCGTCTTACGCCAACATCACAAGGACTACAGTATGTAAGTTCTTAAAGAATGAGATTATTTATCGATACGGATTGCCAGAAAAGGTCATCACCGACAACGCTTCCAATCTGAATAACAAAATGATGACGGACGTGTGCACTCAATTCAAGATAACACACCATAATTCCACAGTCTATCGTCCTAAAATGAATGGAGCAGTGGAAGCAGCAAACAAGAACATAAAGAAGATCATAGCAAAGATGACGTATACCTACATGGATTGGCATGAGAAGCTGTCGTTTGCCCTTTTCGCCTATAGGACGTCCATTCACACATCAACGGGGGCAACACCCTACTCTTTGGTGAATGATACCGAAGCAGTACTCCCCATCGAGGTAGAGATCCCGTCTCTTCGGGTCTTAAACGAAGTAAAATTAGAAGAAGCCGAATGGGTGCAGGCGAGACTCGACCAGCTAAATCTCATTGATGAAAAGAGACTAAAGGCCATTTGTCATGGTCAGATGTACCAAAAGCGGATGATGCAGGCATACAAAAAAAAGGTGCGCCCAAGAAGATTCAAAGAAGGGGATCTGGTGCTCAAGAAAATCCTCCCGATCCAGAAAGATTCTCGAGGAAAGTGGATGCCCAACTGGGAAGGGCCGTACGTGGTAAAAAAAGGCCTTCTCAGGAGGAGCCCTAATCCTAACAGAAATGGATGGAGACGAGCTGAAAAACCCTGTAAATTCTGATGTTGTTAAGAAATACTATCTTTGAAAAAAAGTGAAAAAAAAGAGAACAAAATGGAGAGCTCGGGGCGAAAACCCAAAACCGGTCGTCTTGAGGCAGAGGGAGGACCCTAGTTGAAAACCCGTAAAGGGCGGCTCGGGTAAATTGAAAAACTGAATATCCGAAGAGAAGGGTATCCCCATGAACATCATGAAGAGGGAGCTTCAGGCAAAAAAATCCTACGCCGGTTGATAGGATCATGTATCATTCATGTCGAAGATAATGAGGGATCTTGTATTTCATACTTAATTTTCCTTCTTTCTCATGTGTGTCATACCTCTTTTAAGATGTCCCAAGCCCTTAATCGTAATAAAATCATGTTTTTGAGCATCCATTCCTTGCCTTCTTGTTAATTTCAGGCAAATAAGCTAACATAGGCTTATAGTAAAACAAGAGATTTCTGAGCATTACTGTATTAAAGAAAATGATGTTAACTCTGCCCTCTAGCTCCCTACATAATGGATGTTGATAGGAAAGGCGGAAAGCTTCAAACAACCGGATAGGATGACCAATGGCGTACGTCCTGTCTATTCAAGGAAAGCAGGCGAGATAACAAGAGAGATCTCTTGGGTGAAAACCCAGAAGGGTACCCCTCGAAAAAAAAACTCTCTAAAGCGAAAACCTGAAAGGGCACTTTAGAATTCCAAGTCGTAAATGGAGAAAAAGAAAGGTTGGAATGGTTGAACCTGACAGTGAAGTGAGGTATCGACGCCCATGAAAAAGGAGAAAGTAAACAACGAGATCGAATAAGGACCAAAACAAGCCCACCAAGATATTGACACTCATGCATCATGAATAGTCAAACATCACTAGGATTAGGAGCATTTCAATTCATTTGTCATAGCATTTTGTTTTATCTTAGACATGTATCTGTGGATTCAAAGAGACATCGGTGGCCATCGTGGTGTGAATCCCAAATGTGAAGACAATGGTTCTACATACAAAAGGCATATGTTTCTAAGCGCCTACAGAGAGAGGTTCTATATAGGAAGGATCCTCCGCTCTGAGGCTTCAGAAGCTAAAAGTTTTGTATAGGAAGGACTTACAGCTCCAGGGTGAAGACTAGCAGTTCTATATAGGAAGAACTCCCAGTCGAAGGAATTCACCCATGACACACAAGGTTATATAGGAAATCCTGTTGTGTTTGAAAGCGAAGAGTCTTATATAGGAAGGGCTCCGAGCTTCAATGTCTTAGAGTAAAAGATTCTATATAGGAAGAATCCGTAGCTCCAAGATTTCAGACGCCAAAAGTTCTATATAGGAAGGACCGACGGCTCCAGGGTGAAGACTAGCAGTTCTATATAGAAAGAACTCCCAGTCGAAGGAATTCACCCATGATACACAAGGTTTTATATAGGGAAAACCTGTTGTGTCGAAAGCGAATAGTTCTATATAGGAAGGGCTCCGAGCTTTACTGTCTTAGAGTGAAAGGTTCTATATAGGAAGAACCTGTAGCTCTGAGATTTCAGACGCCAAAAGTTCTATATAGGAAGGACTGACGGCTCCAGGGTTTGAAGACTAGCAGTTCTATATAGGAGGAACTCCCAGTCGGAAGAATCCATCAGCGACGCAAAAGGTTTTATATAGGAGAAACCAGCGTTGAAGGCGAAGAGTTCTATATAGGAAGGACTCCAAGCTTTACTGTCTCGAAGTAAAAAGTTCTATATAGGAGGGACTCATAACTCGAGGCTTCAGAGTGAAGGGTTCTTTATAGGAAGAGCCTGTAGCTCTAAGATCGGAAGGTGACGAAGCTCTATATAGGAAGAACTTACGAGCCCGAAGATTCAGCTAAGGAAGAGCAGAGAGCTCCAGAAGAACACGTGTTTCCAAAGCTACAAACAGGGAAGTCTGAATAAAAATGAGTGCTTTTGAATCTTTGCTTTGTTCCCATTCCACGAGAACAAGCAAAGAGGGGCAACTGTAATCACTCATTTTTATCTGTTCTGTAAATACATATTAGTATAATTATTAGTATATTAGTGTTGCATGTATACATTGTATTATATTATGCTATATGTTTATTATGTACATGAGTGTTACTAATATATGTAAAATGTGTGGTGTGTGCATGTATATTATAAACTATATATGTATACGTATTAATAAGTAATACGGTGTATATGTCACGCATGTATCTATATTTAGTACGAGCGTATTTGTTTTTACGGATAATGTGTAGATGTTAAGTTAATTATGTATATGATTATATATGTACGTATGCTAGTATGTTATATTAATTAATGTTTGCATAAGTATATACGTATGTATTATCGTATGTGTATTATTATTAATTGTTGTTATAATTAATATTAATGTTATTATTATTGGGCTAATATAAAATGAAATCAAAAAAACATGTTAAACCCAAATGAATAAATTGTCAGTCCAAGTCCATTACAAGTCTGAAGTCTAATATTATTACAAGGCCCGGTTGGCCCAAACCCATGACCCTATTTAAATCTAATTATTTTTGCGCAGATAACTATGGGCCGTTGGATCAAGATCTGATCCAACGGCCACGATCAAGCAAGGGACAAAATATCTAGCCGGCCGCGTGCACTACACGTCTGGACGGTTCGAGTGCCACGCACGCGTGCGGTCCACGCGCGGACTCTTCGATATCCCACGCGTGCGTGAGCCCCACGCGCTATAACTCATCGACTGCTGAGCCCCACGTGTCACGATCTGGAGTCGTTTCACCGATCGAGGTTTTATCTGGGCGTTCGTCCTTCAAGCCAGCCCGACCGTTAGATCAGATCTGATCCAACGTCCGAGAATTCCTCTGGCCGAAGACAGAACCCCCACACCGCCACCATGCTTCCACCATGCCGATCTCCAACCACCGCACTCAGACGTATCAAAACACAAGAAATGAAAGATTATGTCAATATCAGTCCAGATCTGAAAATAGATATTATATTACTTGTACCAAACCAAAAGACAGGCATATATGTATGAAAAAAACAATTTGTAAGGCAGCCAAGTGGTAATCGAAAAGAAATACAAAAAAACAGTCTTCAGTGGTAATACTCTTCTCTTTTATTACTTTGTTGCATGCATACGAAAAAAATATACGTAGTGATAACAGAAAGGGGGTTTAGAGTTATTACCTTTGTTCGTTTGGGGATCTCCCCTTTACCAGTGACAAGCCTCTTCGGCCTTCCCAGGCCGAATATAGTGAACTGAAAGGAGTGGGAGGCCCTTTTTTGGTTTTGTTCTGGGTTGAATACAAAAAAAAGGGGTTTTTTCGTTTCATATTTCTTAGATCTAGGACGGATATGGGCTTTTTCTCCAAATCCAAGTTCGGATTTGTGTTGAGGGTAAGCCAAGGTTCATTTTGGTGTGTTTTTTGGGGCTCGCTGGCATCGGCTAGCGGCGGCCGGCGGCGGAGAAGACGGCGGTCAACTGCCGATTTCTGGGTTCATCAGGGGTGAGTTGAGAGAAAATGAGAGAGAACGAGTGTTATAAAAATTGAAAAATGAATGAAAATTCGAGTCTGGGCAAAAAAAGGGATTTTATAGGTGTTATTATTTCGTGAAATGGGGAAATTCTGTAATAAATCCCCCCGCACTTTCAATATTTTCATTTACGTCTCGCCGCATGGTATATTTACAATTCCAGTCCCCCTTATGTTTCAAAATCTCGCAATCCAGTCCCTAAATTAAATCGAATCGTTTTTAAATGGTAAAATTACCCCTTTAACCATCCCGCGTTTTTGGATTTTTCATTTCGGGTTTGCCCCTTGGTCTAATTACAGTTTCAGTCCTTTCAAGTTCAGTCCTGTTTGCATTTTCGTCTTTAAATTGCATATTATTGTCCTTTAATTTCTTCCACTGATGTTTATTTCTTTTCATTTCAGTCATGTTTCCATGTAAATATTCATGTTCGTATTATAATCGTGTATGCTGATGTAGCCTTTTGCCTTATTATATATCCCTCGTATATGCCTTGTATTTTTATGTATACACGTATATGTGTGTTAAGTTTATGATGATTATGTATTTTTATGTATTTGTTCAGTTATTCGTGTTACGCATATTATGTTCTAGTTGGCTCGTACACAACATGTTTTGTATTTTTGTATGTATTGTATGTTCTCTTGGCCTTTAGGTTACGTGTTAGTGTATTTTCTTTTTATGTATAATATATTGTTCTATATATGTTGAAATGTGTTTTATTTCTAATATGTATATATTCTTGAAATATATGTTTTTGTCCACACACGTATTTATTCATGCCTTGTTATTGTGACATGTTAAATTTGTTTTTATCTACCATTAAGATAGATATGTATATATGTATGTTTTTAGTACGTATTTTATTTACGTTAGATTAGTATTCTGTTATGTGAATATTTACTGTCTTTAAATTATTTGCCATGTTTTATATTTTGCTCATTAAGGTTGCATAATGATATATAAATTGTCAATGTGGTGCCCTTTTATCCGAGCGTAAACGGGGCCAGTAACAGGCGTAGTGATAGTGGTTGGGCGTTTACTCTCGGATAACGGGGCCTTTAAAATTTATTCGCAATTATAACCAAATTTTAAATTAATCGTCACTTTAATCCAAAAAGTCTAATATTAATAAAGCGGTAATTATTAAAGTACCAATTTTGGGCGGTGTGGAGGTGCTAATCCTTCCCCATCCGTAACCGACTCCCGAACCCAATAGTTTTTGAATCTCTGGTTTTATGGTGTCCGGCCTACCTAAGTGGCCAGTGGCGACTCCAATTTTTAGTAAAATGCGGTTTTTTCTTAAACCCCCACGGAATAAACGTTTTATATTCGAAAAATCACAAACACCTCGAAATCCATGTTTTTAGCGAAAAGAGGACATCGCTACAAAGCGAAATTTGAAAAATAAAGATATTGTAAATAATTCGTTTTGGGAATTTAATTCCTGCCGTTCTAACAGACGTGATCCTCTCCAAAACAAGAATCAACAAATTAAAGGATCAATTTCTTTTGTTTTTTGTTGCCTTGATATCGCTGTTGTGGGTTTTAGTGCTACTAATCCCAATGTTTAACATAAGATATAAAGGAAATAAATCATTGAATTTATTTCCTCGTTAGAATCTTGCGTTGATTCTAATTTGGTAAGGAAAATAAAGCATTGAATTTATTTTTGGGGATTCAAGTATGATTCTATTTTGGAAATAAATCGGTGAATTTATTTCTAGAAATAACATTGGTTACTAAATTCAAAGTGTTGATTCTGACAGAGGCCTCGAATCAAAGCATAGAAGAACTTTGTTCTCTATGTCAAAATTAAATTCTTAAAGCCTAGTCTGATGCATGTTATGAAGTGCACAATGTTTAAAAATGTATAAATAATTGTGAGGGTCGTTGGACCATAAATAGAAGGTGTCAGTGCTAAGAAATTCTTAGTTACCAAATCCTTAATGATTGATTCCAAATTGTTGGGAATCAAAGGCAGTGATTTTAATTGATTACTCATGCTTGGAATGATTTCAAGAATAGAATCCAAAAACGGATGATTCAAAGACAATATGAGAGTGTATGTCTAGGATTGGTTCTTTGAAAGACTTGGTATTTAAGAGTGCCTAGTGCACCACCTCTCTTTTCATAAGTTACGTACCTGGTGCACTGGTCATTATTGTTCTTTCTATTAGACCGTGAGAACTTTGTTTCATGATTTAGTTTACTAAATTCCCGATGTCCAACAAAAATTGGAAATTGTGTCTTTGTTTCAAGATAAATTCCTCACAATGAACAAATTCATAATATTCCGTTTCTGGTTTTTGACTATGTGGCACAATGGAAAAACCAGTGAAATTCATTTGAAAGAATTTCAAAATATGTTGCATAATTGACCATGATAAACTTGGTCAAAATATCTGAAAAAGAAGATTCTTCTTATTATTCGAAAGGATAAGGTAAATATTGTTACCATCTCCAAATATTGCTAAGGTAAATATTGCAAGATAAATATTGCTAGGGCAAACATAGTGGAAGTCAAAATGACTTTAAACCGTAAATTAGGCGGTGTGGTCAGGAAGCTAGATTTCATGGGAAATGCTTCAATTGCCATAAGATAGGGAACAAGTCTTCGGACTACAGACTCCCAAATGAGATCAATGTCGTGACAAATTTTGTCATAACAATTGATATATCATACAATTGTTTAAAGGAAAAATTTATTACCTTCATTGATGATAGCACAAACTAATTTTATGTGCATTTACTTAAAAGCAAAGATGCTATAGAGAAATTATTTTCTATAAGTAGGATGTTGAAACCCAAACCTAATAAATTGATTAATTTGAGGAGAAACTCTATGTGAGTAACGCTAAAACATCCAAGGGTACAATGATTTTGAAGATACGAATTGAAACTTCAAAATGTGCCAAACATGTGGGGGAAGTTGTTCTATCAACTAATTACCTTTAATAAGGTATCTCAAAATAAAAGAGACAAGACACCATATGAGTTATGGAAGGAAATAAAACCTTCCTACAACTACATAAAAATGTGGGGGTGTCCTGCAAAGGCAATATTCCCATTACCAAAGTAAATGAAAATAAATAGACTATATTTTCATTGACTATGTAAAACATAGTAACGAATATCAATTTCTTGTGTACAAACAGATTCACAAGAATGTGATAATGAAAGCAAATAATGACTCATTCTTTGAAAATATATAATTAGGAAATTGATCCAAGTTCAATGGAACGAAATTTAGAGACTATCAATGAAAATAGTCTATATGTTCAACAAAAGGTTGAAACAAAGATATTCTCATAATAACAAGTAAGTGTGACAAATGATTGTATGTCAACGTTAGGATACATGATCCTATGTTAAGGACATACTCATTGTTATAAGTAACAATAAAATGGTAAACGTACCAAATGCATGAAAAATATGAGAATGACATATTTGATTTTGGCTGTCTGATCTCATATTGACGCAACCACACTACGTTTAATAAAAGGTTAAAAGTAAGATATTGTCATAAAAGTGTGACAAATGTGTGTATGTCAAAACTAGGATATATGATCCTATGTTGATAACATACAATGAAATGGTAAATATATCAAAGACTTGTCAAATTCAAGATTGACATGGAAAATATGATATTGACAGATTTGATTCTAGGCATCCAAATCAAACAGTCACTTGAAGGTCTCATATTGACGCAGTCATACTACGTGGACAAAAGAAGTTTAGCAAGGATGTTCCCGGCATAGCCAGAACTCCAAATAAATATGAACCAACACTTGTTTAAAAGGAATCTGCAAATGTCATAGACAGTCTAAGTAAATTGTACTAGACAAAATATTGCTTTCACTATGAGCAATTTAAGCAAATTAACAAAAACAATCCAAGGTTAAACCTCTAGATATCAATTGTGAGAGTGATAGGATATCTCAGATATACTCAAGATTATGAATTGCATTATTCCATAAGGATTCTTCGATGCCAAATATCAAAGGCACAAGTGAATATGTTTCACATCGAAGAAAGGAGCTATGCCATGGGATTTCTTAAGACAAACTGTTACAACCAGATTCATAATGGAATCTGAGTTTTAGCTCTAGACAAGTCTGGAGAAAAAGTTGAATGACTTTAAAATGTCTTGGAGGATTTTTTGAATGGCTAAAGCATGTGACAAACCAAAAATTGGTAGAGCACAAAGCTTTATGTACTACAGCAAGTCGAGACATATGCGTTTTCGACATAATACCGTTAGACAATTGATCTCAAATGGAGTTATCAAAGGATAACATTACGGATTTGCTAACCAAAGGGTTAAATCAAGATCAAGTTAAGAAAACATCTAAAAGAATGTGATTAACGCCCATGGAAAATAAAGGCGCTATGTGAAGGAAAACCCTACCTAGTTGACTGGAGATCCCAAGATCTAGGTTCAAAGGGACAACCTAATTGCATAGACTTATTTCGTCATTGTGGGGGTACCTACCCCCAAGTTCGTTCCTATGATGTAAACAATGATCAAAGTGGGATAGGCTAAGCTAAAAGCTTTTAATGACCATTGTGTGCTTGGGTGAGATGAGCAACATAAGTCACCTATGTAAGAGTGAAGTGGGGTCGCTTCAAGGAGACTTCTGGGCATAGTTCTTTCAAACTCTTGCAGAACCAGGCGATGTCCACAGCCATATGGACATAACCATGAGAACTACAACTCTTTTCAGAGAGATAGTTGTGTGAAGTATATCATCATTTACACAAACGGGTAAACAGTTCAAAGACATTACGTATACTGGTTAGCTAGTAAAGTAAATATGCTTTCACAATGAAATATTCAAATGAGGAAACCAACATGCCCTATGCAACTATCGATCGTAGAACCTATCACCACATCGAGTCAAAATGTTTTTGATAAAATCATCAATTTCATTTATGTGGGGGTTGTTGGAAAAAATGTGAGAAAATGGTAACTTTGAGCCATATTATGAAAGGGTAAATGTGGAGATTAGAATAATGATTCTATTGGGTCTTATTCTACTCCATGAGACCTTTACAACGGTATCTCATATGATCAAATTGGTTGAGTGATGAATGAGAAATTAATGCACAAAATATGGTAGTTGTGAATTAAGTAAGGAAGTGAAAACCCCCTTATCCCACATTAGTGGGATAAATAGCATGGGAAGTGTTTCTATATACTTACCCTCTTGGTTGTCATTGAATGACTTGAATGGAAATTGTGCCTTGCGCGCAGATGCAGGGGTTGCGGATCGAAGCTCGTCTAACCCATTCAAGTTGGGGCGCACCTGCACGACGTGGGCGACGCGAATATCCATACTGGTCGGGCCCTTTATGGACTTGCGTATATTTTACCCACTTCGAATAATTTTTTTCCTTACAAATGGAATATCTTTTTGAATATTTTGAATTTAAAAAAAAGATAATTTCAGGCTTCCTTAAATTTGAATATTATAAAGGTATCGGTTTCAATTCACGAAAATATATCCATTTTAAAATGGCAGTAATTGATTATTTTCGAATTTAATCGCAATAAGGGCAAATGGCCATAAATACAAAATATTTTAT